>JAQNBH010000016.1:17098001-17658001 GCA_028752905.1 Cladorhizidae sp. MBARI D1340-BT2
CTAAGACACCCTCATCCTGCATAATCCTCAAGCAGGGGAAGTGGTACAAAGAGCCAGAAATCATCTGTGCTTGCCAACTCAAAACCCTTGACATCAGCATGCATTTCATGGACAAATTTACCTTTGCCTTGGAGAGAGATGTTGAGTTGGTTCAACTTTTCCGTCAGATCAACTAAGAAGGCAAGATTGGAGAGAAACCCTGGCTCGACAAACTTCTCCTTTGATTTTCCTTTCATTTCTAAAAAGACCGGTATCTCTTTTCTGAGCTCCCAAACTCTCTTCAGAGTCTTGCCTCGACTGAGCCACCTAACAGAAGAGAAGTAAGGAATATCCGGGTAACAGGCCTCAATTTCAACCATCAAAGCCTGGAACTGGCGGTGCCTCATGGCACTCGCTCTGACAAAGTTGACAAAGTCGATGACAACCTTCATATCCTCGCTATATCCAACAGTTTTGGCACAGAGAGCTTCCTGATGTATCACACAATGATAGAAGACAACATTTTCCTTGCAGAGTTCCTGTTCCTCCAATTTCCTCATTAGATAGCCTTGAAATCCATTCTTGTGACCGACCATGGCAGGAGCACCATCTGTGGCCACTCCCATCAGTTTCTCATAGCCAAGGCCGGCTTGCTCAAGAACCTTGTTGACTGCTAAAAATACGTCCTTCCCAGTGCATGTTCCCTTCATTGGATAAAGTGCCAAGAGCTCCTCAGTGACATTCATCCTGCTGTCAACTCCTCTGACAAAGATCCCCATCTGTGCCATGTCACCAATGTCTGTGGATTCATCCAGGCATAGTGAATAGGCCTCCATTTTTTGGGTCAACCCCTTCAGTTGTGTCTTAATGTTTCCTGACAACTCCTCCACTCTTCTGGCCATGGTTTTGTTGCTGAGGCTCACATCATTGAAAATGCTAGCTTTCTCTGGGCACAAGACTTGAACTACTTCCTTCAGACATTCCCTGACAATTTCTCCATCTGTGAATGGCTTTCCACTCTTTGCCAGCACCTCTGCCACTTTGAATCTGGCAAAGGTAGCCTTTTTGCTATGCAGATCAGCTTTCTTGAAGATCTTTTGCTGACTCCGAAGCATTTTCTGTAACTCCTCTGCCTTAGAAACCCTCTGGTCTCCTTTGAAGGCATCATAGTATTTTGTGATGGGACTTATAATGCCTCTGGATGTTGAACTGTTTGGGGACGGCGACTGTATCAGAGCAAATCAAGCAGAGTACTTTATCCTTCTCCTTGGCGAAGAAAAAATCTTTGGTCCACTCATCCTTGAAAACTCTGCATTCAAGATCCACTTTCCTCTTTTTCTCTACGGACATTTTTAGCTGAAACCACCGTATGGGCGGAGTTTCCTGCTCGTTAAGCTACTCCAAATCATTTTTGTCCGATCACTTACCAACTTTCTCGCCATTTTTACTTATTTATTTAGCTCCCAGATGCCTGGACCAATTTTCACCAAACCTTCTCCAAACCTGCATTTTTGGCTTTGATGCTACTGGGCCGGATTGAAGAGCTTAGTGGGCCGGATCTGGCCCGCGGGCCGTACTTTGGTAAACACTGGACTAGAGAGTGCTCTTCAAATACACATAACCATCACACAGCTCCACAGCAAGTGGTATAGTGAATGACCTAGTCTAGTAAACACAAACTCTATAAAGGAAATGGTTGCAATGCCCCATTGCACAACTGCGTTTTATGCAAGAGCAAATATGGCAATCCTTCCTTGTGTGTGATATCACTATGGAGATTAGTGGGTCCGAAGATCGAGAAGTCCATTGCCTCAAAAGGATGGAGCAGCTTCCCCAACATCTCCTGTGGTTGCTATAGCTACTCATCTGCTGTGGAAGGAGAATGAAACTGGCAGTGAAGATCCATTGGCTTCCACTGAAGAAGAGGATGGAGAACTGGACTTAAACAAAATCCACAGGTGGCAATGGCGAATTCCTGGACTAGGCCAACCATCGAGAGACACGGTAGGAAGGGAGGGCATTGCACCTTGCACACATCCCACAGAGGTAACCATAGAGACCAACACAGTAAGGACGGGCATTGCACCTTGCACACATCCCATAGAGGCAACCATAGAGACCAACACAGTAAGGACGGGCATTGCACCTTGCACACATCCCACAGAGGCAACCATAGAGACCAACACAGTAAGGATGAGCATTGGTGCACACATCCCACAGAGGTAACCATAGAGACCAACACAGAAAGGACGGGCATTGCACCTTGCACACATCCCATAGAGGCAACCATAGAGACCAACACAGTAAGGACGAGCATTGCACCTTGCACACATCCCACAGAGGTAACCATAGAGACCAACACAGTAAGGACGGGCATTGCACCTTGCACACATCCCACAGAGGTAACCATAGAGACCAACACAGAAAGGACGGGCATTGCACCTTGCACACATCCCATAGAGGCAACCATAGAGACCAACACAGTAAGGACGGGCATTGCACCTTGCACACATCCCATAGAGGTAACCATAGAGACCAACACAGAAAGGACGGGCATTGCACCTTGCACACATCCCATAGAGGCAACCATAGAGACCAACACAGTAAGGACGGGCATTGCACCTTGCACACATCCCATAGAGGCAACCATAGAGACCAACACAGTAAGGACGGGCATTGCACCTTGCACACATCCCACAGAGGCAACCATAGAGACCAACACAGAAAGGACGGGCACTGCACCTTGCACACATCCCATAGAGGCAACCATAGAGACCAACACAGTAAGGATGGGCATTGCACCTTGCACACATCCCACAGAGGCAACCATAGAGACCAACACAGTAAGGACGGGCATTGCACCTTGCACACATCCCACAGAGGCAACCATAGAGACTAACACAGTAAGGACGGGCATTGCACCTTGCACACATCCCACAGAGGCAACCATAGAGACCAACACAGAAAGGACGGGCATTGCACCTTGCACACATCCCATAGAGGCAACCATAGAGACCAACACAGTAAGGACGGGCATTGCACCTTGCACACATCCCACAGAGGCAACCATAGAGACCAACACAGAAAGGACGGGCATTGCACCTTGCACACATCCCATAGAGGCAACCATAAAGACCAACACAGAAAGACGGGCATTACACCTTGCACACATCCCATAGAGGCAACCATAGAGACCAACACAGTAAGGACGGGCATTGCACCTTGCACACATCCCATAGAGGCAACCATAGAGACCAACACAGTAAGGACGGGCATTGCACCTTGCACACATCCCATAGAGGCAACCATAGAGACCAACACAGTAAGGACGGGCATTGCACCTTGCACACATTCCATAGAGGCAACCATAGAGACCAACACAGTAAGGACGGGCATTGCACCTTGCACACATCCCACAGAGTACAACAGGCAATGACTAGGCAGAGGAAATTGCATGGGCAAAGCGTAACCAGCTCGGGCTCGAAGTGCACACACAGCAACATAGAGGACTCGTTCTCTCTTCAATGAACTACAGTATACATTAGGACTCATCTACACTGCAGCAAACCAATGCACAATCAGCAGCTAGAAACTCACACAAGCGCTCACTTAATGATGGCTAGAGATAGGCAGGGGCCGTCGAAACAGAGAGAAGTGAAAACAAGTGTGAATATGGCAAAGGCACGCCCATTGCAGCACGTGATGCAGAGCACTTCACCTACTCCTCCTCAGCTCAAGCTCTCCCTCACCAAGTACTACATCTGTCTACCAACACTTACACAATGGAAGGGACACAGGTCTGTTGCGTAACACAACCCCACCTAGTACTAATTCCATGCCTAATACATCCACAATAGTGATAAACATTCAGCAATTAGCACAACCAGCTATGCCAGGGAGCTGCAAACCAACCAAGCTTGGGACGTCAACGAACCAGGTAATGATTGGCCGCCTACTTACAGGAGCATCGCACAGTCCTTTAAGGTCGGTCGCAACTTGAGAAGTAGTTGCTGAAGATCAAGAGACCTTCGTCTGGCCTTATTATACCACTCCACGTTGGCAAACACAAGGTTTCCTGCTTGGCTCCTCCCTAGACATGCAGCAATACTGGTCATTGCTTGATCACCATGAGCTTCCACCTCTAATCCCCACAGAGCTGCTCTCTACTCCCACCAGCACGCTAGTTCATACCGTGTATGTGAATGCTCAGAAAGTAATCTTGCCATTGTGGCAGAAGTTCAGGGTCTCCCTATTAAACCTTAACCCTCTCACCGCTGTAAGCGCCATATGGCGTAATGGACTTTAAAAATCGCTAATAAATCGATCGCTCGGCATATAGTCATAATTTGCATACCACCGCAAAGAGCAACTATTACTCTATATGACGTCCAAAAATGACATCCGGAAACGCCCGATTAGTTAGCGAAAAATACGTGCAACTACCGACGGTTCGCGGTTTTGACGACCTAAAAATGCGTGGACGTTTAACGCTTCAAGAAGTACTTTCCCTGGTTTCTAGCGAGGATTTTGCTCTCACTGAGGATGAGTCAGAGGAATAAGAAGGTGAAGAAATATGTGGCTACCTTGGAAATGCAAGTTCTGATCGTGCAGCAGTGCATTCTTTAGCCGCTGTAGTTGACCCTACTTTAGACCCTCAGGATTCTTCCTTTTGCTATGACCAGCTCTCTAGTTATAATGAAATTGATCAGGAAGCCTTCTCAGGTTAGCTAAAGTATCTACATATTTGTATTTGCATGTTCTTTCTCAAATAGTTTAATTTCAATAACATAATAAACCATTACTGGGCTACTGGGCTATAGAATCATATGATCAAATGTTGTCAAAAACCCACCGCTATATATTGCTATATGCCTAAATTATTATGACTAATGTTTACTAAATGCTAACTAAATGAGTAAATATATTATAAACATTTTTTGTTGATTAAATGTTAGATATTGATAGAGAAATTTAGCATAATGATATTCATATTTTGTGGTTGATAATGTGGTTAACTAATGAGATCACATTGTTTATAAACAATGGTGCTATCACATGACAAAATTACAACTGATATGAATGGATTGCTGATTTTATAATGATTTTTTTTGGTAGCTGGTATACTTTAGGAAAAATCTCCAGGAAAGTCAGCGGTGAAAGGGTTAAGCACCACAGTGCTGGCTCAGGATGCACATTGGCCCAAGGTCGAGTTTACATTGCTAGCACTGTCACTTGAACTTCTTCTCGCTAGTTGCCTTTCTTTCTCTGTTCCGACATTTCTTCTCATCTGCAAATGCTGCTCTTTCTAGTCTCTGCCACACTCTGTTCAACTCTCTCCGGACGTTTCTTTCAAGGTCTTCTAACACTGCTCTCATCCCTCATAGGGGAATGCTGTTCTTATCTCTCTCTCTCCCATTGCCTATCAGATATTCTGATACTTGCTCTCACATAAACTAGCCCTTCTCCACCTCTGCTGCAGTAGCTTGTCTCGGACTTGTGGCATTTCTGACAATTACCACCTGTTACCGTATGCATGCTCCCTAGCATAACATGCACAAGCATATTAATATATAGATAAAAATAACAACAACAAAATAATAATAATAATAATAATAAGCGTAACACACACAAGCATATTAATATATATATTAATATATAGATAATAATAACAACAACAAAATAATTAAATTATAATAAAAATAACTATGTGAATTTATTTAGTACCATAATTAATTCAAAAATACTTCACGAGAATAATATTTTTGGTGAGAATTATTGCTTGGCTGAACCCTTGATGCTGAATGCAGCCCTCTCCTCCTACCAGTGTCTGTTGCTCTCTCTTCATCCTTTACACTGACAGAGCAGCCTTCACTTCCTCCCAATATTTGCTGCTCTCTCCTCATCCCTTGCACTTCTGGTAGTGCAGCCCTCAGTTCTTTCCTTCTGCTGGTCTCTCCTCATCCCTTGCACTTCTGGTAGTGCAGCCCTCAGTTCTTTCCTTCTGCTGGTCTCTCCTCATCCCTTGCACTTCTGGCAATGCAGCCCTCAGTTCTTTCCTTCTGCTGGTATTAGATGATCTCTCCTCATCCCTTGCACTCGCTGAAGTTTCTGCTCTGTGAAGTGTCATTTGTTCTGGGATAGATCCTCAGTTTCTCTGTTGGTATCAACTCTCCACTCCCTTGTCTTTCCCTGTCAAATTTTCTTGCAGTTTCTCGCACAGTCTCACTTGCTGCATCCCTTCTCCTTTTCCGTCTCTCTCCTGCAGTTCTCCTGCTCTATGCTACACACTGAATAGTTGTTGTTCAGTGCAGACTTGTGGAGTAGCCACTCTGTACTTTTTTCAGGATACCGTATTGGGGCTCATGCGTGTAATCATCAATTTTCCAGGATTCCCCCGTAGTCATGATGAATGAATGGGACATGTGGCATCCCACGGTAGTGCTTGCCCTGATCTCCATGGGACAAGTGGCATCCCACAGCAGTGCTTGCCCTCATCTTCATGGGACAAGTGGCATCCCACAGCAGTGCTTGCCCTGATCTCCATGGGACAAGTGGCATCCCACAGCAGTGCTTGCCCTCATCTTCATGGGACAAGTGGCATCCCACAGCAGTGCTTGCCCTGATCTTCATGGGACAAGTGGCATCCCACAGCAGTGCTTGCCCTCATCTTCATGGGACAAGTGGCATCCCACAGCAGTGCTTGCCCTGATCTCCATGGGACAAGTGGCATCCCACAGCAGTGCTTGCCCTGATCTCCATGGGAAAAGTGGCATCCCACAGCAGTGCTTGCCCTGATCTTCATGGGACAAGTGGCATCCCACAGCAGTGCTTGCCTTGATCTTCATGGGACAAGTGGCATCCCACAGCAGTGCTTGCCCTCATCTTCATGGGACAAGTGGCATCCCACAGCAGTGCTTGCCCTGATCTCCATGGGACAAGTGGAATCCCACAGCAGTGCTTGCCTTGATCTTCATGGGACAATTGCCACCCCATCAGGAAGGTCTTTTGACATCCGTCCTTGAAAGGTCTGCTACCTCAAGCATGGTAGATAAAGCCTTTTAATTAGCTATAACTTTTTTCAAGACACCGTATTGGCTCCACTGAAGTCAGCGAGTAGAACAAAAGCTGTGTTGTGCTAAGTTAAGCTATATCTACAACAAAGCTTGCAGCAAAGAAGTCCACCCAGAAGCACCTCCTTTCTCAAAGGAGAAGTGATTCAAGGTGGCTCACGGCAGGCAAAGGTATCTATGCAGACTTCCTTTCAGGGGAGAAGTGATTCAGGGTGGCCACAGCAGGTAAAGTACCTGTGCAGACTTCCTCTCAGGGAGAAGTGATTCAGGGTGGCCATGGCAGGTAAAGTACCTGTGCAGACTTCCTAAGCAGGGGAGAAGTGATTCAGGGTGGCCACGGCAGATAAAGTACCTGTGCAGACTTCCTCTCAGGGGAGAAGTGATTCAGGGTGGCCACGGCAGGTAAAGTACCTGTGCAGACATCCTCTCAGGGGAGAAGTGATTCAGGGTGGCCACGGCAGGTAAAGTACCTGTGCAGACTTCCTAAGCAGGGGAGAAGTGATTCAGGGTGGCCACGGCAGGTAAAGTACCTGTGCAGACTTCCTTTCAGGGGAGAAGTGATTCAGGGTGGCCACGGCAGGTAAAGTACCCGTGCAGACCTCCTAAGCAGAAGAGCGTCCAGAAAAAGCATGGCAGTAGTACAGGTGGAAGAAATGGTCCATGATTGTAGTTGTACTCATTAGCGAAATTAATACATAATTTTATTATTGTTATTGCTCTTATTATTATTTAAAAAAATTTACCGACCAACCTTAATCAGAAACCTTAATCAGAATAGTTGGGATTCAGCCCCTTCCTTCGAATTAGTGAAATTCAGATTTGGTGAAATGTATGAATATTATTACTGAGGTATGAATATCCTTATCTTTATTGTTCTTGGCTCTCTGCATGGTTGATATTTACTGAATAGCAATGGGAACCACAATGTGCAGCATATAATGGGTGATGGTTGCAGCATGAAATACACAATCTGAACCATAGAAAAACTGCTTCTTCTAACTCTTGATCTCTTCCAACTTGATCTCTTCCAATCTTCAGAGTTTCTGTTTCTCTGCTGCCTCCCATCTCTGTCAGCTTTCTTTTGTAAGCTCTCAACTCAGTGTTTTTCCTTTACGTCTGACATTGTGAAGCTTCCCACTCCATACTGTTCAGACTGCAAGCTCTTCTTTCCAATCTCTCTAGAATCTTGACTTTCTGCCCGGTCGCTAGGCTCTTGTGTGCTCTTTTTGCAGTCTCTTTCTTCACCGTGACAGCCATTTCCCAGCAGCTGCCTATAAAAAGCATGCGCATGTGCGAGATTTCTATGCTTATTGGGAGGATGCATTTGGCGCATGTGGCGCATGTGCACTAGAGATTCGGATTTGCGAGGTTCGAATTAAAGGGATCTGGATAAAGATGCAAAATGCCTAACACACACAAAGAGCTCATTTCTCGACTAACTTAGACAAAATGGTAATTCTTCCTAATTTTAGCTCCAACATCCCTTCCAGTAGTTACATTACAAACCATGAAATCATCTTCAAGCATCTTGTATCTAGGATCTATCTACTCTTCTCTCCCCATGGATAACTTGTGTACAATGGTACTACTGGAAGGAGGCAGAGTGTCCAATGCATTGCAGGGACCAATTGATTTCTCGATCCGCAAACATCTGAAAACTGGTAATGGTCATTAACACAATAAACACACTCTTGAGCCTAGCAGCTGAGCAGTGGCTGCATGTTTTCGCTGATAACTCTTGAGACGATAGATTAACAGCAGAGATCTAAACCAGGAAACTCTTATGGCCCATGTGTCTATGTGCATACATGAATACATGGGGTTGTGTCAAACACAAGGTTGAACATGTCAACGAATAATCAAAAAAAACTTAATAAAACACGATTACCCGAATCAAGAAAAATAACAGGAGCTCACCCGGTACAAGAAATAGGTGCTCTCGCTGAACTCTGGTCTCAGCGGGTGGTTGCCCCAGTGCACCCTGAAGTCCAGCGTGAAAGCCTCGGGGAGGAAGTTGTGTTTCTCTGTGACGTGGTATAGCATGTCGTGTGTGTGTATGGCTGAGTCCACATCCCCCCACAACACCTGCAGGCCGGGCCAGAAGGCCAGCAGCGAGTCCATGTAGGAGCGGGTCACGCGCGTGGGTGAGTTCATGCTCACATCCACCAGCATGGGACCATTGGAGATGTACCTCTTGATGGCTCCGTAATGCTGCGGGTCGGACAAAGAAGGGGTGTGTGTGACAGAAGGGAAAAAGGATGGAGTGAAAAAGACACCAAGGCCATCACCAAATAAAAAGTCCTCCTAATAGATCGTACGTATGTCCCCCTCCCACCCTGTCCTCCTCCTGTTTCCTATATTCCTTGCCTTAACAACTCCCCACTTCATCCCAAGCCCCTCTCACTAATTACCTCCAAGTTGACACACCACAACACATGCCGTATCCCTATAGCAGTTGCTTGGGATTTTGTGTTCCAAAGTTGGGCATAGCACAAATTAGCACCAGAAATGTTAATTGAGCCCAGCTCACCAAGGCTAACGGGGGAACTTAACAATGGCTCACAATAAGGCAGTGGCCGATTTCCATTTCTGCCTCGTCCTTCCGTTATGTTCCATCATTTTGTGAACTGGACATCACAAGGAAACGGAATAGAATACAACGGTGCGCTCAATAGGTTCTATTCCAATGTCAGCAGTGCAGTGTTGGGCCAATAATGCTAAAATCTAGCACATGATGAACCACACTGACAGCTGCTTACCTTCAAGTGGCCATTGTGGTATTTGTGGATGAGAAGAAGCTCATCAGATCCCTGCCCCTGCATGTGGCAGGTATCTGCCTAAACACACTGGGATATGAGGGGTGAAGGAACTCCCCTGCATGAGGTATCTGCCTAAACACACTGGAATATGAGGGGTGAAGGAACTCCACTACATGTGGCAGGTATCTGCCTAAACACACTGGGATGTGAGGGTGCATAGTGGCAGGCCAGGTTAACAGAATTATGAAGCTAGCTGCTAGTAGTTCTCTAGCTGATGTAGCTAGCTAGTAGCTTTGCTACTGCATGTAAACTCTAGAGTTTAGAAGCTAGTAGTTTAACAGTGTGGTACTAGCTATCCATGTAGATGTTTGATAATGGATACTAGTTCCTAGCATTGCGATTAGCTAGTTAATACCAAAGCTGCTTGTTTAGTAGTGATAACTTACTAGCTGGTTAGTTAGTAGCGATAGTTTTAACTTCTCGTCCAAGATGTAGACTCCTTCAAGTCATCCATCTTCATATTGTAAACTGGCACTGGTGCCCTAAGACCTGTAGCAGCAGATACAACATGTTAGCTGCCTTTGGGCAAGCTAATCATGTCAGCTGCCTTAGTCATGTCAGCTGCCTTTGTGCAAGCTAAACATGTCAGCTGCCCTTGGGCAAGCTAATCAACTCATTTTCATGATTTGATTTTGTTCAACAACTCATATAAATATAAAGCTGCAAATAATTAACCAAAATTAATGTTGCAGACTTTTCACACTTCATTTCAGCAAAAAATCTAAGCCTGTGGAAAACAAAACTCTATTGGATCTGTAATAATTAACCCCTTTCCCGCCCCCCCCCACTCACCAACTGGAACCTCTTGAGGTACACTGGGTCTCCCAACAGGATGTAGGACTTGAGAACGTACTCATAGTAAGAGTCAGACCCCGCTCCCACTCCGCTGTCTTTCTGGGTCCACTCTCCATTGTGCACGTTGATGACCGTACCGAGAAGGTTGTGCCCCTGGTGACGACTCTGCCACAACACCTGACAAAAAATGATGTCATGGGTGATGTGATTCACCATAGCAACCAATGGCAACTCAGGTATAAGGCTTGTCACAAGATAAACCTTGCTGCCGAAGGAAAGTTCCCGAGCTTGTTAATCCACCCCTCTCCCCTGAGACAATTGCGTCCCTTTTCCTTTTTGTGTGTAAGCCCAAACAGGTTTAAAAACTCCAACTTTGCCTGATCACTGCCTCACAATGTCCAAGTGCAGAAAAAGCATGGCAGAACACGAGCTCTTCAAGTGAGCCTACGTGTACATCATAAGACCGAGACACTCTTCAACGGAGATAGAAATTGGCTGAAAGAGGAACACTTCGAGGAGTTCCTAATCACTTCCAGTCAATTCTCTCTCTTTCTACTATTATTAATACTGCAGCAGATGCTCACTGGTTGACCTCCATGCACTCTCTCTCTCTACTATTATTAATACTGCAGCAGATGCTCACTGGTTGACCTCCATGCACTCTCTCTCTCTCTACTATTATTAATACTGCAGCAGATGCTCACTGGCTGACCTCCATGCACTCTCTCTCTCTACTATTATTAATACTGCAGCAGATGCTCACTGGTTGACCTCCATGCACTCTCTCTCTCTACTATTATTAATACTGCAGCAGATGCTCACTGGTTGACCTCCATGCACTCTCTCTCTCTCTACTATTATTAATACTGCAGCAGATGCTCACTGGTTGACCTCCATGCACTCTCTCTCTCTACTATTATTAATACTGTAGCAGATGCTCACTGGTTGACCTCCATGCACTCTCTCTCTCTACTATTATTAATACTGCAGCAGATGCTCACTGGTTGACCTCCATGCACTCTCTCTCTCTACTATTATTAATACTGCAGCAGATGCTCACTGGTTGACCTCCATGCACTCTCTCTCTCTACTATTATTAATACTGCAGCAGATGCTCACTGGTTGACCTCCATGCACTCTCTCTCTCTACTATTATTAATACTGCAGCAGATGCTCACTGGTTGACCTCCATGCACTCTCTCTCTCTACTATTATTAATACTGCAGCAGATGCTCACTGGTTGACCTCCATGCACTCTCTCTCTCTACTATTATTAATACTGCAGCAGATGCTCACTGGTTGACCTCCATGCACTCTCTCTCTCTACTATTATTAATACTGCAGCAGATGCTCACTGGTTGACCTCCATGCACTCTCTCTCTCTACTATTATTAATACTGCAGCAGATGCTCACTGGTTGACCTCCATGCACTCTCTCTCTCTACTATTATTAATACTGCAGCAGATGCTCACTGGTTGACCTCCATGCACTCTCTCTCTCTCTACTATTATTAATACTGCAGCAGATGCTCACTGGTTGACCTCCATGCACTCTCTCTCTCTCTACTATTATTAATACTGCAGCAGATGCTCACTGGTTGACCTCCATGCACTCTCTCTCTCTACTATTATTAATACTGCAGCAGATGCTCACTGGTTGACCTCCATGCACTCTCTCTCTCTACTATTATTAATACTGCAGCAGATGCTCACTGGTTGACCTCCATGCACTCTCTCTCTCTACTATTATTAATACTGCAGCAGATGCTCACTGGTTGACCTCCATGCACTCTCTCTCTCTACTATTATTAATACTGCAGCAGATGCTCACTGGTTGACCTCCATGCACTCTCTCTCTCTACTATTATTAATACTGCAGCAGATGCTCACTGGTTGACCTCCATGCACTCTCTCTCTCTACTATTATTAATACTGCAGCAGATGCTCACTGGTTGACCTCCATGCACTCTCTCTCTCTCTACTATTATTAATACTGCAGCAGATGCTCACTGGTTGACCTCCATGCACTCTCTCTCTCTACTATTATTAATACTGCAGCAGATGCTCACTGGTTGACCTCCATGCACTCTCTCTCTCTACTATTATTAATACTGCAGCAGATGCTCACTGGTTGACCTCCATGCACTCTCTCTCTCTCTACTATTATTAATACTGCAGCAGATGCTCACTGGTTGACCTCCATGCACTCTCTCTCTCTGCTATTATTAATACTGCAGCAGATGCTCACTGGTTGACCTCCATGCACTCTCTCTCTCTCTACTATTATTAATACTGCAGCAGATGCTCACTGGTTGACCTCCATGCACTCTCTCTCTCTACTATTATTAATACTGCAGCAGATGCTCACTGGTTGACCTCCATGCACTCTCTCTCTCTACTATTATTAATACTGCAGCAGATGCTCACTGGTTGACCTCCATGCACTCTCTCTCTCTACTATTATTAATACTGCAGCAGATGCTCACTGGTTGACCTCCATGCACTCTCTCTCTCTACTATTATTAATACTGCAGCAGATGCTCACTGGTTGACCTCCATGCACTCTCTCTCTCTACTATTATTAATACTGCAGCAGATGCTCACTGGTTGACCTCCATGCACTCTCTCTCTCTACTATTATTAATACTGCAGCAGATGCTCACTGGTTGACCTCCATGCACTCTCTCTCTCTACTATTATTAATACTGCAGCAGATGCTCACTGGTTGACCTCCATGCACTCTCTCTCTCTACTATTATTAATACTGCAGCAGATGCTCACTGGTTGACCTCCATGCACTCTCTCTCTCTCTACTATTATTAATACTGCAGCAGATGCTCACTGGTTGACCTCCATGCACTCTCTCTCTCTACTATTATTAATACTGCAGCAGATGCTCACTGGTTGACCTCCATGCACTCTCTCTCTCTACTATTATTAATACTGCAGCAGATGCTCACTGGTTGACCTCCATGCACTCTCTCTCTCTACTATTATTAATACTGCAGCAGATGCTCACTGGTTGACCTCCATGCACTCTCTCTCTCTCTACTATTATTAATACTGCAGCAGATGCTCACTGGTTGACCTCCATGCACTCTCTCTCTCTACTATTATTAATACTGCAGCAGATGCTCACTGGTTGACCTCCATGCACTCTCTCTCTCTACTATTATTAATACTGCAGCAGATGCTCACTGGTTGACCTCCATGCACTCTCTCTCTCTACTATTATTAATACTGCAGCAGATGCTCACTGGCTGACCTCCATGCACTCTCTCTCTCTACTATTATTAATACTGCAGCAGATGCTCACTGGTTGACCTCCATGCACTCTCTCTCTCTACTATTATTAATACTGCAGCAGATGCTCACTGGTTGACCTCCATGCACTCTCTCTCTCTACTATTATTAATACTGCAGCAGATGCCCACTGGTTGACCTCCATGCACTCTCTCTCTCTACTATTATTAATACTGCAGCAGATGCTCACTGGTTGACCTCCATGCACTCTCTCTCTCTACTATTATTAATACTGCAGCAGATGCTCACTGGTTGACCTCCATGCACTCTCTCTCTCTACTATTATTAATACTGCAGCAGATGCTCACTGGTTGACCTCCATGCACTCTCTCTCTCTACTATTATTAATACTGCAGCAGATGCTCACTGGTTGACCTCCATGCACTCTCTCTCTCTACTATTATTAATACTGCAGCAGATGCTCACTGGATGACCTCCATGCACTCTCTCTCTCTACTATTATTAATACTGCAGCAGATGCTCACTGGTTGACCTCCATGCACTCTCTCTCTCTACTATTATTAATACTGCAGCAGATGCTCACTGGTTGACCTCCATGCACTCTCTCTCTCTACTATTATTAATACTGCAGCAGATGCTCACTGGTTGACCTCCATGCACTCTCTCTCTCTACTATTATTAATACTGCAGCAGATGCTCACTGGTTGACCTCCATGCACTCTCTCTCTCTACTATTATTAATACTGCAGCAGATGCTCACTGGTTGACCTCCATGCACTCTCTCTCTCTACTATTATTAATACTGCAGCAGATGCTCACTGGATGACCTCCATGCACTCTCTCTCTCTACTATTATTAATACTGCAGCAGATGCTCACTGGTTGACCTCCATGCACTCTCTCTCTCTACTATTATTAATACTGCAGCAGATGCTCACTGGTTGACCTCCATGCACTCTCTCTCTCTACTATTATTAATACTGCAGCAGATGCTCACTGGTTGACCTCCATGCACTCTCTCTCTCTACTATTATTAATACTGCAGCAGATGCTCAATGGCTGACCTCCATGGCCTTGTGTGCCTTCATCTCAAACTCTGGGTCTCCCGTGAGACGACTAAGAGCTGCAAACTCCAGCAGGATCGTGCCCGCACAAGCCGTGCAGGTGGTCTTCTCATTGTTGTTGTACCCCATGCCATGCCGGAGGTTCACCTTGGGGTACGGCAGGCCTGTGGACGTGTTGAACGCTGGCAACAGCCTGCGTCCTATCTCTTCAGCTTTACGAAGCAGGTGTCCGCTATACCAGGACAGCTGGGGATGTGAGGCTTTCAAGGCCTCCGCAGCAAAGTGAGCACCAAGCAGACCCCTATTGGGGGGGGGGGGGGGGAATAAAGGAAGAGTGTGGAGGTTTGAGGTGAGAGCTACGTGTGGAGTGTGAGGCTGTGTATGGTGTAGGGAAGGGAAGTGAGGTAGGTGTGTGTGTGTTGTGTCCAGTCCCTTACCCTAGTACTCTGATGTTGGTTTCAAACACAGACACTACGACATCTCTGTTGAAGGACACATCTCTGATGACGGTCTTAATGGCACTGTTGAATTCATCCACTCGACCCAATACCTAGTAAAGAGAAAGGATAGGGGGAGAGGGGGAGAGGGGGAGGGGGTATATGTGGGGGAAGGGAGGAAGAGAAGAGGAAGGTATTGAGAATGGAAGTGAAGGAGAGGAAGCACAAGGACAAGCAGCAAGAAGGAGGGGTAAGGTGTGTGGAAAGGAAGGAGGAAAGGAGAGAGGTGGAAAAGTAGAGGAGGAGAGGGCATGGAGGAAAAGACAGGAGCAGGAGACGAGAGGACTCCATGGACAACAGAAATCAGTGGGGAAAGGCAGAACCAAGATGGAGATGAAGGCAAGCGTGTCTAAGAGGAAGTGAGTTGTGCACTTACTGCTAGAGTATCCAGAGAATCCACCAACGTCAGAGAGAACCTGATAGACAACACATGATATATCAAACACGTTGCAATATTGCTCACAAGCATTCTGGAGGAAGTAGACTAGTGTGGTGGAGGAAGTGGACTAGTGTGGTGGAGGAAGTGGACTAGTGTGGTGGAGGAAGTGGACTAGTGTGGTGGAGGAAGTGGACTAGTGTGGTGGAAGAAGTGGACTAGTGTGGTGGAGGAAGTGGACTAGTGTGGTGGAGGAAGTGGACTAGTGTGGTGGAGGAAGTGGACTAGTGTGGTGGAAGAAGTGGACTAGTGTGGTGGAGGAAGTGGACTAGTGTGGTGGAGGAAGTGGACTAGTGTGGTGGAAGATGTGGACTAGTGTGGGAGAGGAAGTGGACTAGTGTGGTGAGATGTGGACTAGTGTGGTGGAAGAAGTGGACTAGTGTGGTGGAGGAAGTGGACTAGTGTGGTGGAGGAAGTGGACTAGTGTGGTGGAGGAAGTGGACTGGTGTGGAAGGTTCAACTTGGATACATCCACCACAAGTCCATACTGCATCTTCTATCACACAAATCTCCACACTATCAACCCAACATACCTGTAATATAAAATAACAGGCACTGTCTGTACACTCTGAAAAGTAGTACCTGCTAAAAATCAATGACCTCTTGTTTGATCTTGCCAATTTTATCCTCTATGTTGGTGATCACAAGGCTTCCTGCCAGGCTCCTCCCTAGACCTGTAGCAAAATTGGCTACTTACAGCTGCTGTTTGATGACCTACACTTTCATCTCTACCTGCACTTACAAAACCTGCATTCCTCTTGCACAAGTGTGCTTTGTGGTGGCCCAGCTCAAAAGCAACAGGCCAACTAAAAAATGTGCTCATACTAATTAAATCTGAGTTAATGGGATTATTTACAGTACATACTAGACTCCTATCAAACAGCAACATCACTAGGTCTTCACAACGCAATGGACCTCCCTGCTCTGGTCCCCAAGTTCAGATGGGATTAGTATTTATTTACAGTACATACTAGACTCCTATCAAACAGCTCCTTAACATCACTAGGTCTTCACAACGCAATGGACCTCCTTCTCTGGTCCCCAAGTTCAGGGCACCCCCCCTCCCCCCCCCCCCCCCCCCCCCCCCCCCCCCAGCTTTTGAATTTGCCTATTAGCACCTAGACTAGTCTCCTTGTCACTGGCAATAGTTTATGTTCAGTGAGTTATCAATTACAGGTGCTAAGTGGTGCAGAAAGTCTGGCTCCAAGTAGTATGTTAGCTGACTATAGCACCACAATTTCTGGTTACAACATAAGAATTTGCAAAATCAGCAGACAACAGTCGGCAAACAAAACCACAACCTATACAGTTATTTATGACTATTACTACCTACACTATGGAATCATTATGCCCCCTCAGGTATGTAGCTTTATAACTATGAAAATTGTCCTTGAGGGGGGGGGGCATGTATAATAATAATAATAATAATAATAATAATAATAATAATAATAATAATAATAATAATAATAATAATAATAATAATAATAATAATAATAATAATAATAATAATAAGTAGTAGTAGTAGTAGTAGTAGTAGTAGTAGTAGTAGTAGTAGTAGTAGTAATAGTAATAGTAATAGTAATAGTAATAATAATAATAATAATAATAATAATAATAATAATAATAATAATAATAATAATAATAATAATAATAATAATAATAATAATAATAATAATAATAATAATAATAATAATAATAATAATAATAATAATAATAATAATAGTAATAATATTATTATTATTATTAAATGTTTGCTAAGGGGAGAAAAGGGGAGAAAAGGAAAAATAAAATAATTAAAATAGTATTAATAAAAATAAAAATAAAAATAAAATAATAATCAATTTCAAATTGTAATCTCTCAACGTTTCTGGCTAGATGCTCTAGCCTTCATCAGAGATGCTAACTCACTCAAAGTTGAAGGTTATTGTAATGTTATGTCAACTGAGAGTTCATTGAAAATCAAGCTGAAGGTCAACGAGGACAAGGATGCTTTGGCCTCTGCCCACACATGCCTTTTGAGATTACTACAGTCTTCAACACTGAACTTCCATTGTGCCACCCTCCTGGCCCCAACAGGCAGAGGAGCCCAACAGCTCCAGCAGGTGTCATGAACCAGGACAGAGGATTTACCATGGTGGATTCCATACCTTTCACTCTGAAACTATGCAACCACTGGACTTCCTTTTCTTTAATAACACTATCTAAGTTGTAAAGGAAAGTGACCACAGCTACAGCCAGTGGCCATAATTCTCGCGTGGGAATACTAAAATTCACAACCCCTCGATCTGAGCTATCTATCATTCACCTTACCATATAGAATTTGCATGCAGGTTTACGCTAGCAGAGATATAATTATAGCAAAGATATCAACCTTGAGAGGAGAGCTTTGAGTCCTTTATGGCCACAAGGCTCTCGTGAGTATTTCATCCACTATCTATTACACATACAGCTGCAGGGGCCATTTGAATTTGAGTCTCCTGGCTATAAGCCGCTCTTGCTTTCCTTTACCTTGAGTATAAAAGTTACAGGAGCTAACGAGCTGATTAAGCATGCAAATTAGCAATTATCTCAGTGGGGAAACAGATCAAGTCTGTAGTTTTATTGCTCATGGAGCACTCCAGTATTACGTGCTGACATTCCAGAGCTACGTGGTGGCATTCTATATTGTCCAGTGGTCCCACGCAAGTACTCCTTAATGGAAGTGCTTAATCTTAAACCGTTATCTGTTAAGCAGTTACATCCACAGACTTGACAATGGACATACACAAAAATGGTCATGCTATACATTAACCTGCACATGCCCAGTAGACTAATCTAGCGATATAAAATGCAGTAGAACTTCAGCTTATGAACCCCTGGGGAAAATGATTGCTCATAACTCTGAAATGTCCGTAACTCTGAAACTATCACACCATAATGATGTCATGCATATTTAGACATGTTTAACAGTTCATGAGTATTAATATTGTACATATGTACTCTTCTGCAGCTACTTCACAATTTTTTCACCGTTACAAGACTTTCACCTCTCCATTCTCTTACATGCAATATGCCATGCATGTGCATGTATTAAACTCCAATCGATTGTAGTGGAATTACACTAAGTATGTCTGTATTGTATGCACTAACAGTGGAATCAGTCTTTGCTAAAGAATGCATGTGCATGTATTAAACTCCAATCGATTGTAGTGGCATTACACTAAGTATGTCTGTATTGTATGCACTAACAGTGGAATCGGTCTTTGCTAAAGAATGCAGTTTATGTAAAAGTACCAAGTTCATCAGTGTAGCTTCATCTTGCTGTTCCAGCCATGTCAAATGAGGGCTAAAAGCTTCTTCAGCCTCAGTGTGAGTGATGGTGAAAATGAGGAGAACAAACTTAGCATTCCCATCATTAGCACCTCTCCACGCATGTGCCCATTACAATGTTGGGTTACTATGTGGTGCCACGGAACCGGCAAAAGCACCTACTGTACTTGCACTGTGGAGCTTGGAACAGGCAGACAAGTCTGAGCACTACAGTGACACCTTCAACTAGGACTGACCACAGTAAGTGGTCTGGCAGATAATTAGGACAAAACAGTATCTAATGACCTCAATATGAAGTGCCAAAGTTTGTCCATATAAAGTTAGTTGAGGCTTCAGCCAGGCGCCTTATCCTAGCTTATGGCTTCAGCCACTCACCCATCCACTTTGTAAGCTGATGCCTAATCCTAGCTTATGGCTTCAGGTAACCCAACTCAACCTACCCCACAAGCTAAGGATTGCTACAGGATCTTCGTTAGTGGTCTCAAAATTCGAGGTCTTTGACTTTAGACAACTTTTGACTACCTATGTTACTTTTAGTACCAAAATAGTGCACATACTATTATATACATCATCACCCTTCAAATGTGTGAAGCTTCCAAAGTCAGACCTAATAGATTCCTATGGTCTTCCGAGCCAAAATCCTCCCACAGTTTAATTAAATGTGGGAAGACACTTTAACATGTGCTTCATTTATGACCATGACCAAGCCAAATTACAGCTGCATGACACTCCCCTGACAGGAACACTGCCAATGTACATAACTATCGAGGGAGTAACAACACAGGTCTCTAGCCAACATAACTGGTGTATCTGCCATTAGCTTTCTATAAACACTAGCCATCATATCCACCACTGTGTATAGTTCAGTCTAAGAAGGTTTTGTACGTGTGTGTGTGTGTGTGTGTGTGTGTGTGTATGTGTGTGTGTGTGCAAGATCATTCCAACACATTCCTTACAATGGCCTTCACAATAACAACTTCCTCACCAATTATCCATTCTTTGCACCACACCTTCCCTTCCTCCTCTCTTCCCTCTTGTTTCCTTTCCCCTGCCTCTCTCTCCCTCCCTCCACTCTCCCTCCCTCCACTCTCCCTCCCTCCACCCTCACTCTCATCCATCTAGGCTCTCATGCTCCTTTCCTGTTCTTCCCAAACACACTACACCAACATACCAACATTCACAGCCGCCCAGGGCATCATTTCTCTCCCCCCACCCCACCTACACACATGTACTTACATGCCCAAAGCATCATCGATGTCTCCTCTGCTCTTCTCCTGTCCTCTTACTCTTCCCTTGCACGAGAGAGGCATCAGCTCATCTGCTGGGTAGGCATGGTCCTGAAAAACATTAACACAACTTGAGTGCTTGAGCACCAATAAATACAACTGCCATGGTTTACTTACCATGTAAGAGTGGAAGGCATGAGAGAACATCTCCAGAACTTTATTCCTATATAAAAATCCTGTTACTGAACTATCTTAATACAGGTATGTACTTACTTGTACAGAGCCTTCTCGTGTGACTTAAAGGACGTAACTCCTTGGTATAGATGATGTGTCACGATGAACACCAACAGCATCCATGTCCTTAAGTGCATTTCACCCGTCTCTCTCGCCAGCTGCTAAGCTACTTCAGTCGGCCCCAAACACAGCCTACTGCGTTTTTAACAGTTTATCACTTGCGTTCGTCTAAAATAAAACGATGTGCTACTCAATGACTTACTTCATGCCTAATATACTATTACTATCTGGTAGACATGACAGCTACAGCAAAATCTCTTCGTCGTCATATTCGTCTAGTCGGTGGTTTTCTGTCGACTAGGGGTAATTTAACTGGTAAAGGACGGCAAGATTTTTAGTTGCTCGCGCATGGATAATGACCTGTGTTGTTGTTTTTTGCTGTGGAGGCATACCTCCTACATCGCTCATGAATTGATGGCTGTTCAGAGGGGGAATTGGGTGTCTGTGTTGGGGTCACTGGGAGGTCGTGGACAGATGATGTGATATTGTTATTTTTTGCCTTGTTTCGTTAAGCGTTTTTTTTAAAGTGGCTTATGATAAAAGCAACAGCAATATTATATGTAGTCATATGTGTATTTTTTCACTGTTGAGGACTCCTCAGGTTGACAATAGAATTATTTCAAGCTCGTACAAAAGGGCCACGACTAGAACAACTCGGCTGGACTATCACGAGACCTAACCACACAATTAACACTTCATTAGTTATTGTTTGTGCATATGCAGGCTTGTTTTAAGCATACACACATTATCTCCAAGTCCACTTGACTGTTGTTGTTAGGGATGTTCATCGGGATTCCGCTGGGGATCCACAACATTCACCAGTGCTATCTCGCTTGAGCCATAACCTTTTGATTATTAAGAAAGTTATTGTTTGGGCGAGTGTGTTATGCATAGATAGGGTCCTAATAGGGAAGTGGTGGCAGGGAAAGGAACTGTTGTGTGGCCAGCTGAGTAATGTTCTTTGGTCCCCTCCCCCCCTCCTTGAGCAGCGGGACACTCATAACTATTAGTATTATGGATAATTAAGTACTATAGATTGTTATTAAATGTTAGATAGTCTCACACTATATATGCTGTAGTATATGTGGTGGCCTTAACGGGCTCAGCAGTATCAAGATCAAGGTTAAATCATAATTGTTCTGTTGAGCCTTGAGATAGGCCATCACAAAGTACACTAAATATAAACGACAATGACGACTACAAAGAAGTATAGTACATTACAAAGAGTTTGTTTTGGGATGACAATGGGTGCCAAAGATGCCAAACATTAAGTATTTCCTCTTCTCCCAGCATTTGACCTCATTACAATTCTGTCTACCCTACCCAATATCTCTTCCTTCACCCCTGCTACTGATCTACCCAACATTAGGCCTACTCTCCCTTATTTCTCCATTCTACCACCCACTCTTCAGACCCTTCAATGCCCATCATTGTTATCTCCCACCCACCTCCCACCCCCCTCTGTACATATCACTTTAGTTGGGACAAACATCCAAAGAGGGTTGATTCCCCATGAAAGATGATGACATGAAAGGTCGATCTGTTGTCAACCGGAAGTTGAGCACAGTGCATAGCATTCATTTCAGACGGATTCTCTTTCTAGCAGATATTTAAAACATCCTTGAAGTATTTTTTTTTTTTTAACATAATTGCGGCTCAAGTGCATGGCTTCAAGCTGCGCTGTGAGCACTAAGCTATAGCACTGTTGTGGCCAAGTAGAGCTATTGATGTTGATAAGATATTCCAAGATTATATATACAGTATACAGAATTTTAATGCTAAGGGATTTCACTCAAAATATAGCCAAACAATGAGCTGTTTAAATCCCAACACCAGACATCACATGAGGATTACATTGGTTTAGCTGCTGCCCTAACCTTAACCCTACCACTGTCCTGTCCCTATATAACTGAGGGCCTAATTCAGTAGTGATCTGTACAGCATTGATGTCATCATATTAACTAGCTGGGATTTTGATGAGGAAACAAATGGTAATGCCATTAGTTAAACATTCTTGTAAGCTAGTCCATATACTGGTGTATGTATGTATGTGAGCAATGCTCAAGAGGAGCAGTGTGGTGTCAGTAATTCCATAGTCAGGAAGACAACTGGGGTTTACATCTAACATTGCAGCTGAAATACATCATAATAAATGTTAAAAAGAGTTCTTCAAGGAAGACAAGAGGAAGGAAGGTCAATCATAAGAGAGAGGGAATGAGAGATTGACGAAGGCAACAAGATTATCTGCAAAGACAATAACAAGGAGAACAAGATCGATCTCACCTGACAAAACCTTTCTAACCACAAAATAAAGTCGAGAATATCATTTGACAGAGGAGCTCTCTCATCTGTGTGCACTTTCTTTTAGGTCGAAAGACTATTAAAGCACACAACTTCATTTCTCTAATTATCGTTATAGCTATTTTCATACGGTTCATTTGTGTGTGGAATAAATGTAGAATGTTTGACTAATTGCACACACACAACAAAATATTTCCCTCTATATAATTCTACTTGTGTTTCCCCCCAGTCACTACACTCTACATAATATTGTTCCCCTTCTGCGCTCCTTCCTGCCACTTTTTCACATCCAGAGGATAGGACGCAGCCTCTGCAAGGATAAGAGTTCAAGATCTCCTGCTTGTGCGATGTGCTTTGACATAACTAGACCATAATAGTTTGTTCTTGTTCATTACTAGCTGCACCAATTCATGGCTGCAATCTAACTTCATCCTCAACACATAAACATCATACTCATCAACTCATTGCCTAGCATGTTAAATTAGAATATTAGTGCACATTGAGAGTTGGATAAGGTGGTCAGCTACCCTCTCTACTCCGCATCCAATCATGTGTATCAGAGGAGCCTGATCCATGGGGCATGCAGAGAGGCAGCCTGAGGCACCATTAACTAGTACCAGCGAAGGTCTGGTACCTCTCATGTGATAATTAAACCTTGATACTGTTTGAGCCTGTCAAAGCCATCACATATACACCACAGTGTGACACTAAATAACTAATAAGAGTCTATATTATCAATAGCTAAGAGTGTCCGACTGTTCAAGGAAGGGGGTTGGGAGGGGACCAAAGAACATTCCTCAGTTCACCATACAACAGTTTGTCCTTCCTCTGCCACCACTCCCCTATCCAATACATAATACACCCACCTTCTCCATCACTGCATCACTTACTCTTTCCACGCCTTTCCTCAACAGCAATGCCACCTTTCCATTCTACCAACTCTTCCATATTCATCCAGCAGCTGTCTGACCCATACAATCCTGTGCACCTCATCCACCAGTACCCGTCGATTCCTCTCAAATTCCTTGCACCACCAAGAAATGACCCACATCTTCCCTTGCTCCACTATCACACATGATACATCTCGCTCTCATCCCACATCTCTTCTTACCCTCCAACAACCCAGCTGCCAGTCCTCAGTCTAAATGGCAACTTCACACCTTCCTGACGCTGGTCCTCGCATACCTCTCCACCCCTGCCAGTTTATAAACACAGGCTCACAAGTGACTTGACACTTTAGCTATCTTTTAATGTAACCATTAGATAGATTTTCATCATGAAGGTATTGACAGCTCTACCGCGTACGTAATACGTAATTCCTTGTGGTCGATGCCTGCCGTGTGTATTCAAACCTTGTGGACCTACTTTGGAGCTCCATATGAATGGTAGATTTCTCTGTTTGCTCTCTTAAATTGCATAGGTATAACTATGCTCTTACATGCAACCTAAGTGGGAGTACCTCAAATCTGAGTGCCTCAACTGTTTGTAGTTGTGGTTCCTGATTGGAAAGTGAAATTGTTACCAGTGGCTAGAGGAAACTGGCTAGAGGAAGCCTTAACTCTACAACTTCCTGCTTACATTTTAGGCGCTAAAACGTAACGAAGTAGGTAAGCACGGTTGTGAAGGGGTCCTTTTTTCTCTCAGCACCCCACATCTAGACTTCAGTGAGTCCCTGAGCCAGGTCTTCCAGAGTGGGGGTCAAGAAAGGGGAAGCACCAGTGTCTCAGTATCTTAGTTACGAGGGAGCTAGATTGGACCAGAGATTCTATGAATGCAGCTGCGGCATGGAGGCCTTCCTCATGTTCAAACCTCCAAGAGAGCTGGAGAGGGAAGCCTTCAGCCAAGCCCAGCAACCCTCCAGCGAGAGGTTTAAACGACTTCCCTCGTGGTAACGTCGAATGCACAAGGATAGCGGAGTCGCGTGCTAGAGGGATTTCAATAAAATTAATGTCTGGACTCACTCGCACACAAATAATTATACAGAGGCGTTACGAGAGAGGTAGCTAGCGAGTTACACCATAGAGGTAGTTCCACTGCATCCTGGAGTTTAGGCAAGCTTGTATATGAAAGAGGCTACGTCTATTGGTATTTTCCAGGGTATCCTAAATATTCCTCCACAGACGATTATATCTTGGCTTCAGTACAGCCACTAAAAGAATTCGCCTGGTGCCAAGTCAGACGCCAACACTCCAAAATGTGCGACACTTGCAGCTCTTTCCAGAAGTCCCCAGGCGTAGAGATTCGGTAAAGGGTCTGGCAAAAGGCTAACGACTACGCAAGGTTGATCAACGAAGATCTTGTGACAATGCTAAACCTATTCTGGATTGCAGTAAGCAAGAACTCTCTTACAGGTGTATTGTTTCTGCTACTGCCAGGCTGGCTGTTGTGGATAGCTGCTGGACTGGTGCTGCACGCAGGTGTCCAGTGCAAGGGGAAGCTCCCCAGCGTTATCAAAGATGTGATGGAATATGGAAAGCTGAAGGAGGGAAATAGCAGGAGTTTCTCTTCAGCTTTCAACGTACCTAAAAGGTAGCCATTTTTCACGTGACTAACTGTAACCCTTGATTGTTGCTTGAATTGCAGATACTTTACACATTTCTATGTCTGGGGTACATTCTGGATCCTAACACTGTATTTTGTCTATATTTATCATTGTGTCCCCGTTCCATTTTTTCTCGACTTTAAACTCATTCTCATTCTTGATGGTGTGATCGAGTTTGTTACTGGTGGATTCCTTCGGAGAAATTGTGCCTCAAAACTAACCCAGCACCACTTTGATGTGGCTATTGTTCTGAGCATGCTCAGTGTGCAGGTTTTACGGAGACTGTACGAGTGTTTGTTTGTCAGCGTGTTCTCACCCAGTGCCCGTATGCACCTGGTCCACTACGTCCTGGGGATGTTCTTTTACCCAGGAGTTGCATTCACCACTCTCTTGCATCTGGATGCTGTCCACTATGGTAAGAGATCTGTGCTATTGCATGCTATCACTCACTGTCTATATATTTAGGAGAATCTTGAAAAATAATTGCTAAGAATCAAGCAACCTCTGTCAGACCATGTTGGCCAAGTTTCCTGCACCTCCCTATACTTGCAGATCTGCAATGACTGCTTGATCACCACAAGATTACATGTCTACACCAACATAAAGCTGCACTCCACTTCTACCAGATCCATCCCCTTCTGTAAACCTTCTCTAAAGCAATACTGCAAACTATAAACTTCCTGCACATATACTAATTA
Organism: Cladorhizidae sp. MBARI D1340-BT2; assembly: GCA_028752905.1. Taxonomy (NCBI): domain Eukaryota; kingdom Metazoa; phylum Porifera; class Demospongiae; order Poecilosclerida; family Cladorhizidae; species Cladorhizidae sp. MBARI D1340-BT2. The sequence continues at coordinate 17,124,295 of JAQNBH010000016.1, forward strand.
GGTCCGAGTTTGTCGAGTATTACTTATGAACATCATCACACTTCTGCACCTTGCAAATAGCTCTGTAACGGACTGAAGATTTATCTTTTAATCGGCTCTCAATGAATTGCTGACATGTAATGAATGACTTTCTCGATAATCTATTTTAAGTTTTTTCTCGCATTCCAGCTATATAGATGCTCTAGTCTTTATCAGAAATATTGAGTTACTAAATCCCATGTGAGGTTGATATTCTTAGTGTCTCATTATTCCTCTCGATGCACTCTCAGTTGACATAATAACATTAGAATAACCTTCTCAATCATCAACTTGAAATTGTACTCTCTCGATGTTTCGACTAGATGCTCTAGCCTTCATCAGGAATAGGAATACACATCCATGTGAATAATAATTAACTGTGTTGGACTGTATATTGGGGAAGATACCATTTTTTACAAAACTTGTGGTTCTGACTTGAGAGCTCCATAGATTCTGCATACTTCACTTGCTTGATACATAGCTCAAAAGATAGCCCTCTCTGTGTGCTCTCTTTTGAAAACTGTTGCATAGTTATAACCATGCAAGTTATAGGAAACTGTCTATCATTTTCCGCCCTAGCCCTAGCCCCAAATAACTTATCAAACTGTCCTTTACCAAATAGAGGGGACGTGCAGTATCTGCTGCTTCCTGACGTTCTCGGTCAGTAGGGTGTGAGTTCTGATAATCCATCCAGTCGACAATCGCTGCATTGGCTCTGGTGAATCACTGTCTCAGATTGCTCCTCGTAGTGCCTCTCGGCAAGAGGTGTTTGGCCAGCTGACGCATGGCTCGGTTGAGGAGGCCTCACTTTTTCCTCCTTTCCCAAAGCAGTGCCCTAACATACTGAAGAGACTCCCTCGGGCCTCGAGAGTGTTGGTAGCTAAGAAGCTAGCGTCCATCGTGTTCAGTGTGATGGCGAGGAATAACCATACCCGCACCATTTTGCATCTCGCTGTTTTAGCTGCCGAGAGGAGGGAAGAGGTGGAGTCTATTGTCAGTTGTGAACAATCTTGTCAGGGAAGAAGCTGATGCTGTTGCTACATCAGGGAAGCCTAACCCTCGCTCCACGAGTAAGAGTTTCAAGACCTTTCGTGACCCCTAGACCTCATCTTCAAAAAGTGGCTTCCAAGTTGGAAGATGGTAACGTCAAGGGTTGGTCAGGCTGGCATGTGCCGAGGATGTTTTGGCTGATCACTCGCCTGATACTCTGGAGGTGTTGAAACAGAAGCACCCTGAGGTTCACCCGAATTCGTCCATAATGCTACCCCCTTACCCACTACTTTCTCTTCACGGTCACCGAACATCACTCAAGCCATACGTTTCTTCCCCAATGTATCTGGTGGCGGGCAAGGATGGCCTCAGACCGCAGCATCTTAAAGATCTCTCAGATCCGTCCACTGGTGAAGGTGGCCATTAACTACTGAGGGCGCTCACCTCATTGGTCTCTCCAATCCTAAGAGATGACAGCCCTGTATCCATCCACCCTCATTTCTTCGGTACTTCACTGGGTAGCTAGGAGGATGGAGTTCGCTCTATCGCGGTGGGCGGTACTATATGCAGACTGGCGGCTAAGTGTGCTGGCATTCATGCTTTACAAAAAGTCCCTGACTTCCTGGCCCTTAGCAGTTAGGTTTTGGACTGACGAATGGTGTTGGAAGGTTAATTTTTGTGTGTGTTTTTTTTTTGTTGTTGTTATTATTTATACTAAATAGCTAACTAATTCATTTTGGAGATAGAACTGCAGAGAATTTGGGCATGCAGAATTTGAGGTCCCCAACTTTGACTGCCTGTAACATGGTTATACCTAGCAACTTTGACTGCCTGTAACATGGTTATACCTAGCAGTTCTTAGTATCAAAAGAGATCACACAGAGAGAGCTCCTTTTGAGTTGTATATCAAGTTCATATTAATTGTAACATGATAAACAGGCAATATCCGAGTCCATTAACACCTAATTAAATAATAATAACTAATTAAATAATTAACTTAAAATGCGATATCAGAGTCCATTAACACCTAATTAACTCATATAAAATTAATAATAATAGCAACAATAAAAAAAAATATATATATATAATAAGTCTGAGGTTTCCTGCACGCAAGATGTTCCCAGCACAGCAGCAGTGTTTCCACAACCGTTGGAGCAAGTAGAAATGGGCCTTAGCCTCTCTAGTCTCCTCCTTAATTTTCCTGTCCAACTCCTTAATAAAGGACATGGCTTCATCACCAAATACACCTGTGGTCTCATAGCCCAGAAGAACGAAATAGTGAGTGTCTCTGATTGAACAGTACTTTTGTTTCTTTAGGAATTCGGCTCTGTTGGGGCAACTGTTCCGGGATCTCCAGACCTCAAATCCGCATAAGAGGGAGCAAACATGTTCTGAACATGTGGCATCCCAAACCAGAACCTTCCCATTCCAAGGCACAACTGTTGCAACATCAGGACGTTTGCCATCATCACATCCAAGCCTACTGGTTCCAGGTGAGAGGGGATTTTGACGGAACATAGAGATCTTTGTGACTTGATTTATAGCAGCGTGTCGAGAGTGGTGGCCCTCACTCTTTTCTGCAATTGAGCCCATGAGTACCCTGCTGGTCAACTGGAGCTCCACACTGAAGACACAGGTGAGGACTACAAAGAGGTACACCAAGACGAAGACCTGTCGCAACATGAATCACATCGTCCTCCATCCTCAAGCCGACTGCAGACAAGGGAGGGCATGGAGACAGGCACCTGCTTCACTTGGTAGCTGCTCTAACACGAGCACGCGCAGTATCATCCTGTGCTCCCTCCACAAGCTTGTCTAGGCAGGCCTTCACATGCGGAGTGTCCCAACATTTTTGGGAAAAGGAGGACTCATCCGAGGGAGCAGGAACATTTATGTCTTTGCTCCACACCTCCATACCTAACTGAAAAGCAGGATCACTACAGCCCTCAAATTTACTGGGCAAGATTTGGTGAACTAGATCGAGGGAACCCGAAGCGGATGCCAGGAAAGCCGATGGAGCCAACATGACAGCACTTCTGATCCCAAGACCACCAAAATTGACTGGCAGGGAGGCCTGCAGCCAAGTATCACTGTGCAATGGAATGCAATTAGTGATATTGCTGAGGATGGCACAATGAGCAGAGTTGAGCTTTAATGGAGAGGAAAAGCAGGAGAAGTGCAGGGAGAAGTGCGGAGATTGTATAGCAACTTTGGCATGGAGAAGGCATGACGGAGGAGACACAAAGCATCATGTGAATAAAGATGGCTTAGCCTAGTGCCCAAGAGCTCCAAGAGTTTAGTCCTGGACTCAATACATCTCTCAATGCTTTCCAGACCACCAATGGGAGAGCCTCATAGAGTGGCTACTTCAGGGTTTACCACTTGAATACCTGGGTCAGCATATAAGAATTCTCCTATAGCAACTGGGTCGTGACTGATAATCTCACACTTGCTTCGGTTCAACTGTAAACCCACTCTCCCAGCCTCGTGTTCTATGCTACGAAAATCATCAACGACATCTGACACCAAACCACCCAGAGTTCCGTCATCCAGGTAAAACACATTGAACTCTGACTTTAAATGCCTCAAGAAACTGTGAACAGTTAGACAGAAAAGAAGTGGGCACAGTTAGACAGAAAAGAAATGGGCAATGGATCTCCCTGTTGAACTCCTACCGCAGAATCAATAATGTCATTTCCAAAGAAAAGGGAGGAGGGTGAGCTGTAAGCAGAGTGCACATATATATAGGTAAAGTTCATCTTTTAAAGTCAGAACCACAAGCTTTTATAACACTTTCAAAAAAATATATCGTCCCTCCCCTTCACAGAATTGCACAGATTCGTCTGAATGTTAATGTATTAGTCCAGTAATGTAGATAACAATTTGTGTGGTTTCACACGCATGAGTGTTGACACCCCAACAGTCGGTTGGTTGGGTGTAATGTAGCAATGCCGACTGATGGATTTTTTTGTGTTTTGTACCGACTTACAAAACGTTAGGTCAGTGTAATGATGATGTAATGATATTATTTAGTGAGTATTGTAATTTAGAACGTTCTAGTTAACCTTTACTGTGATAGATGAAGAGGTGATGAATATAAGCTAGGTGTATTTACTTATCTTTACCTTATTATTTAGCTTTATTAAGTCATTGAGTTTTTGTGTATAAATAATGCGATGTGCATACTGAATTCAGACAAGAACTCTTCTACACTTCAAGTTATCATAGTTAATTAGTGTTTTTGTTTTTCTGGTTTAAAATTTAAACAAATTATATTGGCCCAATCGCTTGAGTGTGTTCTACGTCGATAGCAGACTGCGAGTGTGAGAGCTTCTCAAAGGATGTATTATTTTTTCCACAGATACAAAAGTTGTTATGGCTAGCAAGAAGTGAACTTACTCAGATGCTTTGCTCATAGATTTGTCAATTTGCCCTGACGAAGAAGACCGACCACAGTGTCTTATCTGCAGCAAGGTTCTCATCAATGAAAGTCTGAAGCCATCAAAACTTGAAAACTATCTGCTGAAATGTCATCCTGACCTCCATAACAAAGACCTAGCCTACTTCAAACACAGGGAAAAGCAGTTGAAGGGTATTCAATTCGGAAACACTGGCACTGCAGCAAAAAACCTTCTTGCCGCTCTTGTAGCTTCCTATGAGGTGGCCTATAAAGTTGCACAGCAGCATAAGGGGCACACAATTGCCGAAAATCTGATCATGCCTTGTGCACAAGTGATGGTTGCCAAAGCATGTGGTGAAGAGCAAGCTAAGAAGCTCAGTTCTATATCAGTTTCAAACAACACAATTCGACATAGGATCGACGAGATGGCTGTGGATATACTGGCACAAGTAGTGGAAGAAGTCGAGACCAATCCATATGATAAGAAATTTTCTCTGCATTTGACAAATCCGTGGATGTCAGCAGCTGTGCTATTTTACTGGGCTTTATTTGTTATATTTACCGCTCGGATGTGGAAGAGTTTTTCCTACGTGACTACAATGACTAAAGGAGAGGATGTGTTGAGCATAATCAGTGGCTTCCTCGAGGAAAAATGAACAGGCTTGGAACAGTGTTCAACAGGTGTCTGTTGATGGTGCACCTGCTATGATGGGTGGTAATCGCAGGTTCAGAGGCTTTGTTCAAAGGGAAAATGCAGATATCACTGTTGACCATTCACCGATATACACTTGCATCCAAGACGCTCCCAGATGCCTTGAAAGCATATTTGGCGAACTTGTAAATGTTAACTTCATAAAATCCTAAGATTTCAACAGTCGTGTGTTTAAAAAATTGTGCAAAGAGATGGACGAGAACTATGAAGTGCTACTGTACCACACCGAAGTAAGTTGTCTATATCGAGGCAAGGTTGTGAATCACGTGATTGAGCTTCGGGATGCAGTGCAACTGTTTTTGCAGAAAAAAGGATCAGACTTGGCATACCACTTTTCTGACCATGAATGGCTTTTCCGTCTGTGCTATTTGGGCGACATCTTCAATGAACTCAACAGAGGAAACTTGGCACTTCAAGGAAGAAACGTGACAATCATCGACGCAAAACAAGCCATTTCTGCATTTATCAGAAAGCTAAAGTTGTGGAGCAAGAGAGTGGCAAAGTACTGTTTCACACACTTGACAAATTTGTTGATGAGAGCGAGGATGGTCAAGATATCCTAGAAATTTTGAAAGCAGGCATTCAGGCCCACTTAGATGAATTGGTCAGAAAGAAAGATGGAGGAATGCTTCCCTGATCTGGACACCTCTTGCCTTTGGTTGTCCTAACAGCCTTTTGTGATCAGGTCGATGAAGATGACTTTCCAGCAAAAGAGGAGTGGATAACTCTGAGAGTGAATGAGGCTTGGAAGCTGGAATTCCAGAACAAGGACCTGGAAACCTTCTGGATAGCCCGGCTAAATTACACGCTAACTTTGGCGAGACGGGCTCTAAAGATCCTGACTTCCTTTTGGACTGCTTACCGATGTGAGCAAGGCTTTTCCATCAGCATGGGAATGAAAACTAAGAAACAGAACCGGTTGGAGGTGTCAAATGATGCAAGAATTGCTCTCAGTTCTACAAAACCGTGCAATGACTTGGCTAACAAAATGCAACCACAGCCATCTAATTTGTTTTGCAATGACCAACCAACTTACTAACTAACTAGTTACTAACACACTTATATATATACATTAAAAAATATATATATATTTTTTGCACGGGTGTGGGTAAGAACAGGAGGATAGGGGGATTTGAGTAATGGTTCTAAAAAGTTTGGGAACCACTGCTCTAGCCTGTATATAAGGACATGCAGCACCTCCTTCACAAGTAATTCCCTCTATTTTCTGGGTCTCGGCAATCGAGAAGAGCTTCACATTATTTGGGCCTGTCAAAACTGATTTTAATAGCCGAAGGTCATTGCAGTAGTAGTCCAAATATTGTTCTTGTTTGACTAGATATGTATGCACTTATAATGTTAAATATGGTGTCAAATACTTGGCCTGCATAATATGCTTCAGGTGTAAAATCCATAGGGATAATGATAACAATGATGTAGATAATCATATTTATATGTGGTCACTGCATAAGATTCCTTTATTAATTTTTTTACATAATTGTTTTGGTAGACAATGTCATGGTCTGTGCTTATACATGTATATATATATACTTATACTTGACATGTACATGCTTATATATAATTATACTTGACATGTACATGCTTATATATTATTATACTTGACTTGTACATGCATGTACATGCTTATATATACTTATATGTCACATGTATATGCTTAGTACATGCATGTACATGCTTATATATACTTATATGTCACATGTATATGCTTATATATAATTGTATGTGACATGTACATGATTATACTTGACATGTACATGCTTATATATAATTATATGTAACATGTATATGCTTATATACTTATACTTGACATGTACATGCTTATATATAATTATACTTGACATGTACATGCTTATATATAATTATATGTGACATGTACATGCTTATATACTTATACTTGACATGTACATGCTTATAAACTTATACTTGACATGTACATGCTTATATACTTATACTTGACATGTACATGCTTATATATTTATACTTGACATGTACATGCTTATATACTTATACTTGACATGTACATGCTTATATACTTAGACTTGACATGTACATGCTTATATACTTAGACTTGACATGTACATGCTTATATATACATATACTTGACATGTACATGCTTATATATAATTATATGTGACATGTAGATGCTTATATATACTTATACTTGACATGTACATGCTTATATATAATTATATGTAACATGTATATGCTTATATACTTATACTTGACATGTACATGCTTATATATATACTTATATGTGGCATGTACATGTTTATATATAATTATATGTGGCATGTATATGCTTATATACTTTTACTTGACATGTACATGCTTATATATAATTATACTTGACATGTACATGCTTATATATAATTATGTGACATGTACATGCTTATATACTTATACTTGACATGTACATGCTTATATAACATGTACATGCTTATACTTGACTTGTACATGTCATTATATATATATATGTAGTTATAATGTTGATGATTAACTGGATTACATGAAGAATTTTTTTACTGAGCATCTTAACTTACATAGAACACTCACTATGCTAAGGAAATTTATATGAATATGTGCTGCCTTCAGATGCCTCCAATGATGATGACAATTATCATAATTATTTTACGTGTTCATGTAGACTCATCCCTCTCAGTGGACGATGCCTACTTCCACTGGCGTCACTATATAGCTGTGGCCATGTTCATTTGGGCCAGCGTCCATCAGCACAATTGTCACCAGATCTTAGCTGACCTCCGCAATGCAAGGGAGAAAGGTTGTCAAGAGGATCATTCATACCACCAGCCTAATGGAGACTGGTTTGAGCTTGTTTCCTGCCCTCACTTCTTGGCAGAGGTGATCATCTACGCAGCCATGTTATTGGTGTTTGTGGGGAGTGATGTGTGGACTGTATGGTGGCTGGTGGTGGTCTATGTGGTCTCAACACTTGGCCTGAGTGCACGCCAAACTCACACCTGGTACAAGAGAAAGTTCAAAGACTATCCTCACCGTTGTGCTATGATTCCGTGGCTGTGCTGATTATAGTACATAGAGCACCAAAATTCTAATGTAGGGCTGAATTTTTCATGGGTTTTATAATTTGGTGTTTTATCAAACTTTGCAAGAGGATCACAATAATTGCGGATGAATAATTACGGATGAATAATTACGATGAATAATTACGATGAATAATTACGATGAATAATTACGATGAATAATTACGATGAATAATTACGGATGAATAATTACGGATTAATAATTAAGAATGCTCTGACCTTCAACTCGATGTGGACCGCCTGGTCTTGGTAGTGTGGAACCATCTTTCTCCAGTCTCGCACTCGCTTTTCACTTACTCTGTGTTTCCTTTCATCTCTTCTATTCCCAGACTTCTCTGCAAATTCAGCGTAGTATAGGTCATACATTGTATGCTTAGTTGAACTCGCCATGACTCCCAGTTGACCATGTAGCGGGTAAATATATATAGTCATCGAAGTATAGCATGGAGTAAAAAAATTCATAGGTTTGTGCGGGAACTCTTGGCTTGTTCACTCCAAAACTAGGGTGAAGAGCACTAAGAATTAACATGACTATGATAGTATAGGCAAGCTCAGTATAGGCAAGCTCCCAATATAAAGATGTATATATAAATTCCATAGAATCCATGAAAAGAAATATCAATCACTCTAGGATTTCAATTGACTGATAATTATAAGCAAGCTTCCAATATAAATATATATGCATAAATTCCATGCATTAGAATCCACGAAAAGAAAAGAAATATCAATCACTCTAGGATTCCAATTGACTATACAATATGATAATAATTATTAGCAAGCTCCCAATATAGATATACATAAATTCCATGCATTAGAATCCATGAGTGGGGGAAATCAATCACTCTAGGATTCCAATTGACTATACATGTATATGATAATATTAGCAAGCTCCCAATATATATATGCATAAATTCCATGCATTAGAATCTATGAGGGGAAAATATCAATCACTCTAGGATTCCAATTCCAGCAGTCCTCACAACTATATACCTCACAACTATATACAACCACACGAACCAAGCATGCCAATGCCATTGCATATAGAGCTATATAGCTGACGGACCTCTGCAACAAAAACAAAAATATTTTTGCCATCATTTGGGTTGGCTTCCCATGGCAGAATTATAGGGCTTCAGCTAGGGTTGGTTAGGTGCAATTAGGCCCAAGTACAATATGCTGGCATAATTTTTAGGTATAATGCTGAGGCAAATATTTTAGCCAATTTTGAGTCCACTGGCACATTCCATTAATTATCACAACCACATTATTTATGGTGTTAAATCTAACATCATGACTCATGAGGGCCAAGGGTTATGTCATGTCACATGTGATGTGACATGTGAGTTATGACATGCCACATGTAGTGTTGAAGAATGTTCTAGAACTTCTACACTACAATTGATTTTAGCCTTGCTAGAAAACTATGTCTGTACCTGAGGCAAGTGCAAGTGTGATTATTCTGCCTAGCAATTCAGGTAGTGAGCTTGAGGATTATGAGGAATCTAGTGAGGATTCTGATGAACACATTGAGGCATGCACTTCAAAGCCCACTACAGCTGAATCTCTCCTCAGCAAGCTCAAAGCACCACCACTGTCCTAGTGAGCTCAGACGTAAAAGAAAAATCGTTTAAAACCCACCTCCAACTGGGAAACTAGCAGCAGAGGAGCAAATGCTGAACCCAGCATGCAAAGAAATTTTCTGTGAATCTCTAAAGGTGAATGCCGATAAAAAATTATTCTGTGATGCTTGTAGAGAAGAATTGAGCCTAAAGGCTCAGTAGCAACAGTAATCATGTTCGTTCTGCTAAACATGTATATAAAAGGAAAAGAAAAGTTAAAAAAGAGAGATGCAAGAGAGATAGCTGATGCCAAGGAAGCATAGTGAAGAAGTTCTTTTAAAGGGAGAAACCTTACCTGACAATCAAAAGGTATTTCGTGTCAAGGTGGTCAAATGTTTTCTTCAAGCTGGAATTCCCTTGAATATATTGGACTGCTTCAGAGATTTGCTAGAGGGAAATTCTTTCCGTTTATGTGGTCGAAGATTTTTATCTGATTTAATTCCTTTCATTTTCAAGCAGGAACAGTCCCTTATCAGTGGTAAGCCAGTATCGGTAATTTTTTATGGTACTACTCGGTTAGGAGGTAGCTACTAATCGGTTAGGAGGTACTTGCTATAGTTTTACGCTTTGTTGATGATACCTTATGATACAACAGCGACTTGTCAGCATCCAATTATTAGCAAAGTCTTAACCGGAGAGGAAATAGTATGTGAGCTTATCAAAGTTCTTTCTACCACATATAGCATTGAACCAAACATGCTATTGGCCAGCATGCGTGATGGAGTCTCTTGAAATGGTGTTGCCATACGTACTTTGAAGATGGATGTGCTTTGCTTCTCCCCTACACTTAACAGGGTTGATGAACACTTTGAAGTTCCAAACCTCCTAGAGTTTATGAGTGCATGGATAACAATCTTCTCGCACAGTCCTAAGGCCAAGTTAGCCTGTAAACAAAAGATTGGTCGGTCAATGGCGATACACGATGGTGGAGCAAGTGGGAGGTAATGCATCAGATAATGGTACATTATGGTGATATCGAGCCCTTTCTTTTAGCATAGTGATACAGCTCCAGCCTCAAACAAAAAACTTCTTACTTTCTTCCAGGACAAGCAAAAGTGCAGTTGGAGCTTGCTGCAATTGTGGACTGGGGCGAACACTTCGTCAAAGCAACGTATTTCCTTGAAGGAGATGGGCCCCTAGCATTGAAGTGCTATGAACAAATAAACAATCTTAGCTGCAATACATTCAGTACACTGTCCCAATGTTCAAGCAGTGTCTCAAAAAATTGCCAGACAGATAAACACTCTGCAGCCACGGCAGATGGTTCAATATTCTCGAAATTGTGCCAAACCTGCAATCGATTACTTTTGCGTGGAAGCATGCAAGCACCCCTGGAAGCTTTTAAGGTTGCACGTCTTTTTCATCCACAAAAAGCACATGAAATGCAGCCAACAGCACTGGATCTTGATTCCCTTTTTACCATTCCATTCTTCTCTTAACAAGACTAATTTTGCTTGCAGTCCAATAGTTTGAGTGTGTGCTTCCATTCCAAGTTTGGGCTAATAATGTTTGTCCTAATAAATTTAAAGCTTGCATGTAGTCAAGGAGCAGTACAGTCTTGCAAACTATCACTACAACTCAACATCACATTCACATCTCATCATCACATTGTTCCTGTCCATCACACTGCCTTCCTCATCTGGCATCATAAGTTGTTTGTCACTGCAATTCATCCACAATTGGGTGCCAGCTTATCAATTGCCTTTTACAGGTGAGTAGCTATACACACCACTTCATAGTGGGAGGGTTTCATAGTGAGTTTCCCCCTTGGTAGGTGTCACTTCCTTCTGTTTGCCAGGAAATCTGTCCTCGATGGCATGCAATCTTTTAGAGTGGGTGGAAGGAGCATTTGCAACCTGTTTGCCACGCCTCCTTCAGAAATTAACACTGCTTCCATATGGGGAGTAATTTGGACCAATAGAGAACTTGAGCCACCATGTACAACACTGAGAAACTATTACAGTCTGAATTTGTCAAATAACGTGAGCTTCAGACTGTGACATTATCCCAACTGCCACTTCCGAAGGTCTTGGTTGTCTGGATGATATAATTATACTCCTTGTTCCTTGCAGCTTGTTCCTTGCAGGCATTATAAAAAGCTCCTTGGTAATCATCTAATCCAGAGACGGCCTTCTCCCCATTCTTGTCTGACAGTGCACTAGTTTGAAATTGCGTATAATGGAATTAGTGCAGTTTTTTTGACGAGTTTGCCTGTAAGTGTTTACTGCCCAATTCTGTTCTCAGTATCACTACTGGCAGTATATAATAATAGGAGTTGACATGGGTGAGCTTGCAAGAGTGAATATATATCAACAGCAGAAGTAATTCTTTGCCTTTGAAGAAAGTGGAATCCTTTTTTACCCAAGCTCCCTTTTAATCCTTCTTTGTTATGTTGTAGTTGTGTTCAACGAGCATTGCATTGACCTGAAAGGAAGCCACAACCAGGATAACCCTTTACCATTTATTAAAATGTAAGGGTCACCTGACTGGTTGCCTAGTTGCTTTTGTCACCATAGTAGTTTTCCAGATTGTAAAGGGTAAAGGGTCGTCTAAATGGGTGTGGCCTACATGAGTGCATCCTTGTGTCCGTCAATCCATAATTTTTGTGCGTGGGTGGGTAATTAAGGGAAACTGATGGTAACTTTTATTTCTTTTTTTATTACTTGTGGTTACAACTTTAGAGCTCCGTAAATTCTGCAAACTTCATGGTATGGACTTGATATATAGCTCAAAAGATAGGTCTCTCTGTGTGCTCTCTTTTGATACTAAAATATGTTTCATAGGTATAACTATAGGCAAGTTACTAGACCCTAAACTGGAGGGACCTCAAAAACCTGAATCCCTGCAACCTCCGCCAAAATAACTCCAGATTGCTAAGTGCAAAAAAAATAGAGGAAGCCCTAGAGCATGCAATGACCTTTTTCATTAGACGTTAGAATTTTAGTACATGGTCAAGCGCATGGGTGGAAAATTGATTACGTTGAAAATCAACGCAGCTTAAAGTTTTGCTGTGACCTAAGCATTGATTATGAATCATACTTAGCTAGGTGATGTAACATTTAGCTAAGCACAAATCACACAGCTAGACAAGTGTTATATAGTAACATGAATGCTCAGCTAAGCACAAATCACAACAGCTGAATGCTCCAAGTCATCATAGCCTTTGGTTCAAGTGTTGTGTGCGTGTCAACATTGCTAGTGGTTCAGGGTCTATATAGAGCACATGTATTGCCAGTCAATTCATTTCTGTTAAGTTGAAGCTATGTCTGTCCATTTCTTGAACTTCACCCGTCTTGACTTCTAACAGCTTGGACTCACTGTATCAAGTATTCAATATTTCCCCCCTGGAATTCTGCATTGACCCCTGGAACTCTTTTGGAAAGTTTTAGACTATTGGTCCATTTGATTTATGACACATGAAAATTTAGCTCGAAAGCACCAGAATTGATCTTAAAGATACGTAAAATTATCTCCCAGCAACATGCACCTGATCCTCCTACGGTAAGTAGGACAGGCTATATGCTTGCCCACTCGTTAGCCTTAGGTCATCCCCACCTTTCCAAAACACGTTCGTACACCCTCGACAATGCCAGTTTTATCAGCAAGCTCACTCACACACCAGTCCTTGGAATTGATTGAAGCACAACTAATAATTACTAAATATCAGGATATCCTTCTTCACACAAGACCTATTTCCAAACAATAGTTGTGGCATAACGTATGATGTTGTCAGGGGTTTATATTGAGCATGTTCCCCACCTCTCACAGCATTGTGTTGGCTTCAGGCGAATTTGTACCTGCCAACATTACAATAATAATAAATCACGAGTCCTTGAACACATCAAAAGGTGTTTTCATTATGATTAAGTGAATGCATACTGTGCACTAACAAATACGTAATCAGTCAATATTGCAAGCTATGCTCTCCATAGTTTCCAGGGCTAACTCTAGTGAGGTTTCTTTCAGTATCTTCCACGATTCTGACTGATACACTGAAGAGCAATGTTTGATGAATTTAATACAAGCTTTTTTCAAAGATTCAGTTGACCTGGTTTCAGGTTGCAGTCTATCAGCGACCAAGAGGATCTCAGCAACATTGGCAGGAGTGAGATTCATCTTCAATTTGTTCTCGCACATAACCAGGAGGTGTGGAAGGTTATACTTGTCAGCAGCAATTAGAAGCTTCTTGGCCAGTGTCTTCAGGTTAGGAGCAGTACCAGTGTACATGTAGGCCAGGAGATCAGCCATCACTTCAGGACCAACGTCAGATATCATCACTACTCCTCGTCTCTTTTCTTTCATGTCTACCTCAAACATTCGTTTGAAAACATCAGAATGTGAAGCAAGCACTGCTCTGTGGACATTGAAGGTCTTCTCACCAGTTTTTATCGTGATATCTGTGAAGAGCTCATCCTCGAACATCAACGTCATCTGCTTGTTAGGATTGTGCTCGGAGACAACCGTACACGGGCTGATGGAGTGAATTGGATCCGTGACAAAGTATAAAGATGCTTTGAATTGAACAGTTATGGTGTCCTTGTGCAGACTCTGTTCAAATCCTTCCTTTGTCACACTTATACACTCGCTAATCGGTTGCATTGCTCCTTTTTTAATAAGCAATTTATCAACTCCAGTTTTTTCAGTACGTCTCTCCAATGGATCCAAAATAGAGAAAGAGTACTTCGAAGCATATACAGTAATACCAGTGGGGTCATTAGGAGACCTACTGGTGCAGATCTTTGGAGACCTACTGGTGCAGATCTTTGGATGACTAGGACACTCATTTAAAGTTAGTTGTAATTTATAATTGCTGACCTCTAAAGTTGGTACATTTCTGGATTGATATGTATGACACGGATTAGCAATAAGTACTACAGAAAGAAACAATTTGTTTGGTATCTTTGGAACTGTGAAGGTTGGACTCTGAAGTGGTTCGGTTAAGTATCGTAGGACACATTTTGTGTTATTGATGGTCCACCTGAAGCAGATTTCTTCCTCGTGAAAACTTGAGAAGGCCTGCACATCAGAAGTACTGCAATGGATGGAAGCAACATGAACAATCAAACATTTACAGCACAACCAGGGGCAGATCTAAAACATCACGGATGCGTGAGAGAAAAATGGACACCAGACACTGAAAACACTCAAGTATTGCCTCACAGCGTATCAGGGATTTTTGGGAGGTGTTAAAAATAATTTACGTGGATGGAGTCGACCACAAAAACATATCTCACAAAATATTTATGAGAAAGAATATCAGAATGATGTGAGAGCGTACACATACGCATTCATGTATCCTGTATTAGCTAACTATTATTTGTTCGAGCCGTGCCATGCCTGTCAGTGCCAATGTTTGCTAGGGCTCTTACTGAAAGCCAAAATATGGACTGCCTGCCTGATTCTAAAGGCCCCCATCATCATTGCTTCTCTCACAGTAGCCAAACGAGAGGTTAGGTTGAAGAGAATAACACTGAGTGACTTTCTTGACTGCTGATGCTTCCGTCATTGACATTATCGGGTTTTCCTTCCCACGCTAGCTGCTCTCCAATGGCTGCCACCAGATGTGATATATAGTAGACATGATAGCCACGAGTACAGCAGGTTCTTACAAACATGTCCATCTCTTAGCCCTGTCCCTTGAAATGGTCAATGTCGTTTGATAAAAATAAAATGTGCATGTTATTTTCCATGCATTATATTTCATGGGAAACACGAAGAATGAAAATTTAGCACAATGAATGAAATTTATTCCCAGATATTTACGAGATATTTACGAGTTGTATTTCCCCTAACTACGGCAGTGTTGATTGAGCATTTGATATTTTTGCATTAGAGGTTTTAGGAATAGAAAAATAAGTTCCTCTTGTTATTAAAATGACAGCAAAAGGCCTCGACAACTAATCCTATTTCACTACAGCTCTTATGGCGGTATGTCAAATGGAAAATGTAAGCACAAAGCAAGTATGTATAGCTACTCAAGGATATTGGTGTGTGAATGAAGGTGTAGGGTGTGGCTTTGCACACAGAAAGACAAGTTTTGTTATAACATGGAAGGTCATGAAAGCCAAAAATTCTACAGTTGGTTCAACCAGGCCCACACAGGCCATTGGACACACCGGGAAATGCCTATATAGTGGGCCGGTGCTTAAAATCGGCAGGCGCCTTATTAAAACCAAGTAGGAGGAAGAAAAGGAAAGGGTTAAACCTGCCCATTAAACCATCATTGAACCCCAAGCTTATTCAACTCGTTTGATGCTGGCCACTGACAAGGTCGATTAGTGAGACATGAATGTCGCAGGGTAACTCGGATATCACCCAACGATGTAGATGTATCGGTTAACTGGTAATTGCTGCCACCAGGTAGACTGACTACCATGTTACAGGTCTGATTCAGATGTTGTCTCAAAGACCTTTATGGCCAAAGTTATATACATAAGATAGACAGCTGTATGCTCTCAGTCAACTCCCTGTTAACTCTAACTAGGCTCCTTTAATAGGAACCAGTCAGACCAAACATGCAATGGGTTACAGTAATTAAATACCTATTCACAATAAATTGGACTGCATGACAGTAATCAGTGTGTGCAATATGATTACAGTGTAAGGGTTCAGTTAGAGTCTTGTCCAGGGACACCCTGTGACATTCCCTCCTTCTTCTCTTGAGGTTGTGGTTCCCTGCATCGGTTCGGGGTAGAGGTCCTACTAGGTCCATTCCAATTAGGTAGCATGGAGTGTCAATCACTGGCAATGGTCGTAATGGAGCTCTTTGTTTATGCTGGGGTGCTGTCTTTTGGCAATCCGGGCATGCTTCACATAGCTTCTTGACGTCCGTGTATACTCCTGGCCAAAAATTGCTCCTGGCCAAAAATAGTCATCCAATATCTGTTGTGTGGTCCTGTCTCTTCCCAGATGTCCTGGTTGGTGGGCTAGGGATAGGACAAGGGTTCGGTGTTTTTTTGGTATGAGTAATTGTAGTAGTGGCTCTCCCATTCGATCCTCTGTCTTCCTCCATAAGAGGTTATCTTATGGATCGTGAAGTTCGAGTCTGGTTGTTGTGCCTTCTCCCAACATGGGTGCAATGATTCATCATGCTGTTGTTCCTTCTGGAACTCTGGGCGGTTATGATCCAGTGGATGGTCCTCTTGGTTTGTCTTGTACAGGGCCCATTTCTCACGTTTGCTGGCTCTGCTCTTGGGTGGATCATCTTCTTCTGTTTCCGACTGCTCCGTTTCTTGCAGAGAGGGATTGGGCATCTGTTCCCCCCATGATTTCTCACCATCTTCCATGCTCTCTGTTTCGGAGTCGGTGTCAGTGTCAAGCTCTTCAGCTGGGTGCTCATGGAAGTCATCCGATAGGGATTCTAATTTGTCTTTGTTGCTTTGGGATCGGGTCTGTGCCATATTTACTAGTTCAGAGTATAGCAATCTCTTTCCGATTCCCCAGAGATCCCCAGAGATCTGGGAAGTCGGTGCCCAGGAGTGCATCGTATCCCAGATTGGGTTGAGCTGCCACTATCAGGTCTTCAGTACAGTCGCCGACCTTGAATCTGGCTCTGGCAAGAGGCAACTCAGTAATTGTGCCATTGAAAGCCCTTACTCGAATGGTGATTCCAGTCTTGACATGTTCAGATATTAGGGTGCTGTCTACGAGTGTTCTCTCAGCACCAGTGTCTAACAAGACCCTGCTCACGGGTTGGTCGTTAATTCTGCCGGTCACTAGTGTCTGTCGGTTCACTTCGGGTGAGACCTGGTCGACTTCTTGCTGGTTGGTCAGTGATTGAGCTAGGTTGACGCTCTCCGGCCTCGGTTCGGTTGTTTTCTTTCTTGGATCGTGACATTCCGCCGAGAAGTGTCCGTATTTGTTGCAGTTAAAGCAGCGGGGGCAATTCTTCTCATCAAACGGAGGTAGGAACCGGCGATTCATCTCGGTCTTTCCTGTAGTCTTTTCGGTAGGTGGTGGAGGCTTTGATCGTCCTTCTCCATGCTTGGATAGGGTGCTTTGCTCCACATTACGGCGATGTCTATGTTTTCCTTGCATGGGGTCTCTGTCATTTTCGGAGGTTGCATCATAGATCCATCCTCTGGTAATGACAAAGTCATCAGCCAAACTGGTTGCTTCCTCTAAGGAGGTTGGCTTTCGGTCTCGGACATACGTTGCCATTAGTCTGGGCATTAATTTCTGTATAGCATCAATTGAACCCAGTTCTAGGACTTCTTTGGCTGATGTACACCCCTCGGCCCATTTGGTAGATAGGTGTAAATGCCTCCGGCCGCAGGTACTCCAGGTTTCCTCAGGCTTGCGTCTGAGCTGATCCATTTTCAATCTGTAAGTTTGCCTGGTAATTCGGTAGTGGGCAAAAAGGGCAACCTTCAAGGTGTCATAGTCTTGTCGGTCGTCTGGATCCAATGAGACATAGAGTCTTGTTGCTTCCGGAGTAAGGATAGGTACCAGGTTTCTGTTCCATTGTGTCTTGGGTAATGCATAGCACTCGATGTGTGCTTCAAAGGCCATGAAATATGATTGAACGTCTTCTTGAGGTTCTAGCTTTTGGAATCGGTTTACTCGGTTGGGAGTGTTGGTAGACGGACATGGGGACTCTATGGCACTACGCTCATTGGTTTGGGCCAGTAATTGCATCCAGCGCCGCTCTTGCTGCTCGTCTTTCTGTTCTTGTCTTTTTATCTCTTCTCTCCTCTGAGCTTCTCTATTTTCCCGATCTTCTGTCTGACGTCGTTCTGCTGCTAATCTCTGTCCTTCCATCATGGTTTGCATCATCTGCATCATAGTAGTTGGGTTTGGGCCCATTGGGTCCTGTCCATACCAAGGGGGCTGGTATGTACTTCCTCCTGAGAATCCTGTTGATCCAGCGTCTGGCAAAGTCCTCTGCCCTTCGGTGGGTTGCAAATTCATTTGGATGGGCACTGGCCTATACTCTCTGTCCTCGACATTGAGGGGGGGTGTAGACTCATCTTCATTGACTGGACGGGTCCTCAGATTGTAGGTACTGTTAGTAGTGCTGTCTGTCATTGCTATTGACTAGTGGCTCTACTCGGTAATAGTGACAAACGTACGGTTGAATCAGTTTGTGCAGATCCTGTACGGAGGATTAGCTACACGACGGTATCTGTTTGTGCAGTTCCTGTACGGAGGATTGGCTACACGATGGTATCTGTTTGTGCAGTTCCTGTATGGAGGATTGGCTACACGACGGTATCTGTTTGTGCAGTTCCTGTACGGAGGATTGGCTACACGACGGTTGATATCGGTTGGCAGGATCCCACCGCTGCCACCAGTTGTCGCAGGGTAACTCGGATATCGCCCAACGATGTATCGGTTAACTGGTAATTGCTGCCACCAGGTAGACTGACTACCATGTTACAGGTCTGATTCAGATGTTGTCTCCAAGACCTTTATGGCCAAAGTTATATACATAAGATAGACAGCTGTATGCTCGCAATCAACTCCCTGTTAACTCTAACTAGGCTCCTTTAATAGGAACCAGTCAGACCAAACATGCAATGGGTTACAGTAATTAAATACCTATTCACAATCGGACTGCATGACAGTAATCAGTGTGTGCAATATGATTACAGTGTAAGGGTTCAGTTACGAGTCTTGTCCAGGGACACACCCTGTGACAATGAACTGCAAAAATCCGGGTGGGGAGGAAAGCTCGAGTAAAGTTAGATACTTCCTATTCATGAAGAACCTTTTTGTTCTAGGTATACCAATGTTCATCACATAATGGCCTCCGTACAAGAGTGTAATTGTAATAACTCTGCACATGTGCTCAATTGCACCGCCAAGAGATGTAATGGCCGATTAAAACAAAATATGAAAATGAGAGCAACAAATGAGTGAGGAACAGCTAAGCCTGCCGTGAATACTGAGGAGAGCTAGGCTGAGAAAAACCTTTTAGCCTCATGCGTGTGCGTACGTACGTTCCTAACATGGAACATACTTCGGTTTGTACATTACCACATGCCTTCGCTCGACACCCTGTGTCTGAACATGGCTGGATAAAAGCATGTTTGTGGTCTAGCCATCAGCCTCCATTCTATTTTCATATTCTTTATAGTCGGCTTCGTCTTGCTAAGAGATTATCATCAGTCTCTCCTTCCTTTTCTGTGGAGTGACGCTGTCTTGCTGGCGATGTTTGCTGCAGCACTTTCTGCTACTCATCCGGGCTTTAAACTGAATGCCTGTCATCATGTGGCGATCTGTCTCCACTGAAATGATGCAACTTTTGATTATCACTTCAGTGGTAAGAGATTACCAAGGGTCCCCCCTCCCCACACACACACACCACACACTTAAGACACAATTTTGTTTAAAGCTTTCACATTTCCTGCTGGTAGTGGTCTAGAGGTGTGTTCCAGTTATTTTGTGATAGTATAATTATGGGTGCAGTTTATTCGAGGGCGTGTTCCAATCTAATAGAGTATATTTACCTAAATAGAAATTGAAAATCTAGTCATTGAGTGGTGACTGAAGAGAATGTTGATGAACTGAGCAACTGTGTCCATTACCCTTTCCTGTCAGCCATGCAGCCTGGACTCACCTCCAGTGCTGCAAAAAATTGTATGAGGAACTATGGGAGGCAGTTGTGGAGGGGTAAGGGTTCATTGGGGTCATGGTTTGTTGTTCGTCCTGGCTTGTTCCGCTATCTGGTAAGGGTGTGTGCCAGCTATTCACCGGGCAGACGGTTCCCACTTTCCCAGCCAGGTCAATCTAGCTTCAGATCTGCTGCTGGCATTGTCTCGGCCATTCTCTTTACTATAATGACAATTCCCGATTTACATAAGCCTCTGGGCATTTAAGGTCTACAGGTGACCCATTTACTGGTGGACTTTCAGTGTCCAAAGTGCCTGACACAATGAGCTAATCCACACACAACTCATTACCCACACTGCAGTGTCAGGAAATCACCTGACAGTTGTGACGGAGTCCAGAGAAGACAAAGGTACTCACTACTCACAACCATACTCAACCACAATGTGTAGTTGATTTATCAGGACAGACATCTTCTCAGGCTGAACAGACACCACAAGAAGATCAGGTGCAAGACCACGAAGAGTTGTGTGAAATGTGTGCAAGAGAACACTAGTATAATTTATAAGAGAGAGAATTTATAAGAGAGAGAAAAATATTTAGCAAGGGAGAGACCAGTTAGTAGATTATCTTGAACACTGTGTTGCTTGTTGCAAAGTTGTTATTATCTACCACATCCTCTTGGAGTTAGAGGGAGGGCTTGAGATAGCCAAGTGTGGTTGTGTGGTCTAGATAAGACTATTGACAGAGAGGAGGTCTAAGTCATCAGGAACTCTTGACTTTTAAGTAGCTAAATTGGTTGCCCAGTCAAAGGAGTGCAGTGAGTGAGTTTCTGACATGCCAGGAAGCAGGGCACAGTCATCTAACTCAAATACATACATACATACATACAATATAAATATAATTATATGTATATGTATTTATATAATATATATTGTGAACTTCTTGTTAGAGCCTCCATCTCCATACAACCAAAAAACAACACCTGGGCAGTCATTATGGAACCTGAAAAACATCCAGACAGATGACTAGCTCTGTAAAGGAATGCTGCTGTATTAAGCTCCACCTACTTTAGGTGGTGTGTGTACATACAGAACTTGCAATAAACTGTACTTCTGAACTGGAGCAGTGAGCGTGCCATGTAAGGTTATGAAGCACGGTAGTTCTATAAACACGTTCTTGTTAGAAAATGAGAGTATAATTACGACACAATTTAGAATATGCTGCATATTGTGTAGCTATAAAGAAACACACTATTTATAAGATTCACCCTCAAGACTGTGTTTGCACGGATCCTGATATCTCCGCACTGTGCATCAGGTCACACGCAACCCCTTCACTCTTATGGCCATACCTAAGCATTCAGCTTTCTCTCATAGCGAATATTCTTAGCACACTAGACTGAATGACCACAGGTGTGAGAGGGAGGGCACAACCATTATAATTTTACAACAATAGTCAGCCAAGAAGGTACTATAACTGCATAGCTAAAAGGTGGTGAGGCCCTAGATTTCTCCTTCCCACCCTATGCCAACATGGTAGATGCTGAGGAGGCAATGCAATGAAGGTGAAGCAGAAGAATAAGCATGGCAGAGATTAATAATAATAATAATAATAATAATAAAAACCTGTCCATTACTCCTGCAACACATCAATTTGTTTCTCTACCATATCAGTTAGCTCCTTCGATCCCCAAAGTATTGTCTACCCTGCACACATCCAAATGACAACCCCACACACACCCTGGCCTGCCAGTCTGGATAGCACACACAACCTTGGTGGGTCTCCTGGACAATAGGACACTAGGCCTGCTGCTTGTAAGGAGTAATCTGAAGAGAAATATTCTCTCCGCACACGCACACACCGCACGCACACACACCACACTGACAGAGTATGTGTGTAACAATGCACGTGTACAACAGGATACAAAAACCAAGATACATTTTATGCAGAGATTTTACCACTTTCTGCAAAAGTGATTTTAGAAGGTCAGAGGTGATGATGAAACACTAGCATGAACGTTTCCAGCCTGTCATGAAGGGAGTGGGCTTTGCCCAAGAACTATATAGTAGAGCGCAAAGATTTGAAATAAGGATGGAAAGTTACCACTTCCAATCAAGTCATGTACGCACTGTACTTCCACACAGAAGAAAATTGACACGGAGTGAGAATGCAGCTCAGTTGAGCCATGTCATACTGACAGTGACCAATTCCTTCCTGCAAGCGAAGAAAGCTACCCCCCCCCCCCTTATTTTTTATTAACCCTACCTTTACCTACCTATAGAAGTTGTCACTTCTGCTTCAGTCTCGGGAGAGAGCTCAATTGTACATATTTTTGTGTTTACGTGTATAATAGTAGAATGTTCTATGGGGGGGGATGGAACACCTCAAAATGACTTACCTTTGTGCCTTCCCCCCCCCCCCCCCCCCCCCCTGAGTTGAGCAGGTGGGATACAATTATGTGCCTAAACATCATGCACAGGACATATGGTGTAGTCAACCTGACATAACCACACCCATTCTTGTTCACAAGAAATGAATGAGAAGCTTTTGATTGTGCAATCACCTTCTACTTAAATGCAGCAATGGTCGTGGCAATTTAGAGATTATACTTATTTGGACAACTTTGGTTGAAGAGAGTGCTATTTCTATAGCTAAGAAGGAGCTGCCATACATATCCCTTAACACGTCGTGTTTTTTCTCAAGTATAAAGCAAAGATCAGCTCTAGTATTCTTGTTATAGGATGATATGTATGGTTGGCCAACGCACAAGAAAATTCAAACCGTCCAGAGCTCTGCTTGATCACAAGTAGATCAGGACCCACCCACTTTACCATCACTACTTAATAAAATCAATCTAAAGGTTGAATCAACAAAACAATTTGACCTTCAAAATTTCCAGTTATACACTATGTAGAAACTGTTCTCAACTACCTTCTTTGAGTAACTTCTCCAAGCCAAGGTCTTGTGAACATCAACAGCAAGACTAATCCATGAGTAGAGAATATACTATGCCCTTAAGGGGGGGCAGCCGCCCATAAATTTCAGTTTGGGGATGATCTAGCAAACTATTTTTTTTTGCTCTTAAACCATTAAGTGACATAAACTACTTTCCTTTCAAATTTAA
Organism: Cladorhizidae sp. MBARI D1340-BT2; assembly: GCA_028752905.1. Classification (NCBI taxonomy): domain Eukaryota; kingdom Metazoa; phylum Porifera; class Demospongiae; order Poecilosclerida; family Cladorhizidae; species Cladorhizidae sp. MBARI D1340-BT2. The sequence goes on from JAQNBH010000016.1 coordinate 17,147,789, forward strand.
AGCATTCGGACTATTATTTTGTGAAGTTATAGAGGTTTTTGTCCATGGATGTCCAAGGAGAAACTGGTTAGATAGCCATGAGATGCCTCACCACCTAGGTCAAGTCATATCTCCAGAACTACATGGTCTATTCACACATTTAAACATTCAAAATAAAGCTCACTCCAAGTAGATTTATGGTATTTTAATTGAGCATGAATTTAAAGTGCTGCACATGCTCAGTGTAGTTCATAGTCAGCTGCTAACAGAGTGATGTTCTGAGTCACATTTTGATGGAATAACACAAGAAAAACTGTTCTGGATACATGAAGAAGAGGCCTAAGGCCTTCTACAGGTCCAAGACCTACTCCTGGTTCTGCTGTACCTACCTCTGCTCTTACCTTGACTGCCCCTGCTCTGCCTTCCTCTACTGCTCCCTCCTCTACATCCTCCTCTTCTTCACTTCCTAGGGACATTCCTGCCCCAGTAGAGTCCAGGTCGTTCAAGAAGATGGCTCTAGCTAGGGTAGCAGCTGCTTCTTGCCAGCCTTGGCCTTCTTCTGCTCCAGATCCTACTGGACTTTCACCTCCTCCTCCTACCTTCAGCTCCACAGGACACCTCTGAGGACTGCGTTTCCTTCAGGAAGAACCCTCATGAGAGCTGCTGGTGCTTCACCTGTTGTGGGTCTCTCTTCACCATTAGAGAAGACTGGACACAGAGGAGAGGGTTTGTCACCAAGCTGAGGATTTTCTGCAGCATGTGTGGAAAGTCATCTTCCATTACAGACCCCTACCGCGAGGAGGATTTGAAGGTCAACACTATAGGGCTGTGCTTGCTGCATGGACTGCTGCATGGACTACTGGACATGGAAGCCTTGACATTGTACCTCTACTTACAGAAGTCATATATGCCATTATGTTTGATTTAGTGAGAGAGGGGAGGTAGGGGGGGGGGGGGGGGGGGACAAAGAAGATCAAGAGCAATGCAAGGTCCATGTGTGAAGTATAACCCTTAGATTTCTCCAACTTGGAATTCTTCAGTATTATGAGAATTTAAAAAAATTCCATCATGGAACATCACACAAGAGTGCATGGCTATATATCAAGTTGTAGCTTATTTTATGCTCGACACTTCCATCAGAACACTTTTTCCCCCTCTGAAGTTGTGTTCTCTGTGTGTTCTCTGGCTTGACAACTGTGACGGTAGGGGAGCTGAAAAGATGTCGTTTTTTCTTTGGAAGTTCAAAGAAGCTCCACTGCCACTGGCTACTGGTAGACACAAATGCCCTCATCCACATAGCCCTAGAAGTTGTTGTCAGAGTAGTCACTTGGGGACCTGTCCAAGTACTCCAGTAAGAAATCTGGTCAGATGGTAACTACTGCAAATGATTCTCTGTCTATTTCATAGTAACCAGGTAAGTGAAGAGGTAAATGCCAACTAAAATGCATAAATTACGTTACCACCAAATAGCGGGGTGTTAGTGCACTCACACGAATGTGTTACTGACTGTCAAAGAGAGTCTTCTCCAATGTCTCAAGCATTTACTACATAATGTCATACGACTGATTATGCTTTATAGATAGATAGATAGATAAGATAGATTATTGCTTTACAGAATTAGTGATATATAGCAATGTGCAGTGATGATAACAACATTATAGGAGGTTCTGAAGGTCTGCAACTTCATGCAGCCTGTAATTATAAGTTAGAGTATACTGGGTTTGGGGTTGGCAAGTGTTGCTCTAGCCACTGCAGCCTTAGCTAGTCTCCTGGCCGTAAATCTAGCCATTGCCCTCCAGTCTGAGCCCTAATCCAGGACTGGGATCAAGTGGCTTTTACGACTCCAGCCATCAAGAAATTCGTGCGCGTTTTTTTATTTCACGCACGCGCGTTTTGGGGGTTCACGCGGGAAACAAAAGTACGGAAATCTCATCCAAATCAGAATAATTCACAATCCAAATTTCTTAAATATCATCCAAATAAATAATAATACAATGAAAGTAATTTAGCTATATAATATGTTATTATAAGTGACAGTTGTTCCATTTCGCTCATGCCACATAAATTCATCTAGATAGGATGGGAGCTGGTGGCGATGAACTCCTTTCATCCGCTTGAGCTTCACCTGCACAATATAATAATTGTTGTTTAAAAAATATATAATGTTCCACAAACCATACCCTGTTCCAATAGGACTCAATATGTTGGGTGTGCACACACGTACTCTGATTTACAAATTCAATCGAGTGATTCACTGTCTCATGTGCCACAATCCCAGGCAGAGTATATAGCCACCTGCCTATAAGCTGCCCACTCGTCCGAATGGATTATTGATCCAGGTGCAACATGCGCCTGAATGATGGGTAGCAAGGTGGCTGCATCTCTCTGGTCCACAACTTGCATGTAACCTAAATACATTTCATTGAATTAAAATCTTTGAAATAAGTACAATACGTTTATCAAGTGTACCAAGAGCAGGCGTATGGTCTGTGTCAACCAATCAAAATACCAAAATATCCTTAATAGGTGGGTGGCCTCTATGATGCTAAACAGTCAATAACAAAAGTGATCATCCATTAAAGTATATCAATGTTACAGTGATACCTTGGGTTTGTATGTGAACTGTGACTCGTCTATTTGAATAACAGATCCAACACCACCAAGTACAATCTGGTTCCGACATAGTGCTGCAGAGCACACTTCCCTAAGCCACTGGTACACATTAATTGCCGTTTTCTTGTTGCAGCCACACTCATCTGCTGCATCTAATACAGGGTAGTGCCTCGCCCACCAATATATTAATAGCAGCCATGTCTGAAGTACCAGGTGAGATTTTGAGAAAAAACTCTCATGCCTAATTGATTTCAGGGATTTTTTAGCGCCATTGAACAACTACACCTATATATACACAGGTATAACATAATAATTATGTGATGGTTCTTACCTGGAACATGAAAAAGAAAGAGCTAGTAGACCCTTGCTGTTGAGGTAGCCTATAACCTCTTCTGTTGTTCCTAATGCAACAGGAGCAATAGACCTCAGTGTTGCCATAATTATGCTTCTCCTGCCTTTTTTGTATTTCCCGGGTGAACCCCCAAAACGCGCGTGGGTGAAATTAAAAAACGCGCACGAATTTCTTGATGGCTGAGTCGTAAAAGCCACTTGATCCCAGGACTGTTCTGATGTCATCAGATATCATGATGATGTAATCCCAGGAACCAACTAACCTCTCCTTGGTATTCAAATGGCTATATTATGTGGATCATGTAAAGAGTAAGACTCCAGAGTCGAAAAAACAGTGTGTGTCAATTATTTTTCGCGTTATATATTTTAAAACGCACTTTTCTCTGCTTATCTTAAACGCGTGCGCTATGTACAGAGCGAGATGGCACTTCTACAACGATCAGGTTGATTGCCTCCTGCTGTATTTGGGGAAAACAAGGAAGTCATTGCCTATTTTAGGAGCAAATCTCTTTTGGCAAGTACTGTTACTTGTGGAATGCAAGGGAAAAAATATCTAAAAAGTAATAATAATAGGATGATTATTGATAATAATATTATGATGAACGTGTTTGGTGTTGTTACTTGGTGTACAGTTGCAATGTAACTATGGTTAGCCGTAAGAAGTCCAGCCTGAAAGATGGGTTTGCATGGGCGTGTAAAACCGTAAAGTCGATTTGTCTTAGTTTGTATGTCTATGTCGATATTTTTAGTAGAGATAAGAATTATATTCTATATATTTATTATTATTGAAGGGAGCTTCTTTGCAAAGTCAATGCTTAGTCTGCAAACTTGGCTTCTTTTGATATATTGGTGGGCCAGAGAGTACCCAGTTACTGCTGCTGCAAGTGAAGCAGGGTGCAGTCGACCAACTGCGATTAATGTGTGCCATTGGTTGCGGGAAGTTTGCTCAACAGCTGTCCAATGATCTTAGGTGGGCCTGGAGTCATCGTCCAAATTGATGAGTCCCAATTCACAAGCCTAAAGGTGTGTTGTCAATTGTCACACTTGTCACATCAAGACTACATTCTTGTGGCCATAGCATCATTATCAGAATAGCTTATAATTATTGTGGATACAGCATCATAGGGGCCGGCCACCATCCTCTGACATATGGGTGTTTGGATTGGTGGACACCAGTCATACTCCTGCACTGGGTATGCTGGAAACAATCACAATTCCACTCCATTCTATGTAGTTGTTCAACACAAATTTTCAGGTTACATGCAAATAGTTCCCCGGAGAGATGCTGCAACATTACTCCCTATCATACGGTCTCATGTTGCATATGGAACAATAATCCATTCGGATCAGTGGGCTGCGTACAGACAGGTTGCTTCTCTGCCTGAAGTGGTTGCTCATCGGACTGTTAACCATTCAATAGAGTTCCCAAATCCAGTCACAGGTGTGCACACACAAAATGTTGAATCCTACTGGAATAGAGTGAGTTATACCACAAGATATACACAGTATGTAGATAAATTGATTTTATGCAGGCGAAGATAAAGTTTAAAAGGATGAAGGGGGTTCGTCGACCTCGATGACTTTATGTGGAGGGAGAGGAATGCCAGCACAACTGCTGATGCTTTTGGCAGCATCCTACATGAAATCAAAACACAGTACCCAGTATAATTTTGTCCTCTGATGTTTTGTTTTGTTTAATTGTTTTGTTGTTGGGTTTTTTCGATGCTGCATTTGTTGTTTTATGAAGTTCTTTGAAGTTGTGTTAATATGAAGTTGTGTTACTTTTTTGGTTGTTAGTATAGCTGCTATGAATATTGTTCTGTCCTGAGGTAGTTGTTATTTACTTCGAGTACCTTTCTTGATGCCTTCTGAACGCTCCATTTTAACGCGAGAGTTTTAGCGCGAGCGTTTAAGATAAGCAGAGTTTTAAAATACGTATATACCGATTGACGCGCACTGATTTTTCGACTCTGGAGTCTTAACTCTTTACATGATCCTATTATGTGACTATTTATAGCTACTGTTGATCAGATTTTTCTGTCCCAATATACCGCAGCTAGCTATCACGTAAGGGTACAGCTTTACGTACCTAGAGAGTTGAACGTCCACAAATTCACCTCCGCTCGATCTCTCCGCCACGTCAGTAACGGGCGGCAGCATGGTAGATATTTTCATGCCTTGGTTTACCCCAGACATGGCACCAAATGATGGCTGGTTCATTTGTCGAAAAACATCTGACGTACTTGCAATCGATAGGCCAGGAGCGAATCTCGTGGGGTGCCCACCTCCGTTCATCAGGAATGCGGTTGAACACACTTTTATAAGTGTTTTTGGATCAATCCCAATATAAGCCTCCAAGGGTCAAAAAAATCGTGCGCGTTTTAATTATGCGAGCGGTCAAAAGGTGTCGAATGTGTTAATGAAACTTATAATGAACTGATGGCTGCTTCAGGAACATTAAGGGGGGGGGGGGGGGCTTTAGGTCCAAAAATGTTTTTTGTTTTTTGTTTTTGGGGTTTTTTTCCTCTTCCCATAAATATGTTGCCAGGACCTGTAAGATGCTGCATTCCAAATTTGAGAAGATTTGGATGCTCCATTCTGGACTTATAGTGACTTTTGTACATACACCTCCATTCAATTCTTGGGAAAGACGACTGTCCGTGGAGGGTGAGTTTCGATGGTATTTTTAATTTTAACTTGGGGTTACAACTTCAGAGCTCCGTAGATTCTGCAAACTTCATGGTATGGACTTGATATATAGCTCAAAAGATAGGTCTCTCTGTGTGCTCTCTTTTGATACTAAAATATGTTTCATATGTATAACTATAGGCAAGTTACTAGACCCTAAAGTGGAGGGATCTCAAAAACCTGCATCCCAAAGTCCCCATCCAGAATAACTACAGATTGCTAAGTGCCAAAAAAAATGAAATTGGTACGAGTGGCTAGAGGAAGCCCTAGAGCATGCAATGACCTTTTTCATTAGGCGTTAAAAATTTATTACCTGGTCAAACGCGCGGGTGGAAAATTGAGGGCGTTGATTGGAAAATTGAGGGCAACGCCCTCAATTTTCTACCCGCGCGCTTGACCAGGTAACAAATTTTTAACGCCTAATGAAAAAGGTCATTGCATGCTCTAGGGCTTCCTCTAGCCACTCGTACCAATTCAATTTTTTTGGCACTTAGCAGTCTGTAGTTATTCTGAATGGGATGCAGGTTTTTGAGGTCCCTCCACTTTAGGGTCTAGTAACTTGCCTATAGTTATACCTATGAAACATATTTTAGTATCAAAAGAGAGCACACAGAGTGACCTATCTTTTGAGCTATATATCAAGTCCATACCATGAAGCTTTCAGAATCTACGGAGCTCTAAAGTTGTAACCACAAGTAATTTTTTTTTTAAGTAAAAAATACCCTCGGTCCCCCTTTAGAAGGCTGTAACAGCTTTTTGTCAAATTCTGATTTCTAATCGCCATTCACAGCATATAGTATCGGGGGGGGGGGGGGGGGGGGGGGAGTTTTCAGCCACCTAAGCTACTTTTCCTTGTTCTACCACACTCTTCATTGAACTTCATTTCTTTTTGTAGGATTTAGTGTTGGGCATATCTTGGGCTACAATAATATCACTTTAGTTAAGGATCATGTATGTGTTTTGTTCAGATTTTTACACCAAAGTGCACCCACCTAACTAAGGGAGTTTTCAGCCACCAGAGGGAGTTTTCAGCCACACCTTTTAACCCAACAATTGTGCCAACAACTTCCATTCTACACACACAATAATGATGTACTATGAATTAACTATTATATCTTCTCATTAATATTTAAGCAAACCAAATAGTAGTGGGGTTGTTTTTCATATTTTGACCAATAATCAAATACTTTCACAAAAGTGACAAAGCCATTCAATGTCTAAAATACTTCCAATGTCTACATCAGCACATGTCTCTTCAAACCATCTTCCACAGTGGCCACATTCCACCCAGTTCTCCTCAGAATCCGAACTATCTTCGGCTGTCCCACAGAGAGCACAACAAACAGACGTCACAAGTGCAACCTTACGACGCTTCGTTCCACGTTTCACTACACCAGAATCACCTGATGAAGACTGGTTGAAATGTGGCAACCCAGAACCTCCCAATGTTGAAGGATCACCAGTGGATGACAGAGGCTCAGTAGTAGATGGAGGCTCGATAGTGGATGACAGAGGCTCACCAGTGGATGACGGAGACTCACCCGATGAAGATGGGTTGGAATTTTGCTTGCTTCTCTGTTTCCCGTACTTCTTCTGTTGAAGCTCAAGCTGCCTCTTTTCCTTTCTCTTTTGCTCCTCATCCTTCTTCTTCTCTCTTTCTTCCTGTTTTTGATGCCGGATTCTGGCTTTCTCTTTTTCCAATTCCTTTCTTTTCCTTGCCTTTTCCTCTCGCTCTAGTCTTTTCCTTTCCTTGTCCTCTTCTTCTTCTTTTTTCTTTCGTTCTTTTTCTTCGCAAAGTTCAATAAACTGATTTGATGTCAGGTGGCTTGGAAGCTTAGTTCGATGTGCTGTTTGCTTCCCCTTCTTACTTTTCACTTTTGGATAACATAAAATGTCTTTGAATACCGGAGAAATTGCTTTTCCAGGTTGCAATTTAAGATTTGGTGCTGGTGTCTCACTTGATGCATGCATGGAAGCTACAGAGACAGGTGTGGAAGTTACAGAGGTAGCCGTACCACTGGCCTTTGGTGGAGAAATGTTACCTTTTGTTGTAGCATCTTGCGACGATGTGGAAGTCTGGTCTGCTAGACTTTTGAGTGACTTCCATTCAAGGTACAACTCATCATGAGTGAGATCATATCCTTCATCTAGTCGGCACTGGAAACACTCAATCTGGTCCACTGTCATTGATTTTTCTAACATCTGCAGAGTTGGTGTAGATCCTGTAACATCAGGTAGATTCTCAGGTGGGTTGTCATGTGGACACTCAGGTGGACTCGGATTCTTGTCACCAGCTCCACTGTTCTGAGAGTGGTAGACAGTAGATGGTGCAAGGATATCAGGTTTAATAGCTAGCCTGTTTATAGGACAAAGACCTGTGACTCTGAAGCTGTTTACCATGGTTGACAATTTCACTGTCTTCTCCCAGGCAACTCGAAACACTTTTGCGAAATCATATTTACTCAATACATCGCCTAGGTGCTCTATCTCCCAACTTTCTACAGCCTTATCCCAGTTCTGTTTCAGAGGCTTGAAGAAGCCGACATCACATGGCTGCATACAATGTGTACAGTGAGGTGGGAGACAATAGAGTAGTACCTGATTTTCTATGGCGAGTTTAGAAACTTCCATATTGATATGAGAGCCATGTCCATCAAAAACTATGACAACTGGACGTTCAGGAGGTATTCTCTTAATAAAATGGTTGGCTAACCAACCATAGAAGAGTGATGCTGTCATCCAACCATTGTCACTGTGTCCCATGTAACTATTTGGAACACCACCATCTAAAGGGTTTTCTTTGAAGCGTTCACCTGGAAAGACGTGATAGGGTGGTATGGTTTCGCCAGCTGCATTATAGCAGACCAATGTAGTGATCTGTTGTTTATTTCCACTACTAACTTTGTTCACTTGTTTTGAACCACATGGTGCTAGCACTTTCCCAGTACGAGACATGAGAGGAAACCCACTCTCATCGCAGTTGTAGATAGCAGAGGGGCAATCAAGAATATTGTGTGATTCTAGGAAAACTTTAAAGCCAGCATACCATTGATCCAGAATGGCCGGAGTGCAAGAGAGAGCACGATACACATCCAAGGTTTGTGACTTCCTGAGTGAAATTTCAGGATGTCTTGCCATAAACCCACGAAGCCAATCCTTACCAGGACGGTTTTGTGCAAATGGGTTACGTCGACCATCTTTATCTAGAATCGCCTTGACTATCAACGTTAGATGGTCCCTTGTGCGGCCATATCCAATTGAAGACATGTGGAATACCCAGTTAACAAGCTCAGCTTCCTCTGCACCAGATAGATATGGAGAAGGGCCTGATCGAGAATTAGCAGGGATGTTGTGCTTAACTTTACTTTGTAGAGTACCTATAAAGGACAAAGGAAGTTTCATTCAACTCCATTATGGAAAAAAACACCCTAAAACTAAGCTTAGAAGTGAAACTTACCTCTAAGAACATAATTTTTTTTGGCAGATTGCCGCACCCCCATGCCATCATTGCAATCTTTCAAGGCCTTTGTCATCATTTGTACTGACCATTTTCTGTACCTTTCCCTGGTGTTAGTTTCCCTTTGATGTAGATTTTCTTTATTATCAGACATCTGTTAGCCTGCAGACCAACTCCAGCAGCTTAACTCCAATCACAGACAGAACTATACTACAAAGTTTACACCTCCCCCTTAGCTACACACTTTCAGGGTGGACCGCGACTAGTTCTGAAGCAAACGCCACTGCTTATTCACCGCCTAGCTCGGTCGAAGCCTATTACCAGCTATTAAACAATGGCTTAAATTATTTCTATATTACCATGTGACTTCACTGGATGTCTATTTAGAACATCTGCGCTCTAGTTCAGAGGATAAAATTTAAAAAGTTGCGAGGTGGCTGAAAACCGACCCTGGCTGAAAACTCCCCCCGTTACTATAACTAGGTTAAAAAATATATTTTCTCAAACCTTGTACATGTATATCATTTTTGCTCTTTGTGTTCTATGATCAATTTTTTTTTTATTCAAAATAATTAAAAGTTATGTTGCTTAGTGGGCGTGGCATCTATATGAACCGAGCAAACAGTGGGAATATTTTAAAAAAAATCTGATCATTGCTTACAAAGAGTAATGATTATCTAAACAAACAACAAATTTGAAGTCATTTGATCCAATATCCAAGATGGGAAGCTGTGAATGGTGATTTTGAGGAGGTCTGATGGCTGCAGGTATCTAGATAGAAAAACACCTGTAAATATATTATTATACATATCACTTGAAAGCACATAGAAAGGGCTATCTTTTGACACAAAAATTATATTTGTAGCCCTAGAAACCTAAAAGTTATGATGGTTTTTACTTCGTGGCATGTTTTTTGTGGTTTGACCTAAAGCCCCCTTAAGATACCCTAGCCCTAGCCCTAGCCCTAGCCCTTTTGACCGCTCGCATAATTAAAACGCGCACGATTTTTTCGACCCTTGGAGGCTTATATTGGGATTGATCCGTGTTTTTAGCCAACTTTGAAAAACAAAACCACTAGCCGAAAGCAGCGTGGAAAGTTAATCTTCAAAATGGCAGTGTCCCTTGGGACCACGCCCCCCATGCACAACATTAAGTTAATGTTACTAAACAGCTTGGTTGTGGTGGAGTGGTTGGGGGGAGGCCATAGATCAGTCCCTTCCTCCTTCACAATTCACTAGCACTTCAAAAGGCACCCACACACTTCCACCATCACCTGATTACTCACACCCTCCACCTCGTGTTCCCAAGCAACTTGCCCTCATTGCCAATCATCTCAAACTCCTCCTACAATATTCCAGCTCCGTCAATTCTATCCAGCTCAGCTCATATTAATATTTTCCGTTCCCTTCCAAATTCATCAGTCTAATAGAAAGTGCCCCACATCTTTCACTTTCTTCCTATCTATCATCACTATATTATACACACAGCCCACATCACTTCTTGTCCTGCAATAGACCTGCTGACTCTGTCCTCATCTAAACATCAACCTCACTCCCTCATATCCCTGTAATGACTTAGTCTTTCTGCTCTATCACCTTTTGCCAACCTATACCACTTCAAACTGCTCATACTGTCGATATCCTCCTCCCAATCACATTTATTTCTCTTCTTCATCTTCACCTTCCATTGCCTCACTGACCCTAGCTCAGCATTCAGATCGTATTTCCTTCTCAACAGTATATATTCTTCCTACCATCCTATCCCTCCATCCATTCTTAGCTTCTCTGCCACAATGTTTATAGTCTACCCCTCCGCCACCTGTGCAAGCCTCCTACCATAGACAATTTTTTTCTCCTCCCTCCTCTCTACCAACTTCCTCCATCCCAAGTCCCCCAGCACTGCCACTCCTGCCACCATGTTGCTAGACCCTTAGGTGTCTTCCTACTCTCAGCTGAGCTGACTCTAATTTCCTACAAGCAGTCTTCCCTCCTGTCAGCCACACTCCAGGCTTAGCCTAGCCAACAGCTCCCACACCATCCCACCTCTATCCACTTCTGTTTTTCCGTTCACTTTACTCATCCACACTCACTGCTTTTCCAATCCATTCCTCTGCTTTGATCTTCATTTTCTCCAAGTGTACATTCACTCTCAGTTTCTCATCAAACCACACACCCAGGTATCTGAATGCTTTCACTACTTCCAGCTCCTCTCCATCAATATTCCACTTCACACTAATGACTATTCCTCCATTTCCCAATGACCATCACCTTACTCTTCTTCTCATTAAACTTCAACTTACTCACATATATATACCCCCTTAGGACAAACAACTGGTCTGCGCATCTCCTCTTCCTTCTGAAACCTCCCTGTGTCTCTGTTAAAACTTGTTCCTCACAAAACTTCCCTAACCTCTCTGCCATCAACCTAGTCAAGACCTTCACTACACAACTCCCCAATGATATCCCTCTATAATTCCCAATCACTTCTGCATCACTGTCTTTGTAGAGTGGTACCAACAAATTCCTCATCCAATCCTCCGGACAGCAAACCCTCCTCAGCAACATGTTCAGCAAATCCACTAATACTTCTACCATCCTCTCTCCTCCATACATCATCATCTCATTGAGTACTCCATCTGGTCCTGGAGCTTTTGCCCTCTTTAGACTCTTCAAGATATCCACCACTTCTCCCCATCTTACTTGTTCACACATACCCAACTCGTTGCCACCCTGACCTCTTTCACCCGAACCAGGTATTGTAGACACTCCTCTCTCTCTGCCAAGCTCCTCCCAGTGTCTTGCCATCTCCTCTAAAACCTCATCTTCTCCCTCTATCACTCCACCAGAGTTGGTCTTCAATTTTCCTATCTTTTCTTCTTTCCCCTAAGGTCTGATCAAAACAGCTTACAACTGGCTCCACCCTGTTCTCTTATTCTCCTCACTGTCTTTTCCCGTAGCTTTTTCCTTATCAGTAGCTTCACTTTTTTCCTTAGCTTTTTATATTCATCCCAGAGCTTTCTCACTTTAACATCATGACCTCATTTTTTGCGTCTTAAATAAACCCCTTTCCTGTTAATTATTGCTTCCCCTACTTCATCTGACCATCCCTTCCAGTCCTCATTATTTTCTTCTTTCCTATGCCGCTGTCAACACCTTTTCTTCCCATGCATTCCAGATACTATATGTTACATTGGACCCCTGCTCTTGATCTAACCCCCTCAAATGTTCTTCCCATCCTACAAATGCTTCCTCTACTGCCTGCTGGTACTCCATCCAGTCTTGTCCACCATCCACTCTCCATTACGGTTTCCACTTTCTCCTCCATACCTCGCTTCATACAATAGTAGGTTATTAAACATGTTGCTTTTTCCCCTCACTCTTGAGATCCTTCCAGAATTCTTCAAAGGGAAGCATCACTAGGTTCTGCTCCCTACATCTCCTCCCCCCCCTTTTTCCCTTCATGGCGTCATCTTTGTAAAATAGGCGGACTAAGAAAATAATTTCTGGCACAAACACGAGATTGATAGGTCTCTTAGAACAAGCGAGCAGATCCCAAGATGGATGAGCACCATGAATTTCTTTGCCGTAAATTATGTTACACAGCCGAGTACGATTTCTCAAACCATTTACTCGCCCCATGTTCCGTCTGCTCGCCTCACTTATACCAAACTGCAGCATATTATATTTGCATTTGAACAAGTATTCCAGGAGCTATAATATAAAGGGGTTCATTTTATGTATGCGCAAAAGTGCTATGTAAAAAAATTTGGTTAACGCGCGTCGACACTGCGCAGAAATAACTGATAGCTTATAGTCAGTCGAAATCATAAACGGTAGTTGTAGTTGAGATAGTTTGTTTTTGCGCCTTTTCTTGCAGATCAGCTACCTACAGATGCGCAGGAAGCATTTTCTGCAGATAAAAAATAGGAGAGAGCCGAGGGAAAGGCAGAACCAACGAAGGTTATGACTGCATAAACTTCCAGATGCAGGGCGTATGAACATAGCAACAGTTCTCTCCAGCTATGTAGTTGGTCTAGTTAGCCAGTTTAGCCGCCAGTTTAGCCGCAGGCCACAGATAGTATACAGCTAGCTCCGAACTGTAATTTCACGAACACGAAATTCTTTTCAATGCACACTCGCGTAGTTAGCTCAACGCAAACCAACCTCGAGGTTTTTCCCCCCTTTTTTTTCTCCCCATGGTTAAGACTTCGTCTTCGCACACTAGTGGGGGATATCAATACAAAAGTGGATGAGACAAAAGTGTACAAACACAACCAAGGTGGATAAGAATAATGTACATTGTTTTTCGAGTGTGCACGCGACCAATGCGCATTGACTTGTGTAGAGTGGACAGGCCTTTACTGTGCCAATGTTGAGCACAATCTTAATGCCTTTTTGCATATAAAACCATGCACACCTATTATCTTTGTCTCCTCTCACTTTTATATCAACATCTTTGTCTCCTACCTTCCCTATCAATATCTTTGCCTCCTCTTTCCTAACAACATCTTTGACTCTTCTCCCTTTCCAATATATTTGTCTCCTCTCACTTTTCTATCAACATCTTTGTCTCCTCCTACCTTTCCTATCAATATCTTTGCCTCCTCTTTCCTCTTTCCTAACAACATCTTTGTCTCCTCCCTTTCCTAACATCTTTGCCTTCTTTCCCTTTGGAAATGATGCCCATGAATGAATATGGTCAAGCTCTATTAATTTACCCCTTGGCCCATCTTCACACACATCACTATGGGTCATTGCCAGTCTGATGAAGACCACCATATGCACACACTGCTCTGAATATGAAAGCGATACAGATGGTGATATAATGAACAACTAGAGTTTTGTCTCGATCTCAAGTCTTCCTCTTTGCCAACGATCTCACTTCATCTACGCGACCCTTATGGACCTGGAAGGACGGGGTCACCCAGTGACCGCACGAGCACTGCTGCCCAGACCAGTTATAGGACCCCAGCTTGCACTCGCACTTGGGACACAGAACCTAAAGCACGCACACAGTGAGAGAGGGAAGCGAAACAGCAATTTCATTGGACTTCTGACTATGCATCCAACTTCTCCACCTTTAAACTTCCTACACTCTCAAATAGACGTGCTCGGGCCAAGCTCCTTCTAATTTACAAAATAATAAACAATTACATCCCAGACTCAATCAAATTAGCTCCTACTCCGCTCATGTCTTCTTGCCAATACCACCCATCGAACATCATAATCCCATTCTCCCACACTGTATTCATGCAGTCTTCCTTCGTTCCCTCTGCCACAGCTCTTTGGAACTCACTCGCAACCTCCATTAGATCCTCGTTCTCACTCTCTTCCTTCGATTTATTAAACAATTCTTCGCCTAATTTTTCTACCTATCATGTTATCATGTATGTAAGGCTCTAAATAGCTTTTGCTGCTACTGAGCTCATTTTTCAAAAAAATTATTATTATGCTGAAAATGCAATCAACATAAGCATAATGATATAATATTATTATACCAATATTGACAATATGAATGCTGACCTTCCCAGTAATGTCGCCACTGCTCACAATATCTTCCATCCATTCCATTAGCTCTATGAAATAGGACGTACAGTCACTACTGGATTGGTTGGACTTGTCACCACACGAGTTTGTTTTCTGTGGAACATATCGGTAAGGACTGAAGACAGCCAGACCCTCACCCAACTCGTGCTGAAGGACCGAATCTTCAGTAAAGAGGAGTCGTCTAAAAACAGCATCAGAATTCAAAAGACACCGGGTAGGTACATACAGTAGCTACTTCTTTGTCAAGTGCAACATTTTAAATAAACAACAAACAAATAGAATAAAATACAAGAAAGACACACATATATATATATATAAAGTAGGAGTGTCTGCCTATACGCCTGCCTGTATGTCTGCCTATACGTCTGTCTGCCTATATGTCTGTCTGCCTATATGTATGTATAAGTTTCAAACCTATGTATATGGAATTAAGCTAGAAATTGGTGATTATATATACCCTAGTTAATAACCTCATACCATATTGAGTTACAAATACAGGCACATTTAGCCTAGTATATATTAGACTTTCAATTGAAACCTTCTTCACAATATTGAGCTATATATGGGGAGCTATTACCTTAAGAATTGGTATGTATGTCTGCCTATAATGTATGTCTGCCTATAATGTATCTCTTCCTATAATGTATGTCTGCCTATAATGCATGTCTGCCTATAATGTATGTCTGCCTATAATGTATGTCTGCCTATAATGCATGTCTGCCTATAATGTATGTCTGCCTATAATGTATGTCTGCCTATAATGTATGTCTGCCTATAATGTATGTCTGCCTATAATGTATGTCTGCCTATAATGTATGTCTGCCTATAATGTATGTCTGCCTATAATGTATGTCTGCCTATAATGTATGTCTGCCTATAATGCATGTCTGCCTATAATGTATGTCTGCCTATAATGTATGTCTGCCTATGATGTATCTCTTCCTATGATGTATGTCTGCCTATAATGCATGTCTGCCTATAATGTATGTCTGCCTATAATGTATGTCTCTGTCTGTCTGTCTGCTATGCACAGCCAAATGGAAGGTCGGATCCATGAAACTTCACTTATAGAACTGGATGGATGCCTGGATGGATGCCTGGATGGTTTTCGTAAAGCTTAGTCAGGATTTGGACTGGAAGACACCATCGTATGGCATAGCAGCTGGTATTGTCTGCCAGTCTGCCATTTTGTTTAGAAATATGTATCTACCTGCACACTATGCTTTTCATGTTCGCGACGATAGCAACACAACGCAATGTGATGACCCTTACCTACAAACTATGCTAGCTGTGTCAGACCTTACCTAAAGCAAATGGTTTACTAGCAATGCTGCTTCTAGCCCTACACCATAAGAAACACACTGCAGCTCCTGAAATAGCGAGGGTTCCAGAGGGCAGCTACCATTTAATTACCTAACTAGCCATCTACGGAGTTTGGGAGAGTAACATTAGAGGGTCAGCTCATAATGAAGCCAATAGCAACACTATATCACATCACATGTATCAGCAATTCATGTCAACTTCCGACAGGGAGAGATGTGCTTGTTGGCACACAAATTTGGGAGATTTAGGTCCCCAACTTAAAGTGCATGTAACTATGGTATGGCTATAGCTAGAAGAGAGCACATAGAGGGATCTATTCTTTTCACATATATTCAAGGAACTATTGCACAGGTGTCTAGTATACTATAGGAAGTTTTGTAATGAGATTCATCAAGTAATATATTCTAGACCCAGTGGAAACTACAAAATTTCGGAGCGTACTGGTGAGAATGGAGTGCAGCTTTCAATTGGAGCCAAGGTGAAAGTTTATGGTGATCAAGCAGCAGGTAAGTTTTGCAACAAGTCTAGGGAGGCTATAAGCAGGGATCCCTGCCATTGCCCACAAGGAACCACAGCATGCAGGCATTGATGTGCGATTTGGCAAGGTCAGGCATGGTTTTAAGCAAGCACTTTTCCAAGAAATGGAGCATATGGCAGCTTATTTAGTCCACTCCACTCAGAACCATTTTGTAAGTTGTAAAATATGGACTCTTCCCCCCCAACATTTAGATTTTGACCTAGATTTCCCCCCCCCCCCCCCATCCCGCCTATTCTAGGACCGCATTGGGCATGCAATCAGGAGGAAACAGAAATACCACGTACAAGTGATGTGACCAGGTTAGTGTTTTTAACACACTGCAAATGTTAATAAGAAATACAACCAGACAAGCATAATTATAAACAAATTTCAAATCTTAATTTGCATAACACACCGGCACTTTCTGCATCTGTAGTAGGCCGTGGATTCCACCTCTTGTGCTGCAGGATCCACTGCCAGAGGGTATCTCTCCACTTCAACATCTCCATCTATGAATGTGCATCGTTTGGGTGGTGTAGCAACCGTGAAATAGCATCAGTGGTCATGACTGTGGTTGAAATATTTTGGCGCTCATGATGGTATCATGAGACACAAAATAGAGGTGTGGCCATGCTCAAGGAAGGAATCACGCAGAAAGTTGCACACAGCGTAGACTTTGCATTGCCGTTGTATATGTTGGGTGTGGTTCACCGCCATGCCTTAAGCCGAGTCTACGTGTGGCCTTTAACACAGATTCTAACCATGGTTTTGGCTTATCCGGTGGGATTGGAAACACAAATTTAAAATAAAATTAATTGTATTAGCTAATCCAGTCAGTAGGTGCATTACAATATATTACTAGCAGAGGTAGCCAGCATTGCCTGGGACATTGAGATAAATTAGCAAGTCATATCAGGTTTCAAATTTTAATCTATTTATTCTAGCATTAACCATGAAACAGGAGTTCTAAGGCAGCACTTTATTGATGTTGCATTCTTCATGATTCTGGACAAATAATGTTTCTTTTACTCTGGGCTGTCAGTCGGCAAGGTCCAGGTTTGCTGGGTGTTAAGCATATTCTTAACCTTAGGGAAGAACTCACTATTTTCCGATCCCCCCCCCCCCCCCCCCCCCCCCCCCAGAACTATTTTCAGCTTTATTCCGAGTCTCAAGGAAGAACACAGCACCATTTTTTTAAAACTTTATCCTAGGCCAGTGTTTACAGAAATTTAACTCGTTAAGGAAAAATACCTGCAAGAGTCATGAGTATCTTCTTCTTCACCCCTGAAGGCTCCTCCGTCAAGGAAGCTACGTTGACTCGCAGCTTGCCAACTGACAATAAAAGCAAACAAGCAATGGAGTCCATCTTGTCGTTGTTGTTTCTCTAGCATGCTAGCTATTAGACCATGTCATGAAGTTTGTCTCAGAGTTCATCCCTTCAAATAATTTAATATCTTATAACTAGCTATACTGCTGCTCATTATCTTCTTCTTAAGCCATCAACGATGCTTCTTCTTCCTGCTACAAATATCACCTTTCCAGAAACTGCTTCGTTTTTCTACTCAAGTAGCTGAACAACTTTTCTAGGAAAAACCTCTAACAAGGTTTTTTGTTAATGACAAGCCAAGTTACATTCTTTGTGCGGATATTGGCATGAAAATTGCACGTGTGGTTACACTCGTTATCGGCCCTAAAGAGATTAAAAAATGTCCAATGCTCAATTATCGCAACTGTCGTTTTGGGTGATGGTGGTCTTGAGGGAATTCGGAGGCCAATGTCATCTAGCCCATAACCATCCTTGGGGGAGGAGCTAATCTCTGAGGAATTTTCAGACAGAGAGGCCCAGTGGCTTGGCCATGCAAAAGGCCCAGTTCACAATGTGAGAAAAAGGACATGATGGCATTGCAGATGCACCAGAACACACTGCAATGCTAGTACATGCAGCACATTATGAACTGCATGGCATTGCAGATGCATCAGAACACACTGCAATGCTAGTGCATGCAGCACATTATGAACTGCATGGCATTGCAGATGCATCAGAACACACTGCAATGCTAGTGCATGCAGCACATTATGAACTGCATGGCATTGCAGATGCATCAGAACACACTGCAATGCTAGTACATGCAGCACATTATGAACTGCATGGCATTGCAGACGCATCAGAACACACTGCAATGCTAGTACATGCAGCACATTATGAACTGCATGGCATTGCAGATGCATCAGAACACACTGCAATGCTAGTACATGCAGCACATTATGAACTGCATGGCATTGCAGACGCATCAGAACACACTGCAATGCTAGTACATGCAGCACATTATGAACTGCATGGCATTGCAGATGCATCAGAACACACTGCAATGCTAGTACATGCAGCACATTATGAACTGCATGGCATTGCAGACGCATCAGAACACACTGCAATGCTAGTACATGCAGCACATTATGAACTGCATGGCATTGCAGACGCATCAGAACACACTGCAATGCTAGTACATGCAGCACATTATGAACTGCATGGCATTGCAGACGCATCAGAACACACTGCAATGCTAGTACATGCAGCACATTATGAACTGCATGGCATTGCAGACGCATCAGAACACACTGCAATGCTAGTACATGCAGCACATTATGAACTGCATGGCATTGCAGACGCATCAGAACACACTGCAATGCTAGTACATGCAGCACATTATGAACTGCATGGCATTGCAGATGCATCAGAACACACTGCAATGCTAGTGCATGCAGCACATTATGAACTGCATGGCATTGCAGATGCATCAGAACACACTGCAATGCTAGTGCATGCAGCACATTATGAACTGCATGGCATTGCAGATGCATCAGAACACACTGCAATGCTAGTGCATGCAGCACATTATGAACTGCATGGCATTGCAGATGCATCAGAACACACTGCAATGCTAGTACATGCAGCACATTATGAACTGCATGGCATTGCAGACGCATCAGAACACACTGCAATGCTAGTACATGCAGCACATTATGAACTGCATGGCATTGCAGACGCATCAGAACACACTGCAATGCTAGTACATGCAGCACATTATGAACTGCATGGCATTGCAGACGCATCAGAACACACTGCAATGCTAGTACATGCAGCACATTATGAACTGCATGGCATTGCAGATGCATCAGAACACACTGCAATGCTAGTGCATGCAGCACATTATGAACTGCATGGCATTGCAGACGCATCAGAACACACTGCAATGCTAGTACATGCAGCACATTATGAACTGCATGGCATTGCAGATGCATCAGAACACACTGCAATGCTAGTGCATGCAGCACATTATGAACTGCATGGCATTGCAGATGCATCAGAACACACTGCAATGCTAGTACATGCACCACATTATGAACTGCATGGCATTGCAGATGCATCAGAACACACTGCAATGCTAGTACATGCAGCACATTATGAACTGCATGGCATTGCAGATGCATCAGAACACACTGCAATGCTAGTGCATGCAGCACATTATGAACTGCATGGCATTGCAGATGCATCAGAACACACTGCAATGCTAGTACATGCAGCACATTATGAACTGCATGGCATTGCAGATGCATCAGAACACACTGCAATGCTAGTACATGCAGCACATTATGAACTGCATGGCATTGCAGATGCATCAGAACACACTGCAATGCTAGTACATGCAGCACATTATGAACTGCATGGCATTGCTGATGCATCAGAACACACTGCAATGCTAGTGCATGCAGCACATTATGAACTGCATGGCATTGCAGACGCATCAGAACACACTGCAATGCTAGTACATGCAGCACATTATGAACTGCATGGCATTGCTGATGCATCAGAACACATTGCAGTGCTAGTGCATGCAGCACATTATGAACTGCATGGCATTGCAGATGCATCAGAACACACCGCAATGCTAGTGCATGCAGCACATTATGAACTGCATGGCATTGCTGATGCATCAGAACACACTGCAATGCTAGTACATGCAGCACATTATGAACTGCATGGCATTGCTGATGCATCAGAACACACTGCAATGCTAGTGCATGCAGCACATTATGAACTGCATGGCATTGCAGATGCATCAGAACACACTGCAATGCTAGTACATGCAGCACATTATGAACTGCATGGCATTGCAGATGCATCAGAACACACTGCAATGCTAGTACATGCAGCACATTATGAACTGGCCTTAAGACTCATACATACATACATACATACATACATGCACAATACTTTCCCTTTTATAGTATTCGAGACATACTAGTAAAGAATGCACGACATCCGAGTGGCTAGTGAAGGTGCGATGGAGAGGGTTAGAATATACTTATTACAATTAGTTGACGTCCTAGTATTGCTAGGTCACATTGCCCTTGCATCCTGAGCATAGCTGAAGCCCTAGTACAGTCAGTCTAGTGATCTGAGCATTGTGGATGCCAACATATGCTCGTGAGATGGGGAACTAGCTATGGGTTTGTAAGATTTCTCTATCATGTTTTTTATAAACCTACTGTGGTCTGCAGAAGAAGATATATTGGGGAAATAACCAATTCTGATATATAGAAAATATATATCTGCTCTTCGCAGCTAGAGCATGTTGATTAATCGAGTAATATTTTTTACAGGTGAACATGCAGTGCGTACATACATACATAGATATGCCATGTGCGGCAATATCAAGTTTTCCATCCCACTCCCCATTGGGGGCTCACTTTGCTCACCAACCAGGGTTTCATTTAGGGGGGGGGCACCTGCCCATCATGGAACCTTTCCCCCCCCCCCCCCCCCCCCCCCCCACCCCCTGGAAATTGTATTATTAAAATTCATTAGAAACTTTGTCACATCTTTAACCATCATGCCCCCTTTAATATCCAGATTCCTCCAGTTGCCCCCCCCTTGGACAATTTTCTAATCATGTTTTGCAGTTCCTAGATTATTTCTTTACTTCCATTACTTCCAAGGTCGAGGAAAAGGTCAGTTGCAAAGAAAACAAATTACTCGCAATAAGGAATTGTTTGGAAAGGAAGTCATTAACCAGATAACCAACATAATTAAACTTTCATTATAGTCATATATATATATGATAACCAACATAATTAAACTTTCATTATAGTCATATATATGATAACCAATATAATCATATATATGATAACCAACGTAATTAAACTTTCATTATAGTCATATATATGATGACCAATATAATCATATATATGATAACCAATATAATTAAACTTTCATTATAGTCATATATATGATAACCAATATAAATATAGTCATATATAATTATGATAACCAATATAATCATATATATGATAACCAATATAATTAAACTTTCATTATAGTCATATATATGATAACCAACATAATTAAACTTTCATTATAGTCATATATATATATGATAACCAATATAATCATATATATGATAACCAATATAATTAAACTTTCATTATAGTCATATATATGATAACCAATATAAATATAGTCATATATATGATAACCAATATAATTAAACTAGTCATATTAAACTAGTCATATATATGATAACCAACTAGTCATATATATGATAACCAATATAATTAAAATTTAAGTCATATATATGATAGCCAATATAATTAAACTTTTAATTAGTCACATGTGTGATAAACAACAATTAAACCTTAATTATTCTATAATATATATATATATATAATTATTCTATATATATATATATATATATATGATAACCAACTTTAATTATTCTATATATATATATATATATATATATATGATATATGATAACCAATAATTAAACTTGAGATTATTCTCATATGATAACCAATAATTAAACTTTAATTATTCTTATATACATATGATAACCAACTTTAATTATTCTCATATATATATATATAATACAAATTAGCTTCAAAATTTGATTGATCAGCAAAAAAAGAAAAGAAAATAAGAATGTGGCCTGGCCACAGTCAGTCTTACTGGTTCCTGCAAGGGGTGGCTTCATTGGGGTTTTAGTATTATTCTATGTAACCCATTGTTTTTCAATCTGTAATATCCGACCTAATTATTAAAGAATCTCTCACAATTTATTTATCAAAGCAATATTGAATGTAAGCAGAAGTCGCAGCGTAACTGCCATGCATTGCACTTGCCTGAGGCCGTCTTCTCTGCAGCTGGCCGCGAGTGTGCTACGGAGAGGAGTCTATAGGCCTTGTAGTGCTTGTAGTTCTGGTCTATACGACAGCCCATGGACCCCCACAACTTTAGCTGAACCAGGAATCCTGCATTGGGTCTGAATCAGAAACACCGTGTGCATAGTAATAATAGGTCCATTACTTCAAGTGGAAGAATATCAAGAAGCAGTCCGACATACAAGAAACACTTACAAAAATTATGGCGGTGGCGGTATTATTATTATTGGATTATCTTTAAATCAGCTTTCTGTTTTTATTGGCAACATCTCGACTGAAATACTTCTGTCTTCATCATGGCAAATCAAATGAAAACATGCAACACATCCACACACTCGCTGGCAACATGTTGCACACGACAAATGCACGTGATTCATGAATCATACGAATGACTTTGTGCATGCACAGCAACACATCGGATGGATGAAGGTGGGCGTCATTTCACATGCATAGACTTGGTAGTTTAAAACCCAGTAACCGAGTAACTCCAGCCCGTGCATCTTGATTGAAGTGTTGACCCCTAGGCGTAATGTGGCTGTGCAATGCTTCCTTCACGAGCAACTCTCTCCATTTTCCGGCTCTATCAATCACTAATGTCTCTTCCCGCATGGCTGGGTGGTGTTGGCTCCACGCATGCTCTGCCATAGCGGACGTCTCAAGCCCTCTCTTTCTGCACGCATCCTTATGCCGGATCTCCCCAACGTACACTTTCCCACAGCTGCAGGGACACCTAACAACTAGTGACATCATGGCAGTGACCAATTTATCTTTGACCCTAGCAAGCCGAGATCTTAAAGTCAAGCACAATTAAAAAACAACACTGATATCTTCACTTAGCCCAGCCAAGTGACATAGGGGAGAGGTTCCTCTCTATCCTTCATTGTCCTTTTCCCTCCCTCCCTCCTCGGGTGACTTCTTTGAAGCAGAGTGAATTAATAGATTTAAAGAGAATCCTTAAAGTATTTGATGTCAGCTGAAAGTAATCGTACAAAGTTATTAATTATATATTTTAACAAATTTTTCAATAATCAACTTGAATATCAGTTTGCTCCTGGATATTTCGGCTAGAGCATGTCTCTGCTAGACTACGCCATTGAAGCCTGAGCTGCAGAAAATAATAATGTCCAAGTAAAACCTTAGACTCCATGAAAGTTGAAGATCCTTTACATCCATTCACACTTCAGCTTTGAGAGATTCTTCTCATTCCTTGTATTCTCTGCTGTCATGGTTGCATTTACCCCATGAAGAACCATGACAACTAGCGAAATATCGATAAGTTCGATTGTTGAGAAAAATCGTTATATTCTTACTATGTATTCTTACTACATGTATGTAAACCGAGTTTTGTTCAGAGATTATTATTTGCTTCTGTTCAAAATTTCAATACAAAAGCATTGAGCTATCCAGATACTATTGCTGATGATAGGATACCATTGCTGCATGATAGGATACCATTGCTGCTTGATAGGATACCATTGCTGCATGATAGGATACCATTGCTGCATGATAGGATACCATTGATGCATGATAGGATACCATTGCTGCATGATAGGATACCATTGCTGCATGATAAGATTACCATCACTGCATGATAGGATACCATTGCTGCATGATAAGATACCATTGCTGCATGATAAGATTGCTGCATGATAGGATACCATTGCTGCATGATAGGATACCACTGCTGCATGATAAGATACCATTGCTGCATGATAGGATACCACTGCTGCATGATAGGATACCATTGCTGCATTGCTGCATGATAAGATACCACTGCTGCATAATAAGATGACTTCCCTAAAAATAATTACACGTGTCCACGCAAACACACACACCACACACACCACACATACACACACCAATAAACATGACACACATTTATCTACTATATACCTTATATCGGGTTTCCGCTGTCGAACGTTTTCCATCACAAGTTCCAGCCTCCTTCCTTCTTTCCTCATCAAATAGGCAAGCACAACTGTTGTGCTCCGAGATATGCCTAAGGCACTAGCACAATAATGACATGCAAATTCAACTTAGTACACCACAATAACAGAGGCTGAAGTGCAAAAGTCAGGTGTATTTTGATTGAAGCTGACAACCAGAAGTAGTGCCAAGCTCAACTTATTTGACTCTTTCTTCCTTCCTTTTCACTACACATGTCTGACTCCTTGTGCACTAACTGCAAGAGTGCACTAACTGCAAGAGTGGTGGTCACATAACCAAAATGGCCATTACTAACCAATGAACTAGCACAGAACTGTGGTCCAATCCTTGCTGGATGAAGAGACAGCACTTCTCAAAGTGGACAAGCAGATCTGTACCGGGAATGTCATCAGCTTGCACGTGAAGTGTTTTTAGATCCTCCCTGGCCTGCTCCACCGACAGCCCCTCCTTCTCCAGTTCAGCCTCGTCTGGCTTGTTGAGCAGCCACGAGGGAGGGCAGCTGGTAATGGACAGGATGTGAGTGACTGCTCTGTGCCTCTTTCCGTATACCACTTCATAAGCGTCATCCTCGCTCCCAAGAAACAAACCTGCACTCACCTCCACCATGCTACACGTTGGCGAATGGTAAAGGGTCTCAATTCCCCAAACCTACGGGCTGAGGTCTCATGTTGTTTCTGTCGATCCCGACTTTCCATCTTTCACTGGGGGAAGTTTTCAATGGTTCCTCTTCGAATGGATAGGGTGGTGTCCGGCTTTACACCACGGCCAGTCAGTGGCCGCTTGGATGTACGTCATGAGAAAACCTGTGTAAAACCCTCATGCCGCTTCCAATGCCGACATATCTTCTGCTATAGGAAACACGAAAACGAAAGAACAGCAGTGTTGCCATTGGGTTTTTGACCCTTGAATTTTCTTTTTGAATTTTTGACCCTTAAATTTTCTGTTTGGATTTTATCGGATTTTATCAATAAATGTTTGGATTTTAGAAAATTGTTTGACATATCAGACCATGTGCAGCCTATTTCAAAACCACTCTCTGTGGTAAGCTGTGGTCACCTGGTCTGTGCAGGAATATGCCTGCAGAGCCAGAACCCTTTGATCTATGTGCATGCTCATGCATGAGCTATATATCTGGTTGGGTATTTAAAGCCTGATTTGTGCAAGAGTTGGAATCTTTCACAGTGAGTGTCAGAGAGAGTTAGCTATGGTATCTTCAGAACCCAGTACTTCAAGGTTACCAGAAGAAGATTCTTCAGATATGGATTCTGACTCTGATAATGAGGTTTCACAAATTGACATTGACAGTCAAATCTCTACATCTATATATCAGGTCTTCTAAGTCTACAAAAAAGTGATTGTGTGTCTATCGTAGACAGTATGCAAAGACTTTCCCATGGGCCACAACTTCGAGAAATGGATCTTCTTTTGCCTTCTGTATGAAGTGCTCTCGTGATATAAACCTTGGAAGAGGTGGTACTAGGGATCTCGGGAGACATCAGGAAACGAAATTACACAAACACTCAGAAAAAGATGGTGTGGGTGTAGTGCCTCTACAGTCCTACTTTGGGCCAATAAGAGAGGAGTCTGTAATCCGTGTAGAAGTACTCTTCGAAACATTTCCTTGGAGTGCACCATCTTGCCTTTCAATTATCATTGTACCAAACTATTCAAGTTGATGTTTCCTGATTCTTGTATTGCTAAAGACTTTAAGTGCAGTCGTAAGTAAAGCAACAGCTGTGTTGAAAGTTATTGCCCAGGATTATTGGTAAACCATTTCCGCAGCTGTTAGAGAGACTAAATAGTTCAGCCTCAAACTGATGAGACAACTGATATTACCGTTACACAACAAGCTGCTATTATGCTTCGATTCTTCAATTACACCCAAGGACAGGTGAGATGTGTCTTCTTTGCCCTGGAGAGTGTAGAGAGGGCAACTGCAGAGCGCTTATTTAACGCAATCGATAAGCATTTTCAAGAATCAACTACCCTCCTTCATGATAATCTTGTCGGATTAGGTACAGATGGGGCCAATGTAATGTTGGGAGCACGAAATTCAGTGATGTCACGGTTACGATGTAAGCAGCTAGCTTTAGTTGCTCTTCATTGTCATTGTCACAATGAGGCCTGCAAAGTCTTGCCTGACGAATTGGAAGATCTGACAACTGATGTATGGTATTATTTCCATAAGAGCCCAAAGGCTGCGACAGTTTGAAGAATTTCAGAAATGCAAGCCACACAAGTTGTTAAAAGCATGCCAAACACGATGGCTCAGCCTTAAAGCTTGTGTAAATCGTCTTATCGAGCCTTACTCTCATACTTTTGAAGTAACTGAGGATAAGCAGGCAGTAGTGAGAAGAGTAAAAATTGTACTTGAAAAGCCTCTGACCAAAGCTTACTTGCTCCTTCTATGTTCTGCATTATTGTTATAATTTCAACAGGTACATGCAGCAGCAATCTCCAATTCTTCATGTTCTCTACCAAGAGCTTGATGGCTTAATACAAAAATTTCTGTTGCGGTTCATGAATTCTGAGTATGTGTGTGCTGCTGAACATGTTTCACAAGTGTGTATTGATAACTCAGAAGAGTATCTCCGTTTACACGAAGTTTTCGTAAACTATCATACCTTGAAGAAGAGGATGGATTATCATCTGAAGATGTGAGAAAATTTAGGGAGACTATCTAAGCTTGGTGGATTGCTGCAGCCAAGAGAGCTGTCAAACAATTACCTATGAGTCACAAGGTACTCTCCAATCTCAAATGGCTTCCCAGGCTTATAACAATACAGTAATGGCTGGTCAGGTGCTTGCTGCAGCAGAGTATGTTCCTCAGGTAGTTCAAGTTGGTGACAAACCTAGCCTTCAAGAGGAATTTATGGATTTCTGCACTTCGCCATTACCTCCTAAAGTCACGGCCATCACAGAGGTGGATAAGTATTGGCATGCAATCAGCCAAATCAAAGACTGCTTGGAAACTGAGTATCGCTACTCCACATTGGCAAAACTCGCAAAAGCCATTCCCATGGCAATGCTGATACCGAACGTTTATTCAGCCACATTTGGTCTCAACAAAACGAAGCACAGAAACAGACTAGCACAAAGTGAAATTCAATGTTCCTCAAAAATGCTATGAATTTAAACCGAACACTGAACTATTAAAGACACTTTAGTATATGTTATTTCTCATGAAATTGTTGTTTGGATTTTTTGTTGAATTTTTTGTTGCCAAAAATTTTGGCGAGTAATTTGGCAAAAAAATTATGGCAACACTGGAACAGCAAGTGGAGCATGCCACATTTACTCCCTGGTTATTACTGCCACTGAAAGTTTGGCTAGGGAAGCCAAAACCTTTTACAAGCGACTCATCCCTTCTCGCAATCATCCCTACAGCTCCACAATAATTATCCTGGCTGCACTGTTGACTTTCATGGTCAGTATTACGCTCATCCAGCAGAGGGGCATGCTCAAAATGTGGTCATGCTTTGAAGTCCCTGCATCCCTGAGATGAGAGCCTGCCATTGTAAGAACTATCACACTTTATTAATCTATGCATCAGTAAAAAGTGAAGTTCTACGTTAACTCGCATGTGAAAGATTTTATAGAATATATGCATGTGTGTTCTTATGTGTATACGTGGATCAAGGCTTAGAATTCAGACCCTTAACCATGGCTGAAGTGCCAAGCAGTCACAGGTGTTATCAGCCCCTACTGATGTAACCATAGGTTATATACCATTCTAAGAAAATGTAAGAGGTGCCACTTGGAGGAAGTATCTGTTTGGGGCTGGGGCCCTCTCAATCGGACAGAAAATGGTTTACTTTCAGATAAAATTTAAAAACACGCACCCATCATCTTAGCCCCAGAGTTCACCATTCATCACCTTTTTCATTGATGTGCTTATATATACTGCCTCCCCTAAAACTTTGTTATTGTAGAAATTCAGGCTTTGTTTCTTCTCCTCTCTCAAGAAAAGCCCATAACTTGATCATAATTATATAGCAATAAAAAATTTAAATAACTTTACAAGGCTGGCTACCATTAGTATTCGTACACTACACTTGCCCAGTGTGATGTGCTGATGCAGCATATTATGTCAGTTATCATACCAAATGCATCAGCTAAGTGGTGACAATTACTCGTTGCTCATGAATCCCCTTTGCCACCCAACTTACCATTGATACGTACATATATATTGGAGTGTGACAAACCCTGGTGATGGGGGGAAGCAGTGTAATACTCATGTACACTGATCTGCACCAGGTTATCGGTCAAGGACATCTATAAAAGCAAATGGGTACATTCTTTGTTCCTCATTTCTTTCCAATATGGTTTTATTTGGTAATAAATTTTAAAAAAGTCATATCGAGTTCTATCTTGTTGAATGTCATCTCAACTTACAGGAGCTATCAGCACTCTAGGTCATCGAGTTGAAGAGGTCTTATTGCTATTTCAGTATTGCTGGTTCTCAATATTTGGCTCATCTTCACAATTGTATGGAAAGAGAGAGAGAGAGAGTAGTTTCAAACTTTCTCTGTCTCACACTCTGTCTCTGTGCTAATAAATTAAAGGATTATCACTCATAGTGAACAGCTTTAAAAATAGACAATATGCTCATCACAGCCAGCAGTGACTGCACCACTCACCAGTACATACATATATAATAATACCTCATCACTCACAGCCAGCAGTGACTGCACCACTCACCAGTACATACATATATATACATGTATACATCATCACTCACAGCCAGCAGTGACTGCACCACTCACCAATACATATATATTATGTATACCTCATCACTCACAGCCAGCAGTGACTGCACCACTCACCAGTACATATATATACCTCATCCCCCCCCCCCCCCCCCCCCCGCTTCCTTCCACACAGTATCTTGCGTGATTTCAACCAGTTATTAAACATGAACAAGCACATACACTAACAAGTGAAATGTAGAGAAACCTGACTTGTCATTACATGCATCTCCACAAGCAACATTAGCAACACAGCAACACACATTTCCACAAAACGAGAGAGGCATGCAACAGTTTTGTTCTGTGATGATGAGGACACAAGTAGATTGACAACAGCATGTGAAGACTCCTCAGCTGGAGCAGGATTTCGTCCTAATACGTTTTCTACAATAAAGCAACAACAACAACAACAAAACATATTTCCTTTCCATGAATACAGTACCAGACAGTCCCATCAAAAACATCGCATCTCTCTCTCTATATATAATAAAGAACAAATGTCTTATATACTGTGGGAACACCTGTCTGTCTGCCTGTCTGCCTATATGTCTGTCTGTCTGTCTGCCTGCCTATATGTATGTCTGTCTGCCTGTCTGTCTGTCCGCTATGCATGGCCAAACGGAAGATCGGATCTGCACGAAACTTCACTTATAGATGTCTGGATGGTTTTTGTAAAGCTTAGTCAGGATTTGGACTGGAAGCCACCATCGTATGACATAGCAGCTGGTATTGTCTGCCATTTTGTTTAGGAATACGTACACACCTGTGCAACATGTTTTTCATGCTTGCAATGATAGCAACAACGCAACGACATTACCAACAAACTACGCTAGCTACGTCAGAGCAAACAGTTTGCTACCGAAGCTGTTATAAAAACACTGCAGTTCCTCAAGTGGCAAGATTTGATTTACAGAGGGAAGCAGGAAGTGTGGTCTTCCATTGGTTCTGCCATTTCCCCTCCCCCAGAGAAGGTCTATACCTAGCTAGCCGTAAGAGGGGTTTGGGAGAGTAACATTGGTGGTGGGGGGGGAGGGGGTTCAATATGGGTGGGGGGGCAATTCCTTCATTCCCATTTTTGTGCTCCTCCATTAGATGTTTTATCCTTTCCCGAGCAACGCCGGGTACCTCTGCTAGTTATCTATCTATCTATCTACATATATATAAATAAAGCTTGTGTGTCTGTATGTCCTCTATACACTCAAAACTACCTGGAATAGACCCCCAAATATATGCCCTGAATCATGACCAGGTGGTTTTAGGAAATCCCCCCCCCCCAAACACACACACTTTTTTTTTTTACTCCATTCACCAGGAAGCCATCATCACCATTTCAGCCATTTTGTTTAGGGATATTACATGCACATGTATGCACTCTAAAAAAAATACACGTGCCAATGAACTACACACATCATAGCTTGCATAAAGAAGCAGTTTGCTAGTGCGGCTTCCTCTATAGCCACAACTCTATTACGTTAGTTACTGAAATGACAAAATTTACGGAAGGCTGTGTCATTGTCAATGGCCATGATAAACCAAGGCTGCCTCTAGCCCTACTCTGTTATAGAAACACCTTTAGTCAGTGTAATTTGTACGACTTCAGAAATATATCAGCAGAAAGGATATATTCCCTCCTGCACCTTTGGTGTGGGTACCTCTGCTAGTATATATATGTTCCCTCCTGCACCTTTGGTGTGGGTGCCTCCGCTAGCTGAATATATATTGCATTTAGACCAAACTTGCATATAGATCTGACCTAAGGATTAAGAGCTAAATTACTTTTCTGTTATTGCGGCAGCAGTCACAACCAGAGACACTTTCAAGTCACCCCTCCCCCATCCGTCTGTTTTTTTCCCCTTTCTCCAGTGAAACAATAAATCCAGGCAAAAAGATATTGACCCGTGGTCCCCCTACTATAATGAACCAAGTGCCCACAAGTGGTCCCCCTACTATAGTGAACCAAGTGCCCACAAGTGGTCCTCCTACTATAATGAACCAAGTGCCCACAAGTGGTCCTCCTACTATAATGAACCAAGTGCCCACAAGTGGTCCCCCTACTATAATGAACCAAGTGCCCACAAGTGGTCCTCATACTATAATGAACCAAGTGCTCACAAGTGGTCCCCCTACTATAATGAACCAAGTGCCCACAAGTGGTCCCCCTACTATAATGAACCAAGTGCCCACAAGTGGTCCTCCTACTATAATGAACCAAGTGCCCACAAGTGGTCCTCATACTATAATGAACCAAGTGCCCACAAGTGGTCCTCCTACTATAATGAACCAAGTGCCCACAAGTGGTCCTCATACTATAATGAACCAAGTGCCCACAAGTGGTCCCCCTACTATAATGAACCAAGTGCCCACAAGTGGTCCCCCTACTATAACGAACCAAGTGCCCACAAGTGGTCCCCCTACTATAATGAACCAAGTGCCCACAAGTGGTCCCCCTACTATAATGAACCAAGTGCCCACAAGTGGCCCTCCTACTATAATGAACCAAGTGCCCACAAGTGGTCCCCCTACTATAGTGAACCAAGTGCCCACAAGTGGTCCCCCTACTATAATGAACCAAGTGCTCACAAGTGGTCCCCCTACTATAATGAACCAAGTGCCCACAAGTGGTCCCCCTACTATAATGAACCAAGTGCCCACAAGTGGTCCCCCTACTATAATGAACCAAGTGCCCACAAGTGGTCCTCCTACTATAATGAACCAAGTGCCCACAAGTGGTCCCCCTACTATAATGAACCAAGTGCCCACAAGTGGTCCCCCTACTATAATGAACCAAGTGCCCACAAGTGGTCCCCCTACTATAATGAACCAAGTGCTCACAAGTGGTCCCCCTACTATAATGAACCAAGTGCCCACAAGTGGTCCTCCTACTATAATGAACCAAGTGCCCACAAGTGGTCCCCCTACTATAATGAACCAAGTGCTCACAAGTGGTCCTCCTACTATAATGAACCAAGTGCCCACAAGTGGTCCTCCTACTATAATGAACCAAGTGCCCACAAGTGGTCCCCCTACTATAATGAACCAAGTGCTCACAAGTGGTCCCCCTACTATAATGAACCAAGTGCCCACAAGTGGTCCTCTTACTATAATGAACCAAGTGCCCACAAGTGGTCCCCCTACTATAGTGAACCAAGTGCCCACAAGTGGTCCTCCTACTATAATGAACCAAGTGCCCACAAGTGGTCCCCCTACTATAATGAACCAAGTGCCCACAAGTGGTCCCCCTACTATAATGAACCAAGTGCCCACAAGTGGTCCCCCTACTATAATGAACCAAGTGCCCACAAGTGGTCCTCCTACTATAATGAACCAAGTGCCCACAAGTGGTCCCCCTACTATAATGAACCAAGTGCCCACAAGTGGCCCTCCTACTATAATGAACCAAGTGCCCACAAGTGGTCCCCCTACTATAATGAACCAAGTGCCCACAAGTGGTCCTCCTACTATAGTGAACCAAGTGCCCACAAGTGGTCCTCATACTATAATGAACCAAGTGCCCACAAGTGGTCCCCCTACTATAATGAACCAAGTGCCCACAAGTGATCCCCCTACTATAATGAACCAAGTGCCCACAAGTGGTCCCCCTACTATAATGAACCAAGTGCCCACAAGTGGTCCCCCTACTATAATGAACCAAGTGCCCACAAGTGGTCCCCCTACTATAATGAACCAAGTGCCCACAAGTGGTCCCCCTACTATAATGAACCAAGTGCCCACAAGTGGTCCCCCTACTATAATGAACCAAGTGCCCACAAGTGGTCCCCCTACTATAATGAACCAAGTGCCCACAAGTGGTCCCCCTACTATAATGAACCAAGTGCCCACAAGTGGTCCTCATACTATAATGAACCAAGTGCCCACAAGTGGTCCTCATACTATAATGAACCAAGTGCCCACAAGTGGTCCTCATACTATAATGAACCAAGTGCCCACAAGTGGTCCTCCTACTATAATGAACCAAGTGCCCACAAGTGGTCCTCATACTATAATGAACCAAGTGCCCACAAGTGGTCCCCCTACTATAATGAACCAAGTGCCCACAAGTGGTCCTCCTACTATAATGAACCAAGTGCCCACAAGTGGCCCTCCTACTATAATGAACCAAGTGCCCACAAGTGGCCCTCCTACTATAATGAACCAAGTGCCCACAAGTGGCCCTCCTACTATAATGAACCAAGTGCCCACAAGTGGTCCTCCTACTATAATGAACCAAGTGCCCACAAGTGGTCCTCATACTATAATGAACCAAGTGCCCACAAGTGGTCCCCCTACTATAATGAACCAAGTGCCCACAAGTGGTCCTCCTACTATAATGAACCAAGTGCCCACAAGTGGTCCTCCTACTATAATGAACCAAGTGCCCACAAGTGGCCCTCCTACTATAATGAACCAAGTGCCCACAAGTGGTCCCCCTACTATAATGAACCAAGTGCCCACAAGTGGTCCCCCTACTATAATGAACCAAGTGCCCACAAGTGGCCCTCCTACTATAATGAACCAAGTGCTCACAAGTGGTCCTCCTACTATAGTGAACCAAGTGCCCACAAGTGGTCCTCTTACTATAATGAACCAAGTGCCCACAAGTGGTCCCCCTACTATAATGAACCAAGTGCCCACAAGTGGTCCCCCTACTATAATGAACCAAGTGCTCACAAGTGGTCCCCCTACTATAATGAACCAAGTGCCCACAAGTGGTCCCCCTACTATAATGAACCAAGTGCCCACAAGTGGCCCTCCTACTATAATGAACCAAGTGCCCACAAGTGGCCCTCCTACTATAATGAACCAAGTGCCCACAAGTGGTCCCCCTACTATAATGAACCAAGTGCCCACAAGTGGCCCTCCTACTATAATGAACCAAGTGCCCACAAGTGGTCCCCCTACTATAATGAACCAAGTGCCCACAAGTGGTCCTCCTACTATAATGAACCAAGTGCCCACAAGTGGTCCCCCTACTATAATGAACCAAGTGCCCACAAGTGGTCCTCCTACTATAATGAACCAAGTGCCCACAAGTGGCCCTCCTACTATAATGAACCAAATGCCCACAAGTGGTCCTCATACTATAATGAACCAAGTGCCCACAAGTGGTCCTCATACTATAATGAACCAAGTGCCCACAAGTGGTCCCCCTACTATAATGAACCAAGTGCCCACAAGTGGTCCTCATACTATAATGAACCAAATGCCCACAAGTGGTCCTCATACTATAATGAACCAAGTGCCCACAAGTGGTCCTCCTACTATAATGAACCAAATGCCCACAAGTGGTCCTCATACTATAATGAACCAAGTGCCCACAAGTGGTCCTCATACTATAATGAACCAAATGCCCACAAGTGGTCCTCATACTATAATGAATCAAGTGCCCACAAGTGGTCCCCCTACTATAATGAACCAAGTGCTCACAAGTGGTCCCCCTACTATAATGAACCAAGTGCCCACAAGTGGCCCTCCTACTATAATGAACCAAATGCCCACAAGTGGTCCTCATACTATAATGAACCAAGTGCCCACAAGTGGTCCTCATACTATAATGAACCAAGTGCCCACAAGTGGTCCCCCTACTATAATGAACCAAGTGCCCACAAGTGGTCCTCCTACTATAGTGAACCAAGTGCCCACAAGTGGTCCCCCTACTATAATGAACCAAGTGCCCACAAGTGGTCCTCCTACTATAGTGAACCAAGTGCCCACAAGTGGTCCTCCTACTATAATGAACCAAGTGCCCACAAGTGGTCCCCCTACTATAATGAACCATGTGCCCACAAGTAGTCCTCATACTATAATGAACCAAGTGCCCACAAGTGGTCCTCCTACTATAATGAACCAAGTGCCCACAAGTGGCCCTCCTACTATAATGAACCAAGTGCCCACAAGTGGTCCCCCTACTATAATGAACCAAGTGCCCACAAGTGGTCCTCATACTATAATGAACCAAGTGCCCACAAGTGGTCCTCATACTATAATGAACCAAGTGCCCACAAGTGGTCCTCATACTATAATGAACCAAGTGCCCACAAGTGGTCCTCATACTATAGTGAACCAAGTGCCCACAAGTGGTCCTCCTACTATAATGAACCAAGTGCCCACAAGTGGTCCTCCTACTATAGTGAACCATGTGCTCACAAGGTGTGGGAAACCCAAGCCAGGACAATTATGCGACGAGATATGAATATTCATGAGACAATGTTTCCCTCCTCATACTCTGTTCAACATGCAGAGACACACTTTTGGAGACAAATAGCTTGATGAGATTTGGGCCCCACCTCAACAATTGCTGAATCTACCACAGATATCTTTACAGGCCTCTGAAAATCCAGAGAGAACGAGAGCAATAATATTTCCCAGTGTGGTGGCGATCTAGCGCAACAGAGTTCCAATACATCTTCATAATGTCAAACGAGCCTTTAAAATAAAATAAAGCAAAAGTCTTTTCATATGGAATATAAGTTAACTATGGTACTGAAGTACAGATGCTGAGCATGGCATTGGTGGGGTTAGAAATTCTCTGCGTAGAGATTCACAGCCAGTGACTTCTGCATCATATTTTTTGCAACCTAAAGTACTCCGTGACCTCAGACAAAGACATTCCCTTTTGTGAGTGGATTGGGTACCCCCAGGTATGCATCTTGGACCTGTAATAAAATATGAGGAGAAGAACACCGCTCATGAATATTCACATCCACCCGCTCATGAATATTCACATCCACCCGCTCATGAATATTCACATCCTACATAACCCCCAAGTATGCATCTTGGATCCGTAATAAAATATGAGGGGAAGAACTCATGAATATTCATATCCTACATAACCCCCAGGTATGCATCTTGGACCTGTCATAAAATATGAGGGGAAGAACGTCCGCTCATGAATATTCACATCCTACAGAATCCAGTCGTAGCAATTATGCTAAACGTGTGTGTGCATGCACGTGTGTGGTGTGTGTGGTGTGTGTGGTGTATGTGTGTGGTATTTGAAGGAATGAGAAAGAGAAACCAGCATGTCTTAAAAAAATGAAAAAAAGCCCAACATCTCTAATAAAGCAATAATCATCAGTGAACGTGATCCTCAATGAGTGCCATATTCTAACAGGGCTGCAGACTATCTAAACTCGCCTTGCTTCCAGCCGAGCAGAGGTGTACTCAAACCACAGGTAATTTGGAATCTTTGAGACATCCTTTACCATACACAATTCAGAGAGTGACCTGCAGTTGGCAGAGAGCATTAAAATAATGTTCTATAGCACAGCTTCACACATATTCACACTATCTTATGTCAAGTGTAAAATGATTGGTTTACAAGGTGAGAGATGTGTCGCGTGACAATGACAAGGTGTCCAACAAAGAGGTACTCATGGCAACTAGCTACTCACCAGGAGCAGATCACGGGGAAGTAGGAGGAGATCCATAAGTGAACTAGAAAGAACCAAACTGCGCCCAACAGACACCCTAAGCCAATCCCACATATAACCTGAACCACAGAGTGGTAGCCGAGATACACCCTAGCAGGAAGACGACGGCAACCAAAGATGTCATGTCAACAAAAACATGCATCAAGCAACAACACCATACCAGTTGAAGTGTGCATAGATACTCACCTGCTTATACAGGCAACCAACCATACCAGTTGAAGCGTGCATAGATACTCACCTGCTTATACAGGCAACCAAGGCTCCTATGATGGCCGTGAGAGAAACTAGTGTCTTCCATATGTCGTCGAAAACACCCGAAGAAAACTTCACCCTATGCAACACACACCATAATTTTCACCCACAACACTTGCCACCTACAACCCACACCTACACCACCTACAACACCTACATCCCTCACCCTACACCACCTACAACCCTCACCCTACACCACCTACAACCCACACCACCTACAACCCACACCTACACCACCTACAACCCACACCTACACCACCTACATCCCTCACCCTACACCACCTACATCCCTCACCCTACACCACCTACATCCCTCACACTACACCACCTATAACCCTCATTTATATACCTAACCTATGCACAACCACCAACAAAATCCACCTACATTCCTCAAGCTAGATTACACGTAATGGCCTCACCTACGAGCTAATGCTCCACCTACACTCCCTCAAGCTGGACTAGAGCTAATGCTCCACCTACACTCCCTCAAGCTGGACTAGAGCTAATGCTCCACCTACACTCCCTCAAGCTGGACTACAGCTAATGCTCCACCTACACTCCCTCAAGCTGGACTAGAGCTAATGCTCCACCTACACTCCCTCAAGCTGGACTAGAGCTAATGCTCCACCTACACTCCCCCAAGCTGGACTAGAGCTAATGCTCCACCTACACTCCCTCAAGCTGGACTAGAGCTAATGCTCCACCTACACTCCCTCAAGCTGGACTAGAGCTAATGCTCCACCTACACTCCCTCAAGCTGGACTAGAGCTAATGCTCCACCTACACTCCCTCAAGCTGGACTAGAGCTAATGCTCCACCTACACTCCCTCAAGCTGGACTAGAGCTAATGCTCCACCTACACTCCCTCAAGCTGGACTAGAGCTAATGCTCCACCTACACTCCCTCAAGCTGGACTAGAGCTAATGCTCCACCTACACTCCCTCAAGCTGGACTAGAGCTAATGCTCCACCTACACTCCCTCAAGCTGGACTAGAGCTAATGCTCCACCTACACTCCCTCAAGCTGGACTAGAGCTAATGCTCCACCTACACTCCCCCAAGCTGGACTAGAGCTAATGCTCCACCTACACTCCCTCAAGCTGGACTACAGCTAATGCTCCACCTACACTCCCTCAAGCTGGACTAGAGCTAATGCTCCACCTACACTCCCTCAAGCTGGACTAGAGCTAATGCTCCACCTACACTCCCTCAAGCTGGACTAGAGCTAATGCTCCACCTACACTCCCTCAAGCTGGACTAGAGCTAATGCTCCACCTACACTCCCTCAAGCTGGACTACAGCTAATGCTCCACCTACACTCCCTCAAGCTGGACTAGAGCTAATGCTCACCTACACTCCCTCAAGCTGGACTAGAGCTAATGCTCCACCTACACTCCCTCAAGCTGGACTAGAGCTAATGCTCCACCTACACTCCCTCAAGCTGGACTAGAGCTAATGCTCCACCTACACTCCCTCAAGCTGGACTAGAGCTAATGCTCCACCTACACTCCCTCAAGCTGGACTAGAGCTAATGCTCCACCTACACTCCCTCAAGCTGGACTAGAGCTAATGCTCCACCTACACTCCCTCAAGCTGGACTAGAGCTAGTGCTCCACCTACACTCCCTCAAGCTGGACTAGAGCTAATGCTCCACCTACACTCCCTCAAGCTGGACTAGAGCTAATGCTCCACCTACACTCCCTCAAGCTGGACTAGAGCTAATGCTCCACCTACACTCCCTCAAGCTGGACTAGAGCTAATGCTCCACCTACACTCCCTCAAGCTGGACTAGAGCTAATGCTCCACCTACACTCCCTCAAGCTGGACTAGAGCTAATGCTCCACCTACACTCCCTCAAGCTGGACTAGAGCTAATGCTCCACCTACACTCCCTCAAGCTGGACTACAGCTAATGCTCCACCTACACTCCCTCAAGCTGGACTATAGCTAATGCTCCACCTACACTCCCTCAAGCTGGACTAGAGCTAATGCTCCACCTACACTCCCTCA
Source organism: Cladorhizidae sp. MBARI D1340-BT2 (assembly GCA_028752905.1). Lineage (NCBI taxonomy): Eukaryota > Metazoa > Porifera > Demospongiae > Poecilosclerida > Cladorhizidae > Cladorhizidae sp. MBARI D1340-BT2. Next base: position 17,186,867 of record JAQNBH010000016.1, read on the forward strand.
AGCTGGACTACAGCTAATGCTCCACCTACACTCCCTCAAGCTGGACTAGAGCTAATGCTCCACCTACACTCCCTCAAGCTGGACTAGAGCTAATGCTCCACCTACACTCCCTCAAGCTGGACTAGAGCTAATGCTCCACCTACACTCCCTCAAGCTGGACTACAGCTAATGCTCCACCTACACTCCCTCAAGCTGGACTAGAGCTAGTGCTCCACCTACACTCCCTCAAGCTGGACTAGAGCTAATGCTCCACCTACACTCCCTCAAGCTGGACTAGAGCTAATGCTCCACCTACACTCCCTCAAGCTGGACTAGAGCTAATGCTCCACCTACACTCCCTCAAGCTGGACTAGAGCTAGTGCTCCACCTACACTCCCTCAAGCTGGACTAGAGCTAATGCTCCACCTACACTCCCTCAAGCTGGACTAGAGCTAATGCTCCACCTACACTCCCCCAAGCTGGACTAGAGCTAATGCTCCACCTACACTCCCTCAAGCTGGACTAGAGCTAATGCTCCACCTACACTCCCCCAAGCTGGACTAAAAGTAATGGCTCACCTAATCCATATGAATAGTGAGAAGTAGGCTGCAAAGAAGGTCATGAACTGTGCATGGCTGGAGGGCATGCCATACACCACAAACAGAGGGTTCTTGAGCAAGACTAGAGAAGTGGACGTGCAAGAACACAACAGAATAATATGACAAACTGCTCTGCCATCACCATGACAAACTGCTCTGTCATCACCATGACAAACTGCTCTGCCATCACCATGACAGACTGCTGGCCATCACCATGACAAACTGCTCTGCCATCACCATGACAAACTGCTCTGCCATCACCATGACAAACTGCTCTGCCATCACCATGACAAACTGCTCTGCCATCACCATGACAAACTGCTGGCCATCACCATGACAAACTGCTCTGCCATCACCATGACAAACTGCTCTGCCATCACCATGACAAACTGCTCTGCCATCACCATGACAAACTGCTCTGTCATCACCATGACAAACTGCTCTGCCATCACCATGACAAACTGCTCTGCCATCACCATGACAAACTGCTCTGCCATCACCATGACAAACTGCTCTGCCATCACCATGACAAACTGCTCTGCCATCACCATGACAAACTGCTCTGCCATCACAGTCTTGGCGCAGCATCGCATATCATGTGCTTCAATACAACACCACATACCAGCTTATCACCTGCAGAAAAGGAGTCTAATGGATTCACTCGTCTGCCATCACCATGACAAACTGCTCTGCCATCACCATGACAAACTGCTCTGCCATCACCATGACAAACTGCTCTGCCATCACCATGACAAACTGCTCTGCCATCACAGTCTTGGCGCAGCATCGCATATCATGTGCTTCAATACAACACCACATACCAGCTTATCACCTGCAGAAAAGGAGTCTAATGGATTCACTCGGTGAACTATTGACTGCTTCTCTGTCTTGATTGTTCAGACTTCTTTTAAATAAAAAATAAAAAATTAATTCCTAATGTGGAGACCCAGTGTTGGCAGTGTCTGTGTATTACCACCTATTTCAAAATGGTGGATGCCACACAGCACCCCCCACCCCCCCCCCCCAACCCCCAAAGCTTATATCACAGGTAAAACTAACTTGGGTAGCTTCTTATGAACCTAAAAGGAGCCATTTTTAGCTTAAAAACAACACTTTCTGTGTGCCTTGCTAAGGCAGTAAACTGAAAGACCTAACAAATGGTGTCTTAAACGATCCATCAACTTGGCCCCCTTCTCCCCCCCCTCCCCCTCCCTCCACACACTTGCATGCTGGATCCTTTCTTAAACCTTTACTAGCAGAAGACTTCCAAATCTTCCACTGCATTGTAACAACTAATCTTACAATAATCTTCTCAATAATCTACTTGAAATTGTACTCTCTCTATCGACATTTCGACAAGATGCTCCAGCCTTCATCAGGAATACAACTAGATGCTCCAGCCTTCAGCAGGAATACAACTAGATGCTCCAGCCTTCATCAGGAATACCACTACTGTCTAGATGCTCCAGCCTTCAGCAGGAATACAACTAGATGCTCCAGCCTCCATCATGAATATGACTAGATGCTCCAGCCTCCATCATGAATACGACTAGATGCTCCAGCCTTCATCAGGAATACAACTAGATGTCCAGCCTTCAGCAGGAATACAACTAGATGCTCCAGCCTTCATCAGGAATACCACTACTGTCTAGATGCTCCAGCCTTCATCAGGAATACAACTAGATGCTCCAGCCTTCATCAGGAATACAAGTAGATGCTCCAGCCTTCAGCGGGAATACAATAGATGCTCCAGCCTTCATCAGGAATACGACTAGATGCTCCAGCCTTCATCAGGAATACGACTAGATGCTCCAGCCTTCAGCAGGAATACAACTAGATGCTCCAGCCTTCATCAGGAATACGACTAGATGCTCCAGCCTTCATCAGGAATACGACTAGATGCTCCAGCCTTCATCAGGAATACGACTAGATGCTCTAGCCTTCATCAGGAATTCAACTAGATGCTCCAGCCTTCATCAGGAATACAACTAGATGCTCCAGCCTTCATTAGGAATACAACTAGATGCTCCAGCCTTCAGCGGGAATACAATAGATGCTCCAGCCTTCATCAGGAATACGACTAGATGCTCCAGCCTTCATCAGGAATACGACTAGATGCTCCAGCCTTCAGCAGGAATACAACTAGATGCTCCAGCCTTCATCAGGAATACGACTAGATGCTCCAGCCTTCATCAGGAATACGACTAGATGCTCCAGCCTTCATCAGGAATACGACTAGATGCTCTAGCCTTCATCAGGAATTCAACTAGATGCTCCAGCCTTCATCAGGAATACAACTAGATGCTCCAGCCTTCATTAGGAATACAACTAGATGCTCCAGCCTTCAGCGGGAATACAATAGATGCTCCAGCCTTCATCAGGAATACGACTAGATGCTCCAGCCTTCATCAGGAATACGACTAGATGCTCCAGCCTTCAGCAGGAATACAACTAGATGCTCCTGCCTTCATCAGGAATACGACTAGATGCTCTAGCCTTCATCAGGAATTCAACTAGATGCTCCAGCCTTCAGCAGGAATACAACTAGATGCTCCAGCCTTCATCAGGAATACAACTAGATGCTCCAGCCTTCATCAGGAATACGACTAGATGCTCCAGCCTTCATCAGGAATACAACTAGATGCTCCAACCTTCATCAGGAATACAACTAGATGCTCCAGCCTTCATCAGGAATACAACTAGATGCTACAGCCTTCATCAGGAATACAACTAGATGCTCCAGCCTTCATCAGGAATACGACTAGATGCTCCAGCCTTCATCAGGAATACAACTAGATGCTCCAGCCTTCATCAGGAATACAAGTCAACTAGATGCTCCAGCCTTCAGCAGGAATACAATAGATGCTCCAGCCTTCATCAGGAATACGACTAAATGCTCCAGCCTTCATCAGGAATACGACTAGATGCTCCAGCCTTCATCAGGAATACGACTAGATGCTCCAGCCTTCATCAGGAATACAACTAGATGCTCCGGCCTTCATCAGGAATACAACTAGATGCTCCGGCCTTCATCAGGAATACAACTAGATGCTCCAGCCTTCATCAGGAATACGACTAGATGCTCCAGCCTTCATCAGGAATACGACTAGATGCTCCAGCCTTCATCAGGAATACAACTAGATGCTCCAGCCTTCATCAGGAATACAAGTCAACTAGATGCTCCAGCCTTCAGCAGGAATACAATAGATGCTCCAGCCTTCATCAGGAATACGACTAAATGCTCCAGCCTTCATCAGGAATACGACTAGATGCTCCAGCCTTCATCAGGAATACGACTAGATGCTCCAGCCTTCATCAGGAATACAACTAGATGCTCCGGCCTTCATCAGGAATACAACTAGATGCTCCGGCCTTCATCAGGAATACAACTAGATGCTCCAGCCTTCATCAGGAATACAACTAGATGCTCCAGCCTTCATCAGGAATACGACTAGATGCTCCAGCCTTCATCAGGAATACGACTAGATGCTCCAGCCTTCATCAGGAATACAACTAGATGCTCCAGCCTTCATCAGGAATACAACTAGATGCTCCAGCCTTCATCAGGAATACAACTAGATGCTCCAGTAGATGCTCCAGCCTTCATCAGGAATACAACTAGATGCTCCAGCCTTCATCAGGAATACAACTACACTGTAGATGCTCCAGCCTTCATCAGGAATACAACTAGATGCTCCAGTAGATGCTCCAGCCTTCATCAGGAATACAACTAGATGCTCCAGCCTTCATCAGGAATACAACTAGATGCTCCAGCCTTCATCAGGAATACGACTGCCTTCATCAGGAATAAATCTGTTTCTCAATTTAGTAAAACACGAATATCAGTCAATATCCTCAACACAGTAATCTCACTCGTGTGCGTGCAACACTCTAGCTGTCTCACTCGTGTGCGTGCAACACTCTAGCTATCTCACTCGTGTGCGTGCAACACTCTAGCTGTCTCACTCGTGTGCGTGCAACACTCTAGCTATCTCACTCGTGTGCGTGCAACACTCTAGCTATCTCACTCGTGTGCGTGCAACACTCTAGCTATCTCACTCGTGTGCGTGCAACACTCTAGCTATCTCACTCGTGTGCGTGCAACACTCTAGCTATCTCACTCGTGTGCGTGCAACACTCTAGCTATCTCACTCGTGTGCGTGCAACACTCTAGCTGTCTCACTCGTGTGCGTGCAACACTCTAGCTATCTCACTCGTGTGCGTGCAACACTCTAGCTATCTCACTCGTGTGCGTGCAACACTCTAGCTATCTCACTCGTGTGCGTACAACACTCTAGCTATCTCACTCGTGTGCGTGCAACACTCTAGCTATCTCACTCGTGTGCGTGCAACACTCTAGCTACCTCACTCGTGTGTGTGCAACACTCTAGCTATCTCACTCGTGTGCGTGCAACACTCTAGCTATCTCACTCATGTGTGTGCAACACTCTAGCTATCTCACTCGTGTGCGTGCAACACTCTAGCTATCTCACTCGTGTGCGTGCAACACTCTAGCTATCTCACTCGTGTGCGTGCAACACCAGCCTAGCTATCTCACTCGTGTGCGTGCAACACTCTAGCTATCTCACTCGTGTGCGTGCAACACTCTAGCTATCTCACTCGTGTGCATGCAACACTCTAGCTATCTCACTCGTGTGCGTGCAACACTCTAGCTGTCTCACTCGTGTGCGTGCAACACTCTAGCTATCTCACTCGTGTGCGTGCAACACTCTAGCTATCTCACTCGTGTGCGTGCAACACTCTAGCTATCTCACTCATGTGCGTGCAACACTCTAGCTATCTCACTCGTGTGCGTACAACACTCTAGCTATCTCACTCGTGTGTGTGCAACACTTTAGCTGTCTCACTCGTGTGTGTGCAACACTCTAGCTATCTCACTCGTGTGCGTGCAACACTCTAGCTATCTCACTCGTGTGTGTGCAACACTCTAGCTATCTCACTCATGTGCGTGCAACACTCTAGCTATCTCACTCGTGTGCGTACAACACTCTAGCTATCTCACTCGTGTGTGTGCAACACTTTAGCTATCTCACTCGTGTGCGTGCAACACTCTAGCTATCTCACTCATGTGCGTGCAACACTCTAGCTATCTCACTCATGTGTGTGCAACACTGAGCCTAGCTGAGCTGATTAACCGATTGAAGGCTGACTATATTTGTGGCTTGTTGTAATAATTTTATATATTTATTTTATTTTTCCTATAATTAGAATGCTAATATAATAAGCTTCAGGTGGTATAAGAATCAGCTGTGTTGAGGTAAGCAATCAAAAGCTGCACAGCATATGTCACTATTTGTCTGCAGCAACTTACAGCAAAGAAATCCATCAGGAGCACCTCCTTGCTCCAGAGTGAGAGTGAGAGTTCAGAGTGACTCCTGGTAAGCACGGGTGCTTGTGCAGCTTTCCACTAAAGAACTTCCAGAGACAGTAGCAAAAGCCAGGAAGAGACCGTTCACGAAGGCAGCTGCGATCGTCAGCCATTAATTAAAAAGATTCAATTTTGTGCGCTCATCCCATCTAACTGCAAGTAATGTTTTATTAAATCAATAGGGAAGTCTATTGGGCATGTGCATATGGAGAATGGGCATGTAATACAAATGCTTCAATTGAATATAATTTAACGATGTAAGAGTTTGCAGCATATGGCGCTCATGGCGTGTAACTGCCATATGGTGGTTGGAACACTATAAAAGAACTTCACTGTACGCTATTAAAGAACTTCACTGTATCTCTGGAACACTATAAAAAGAACTTCACTGTATCTCTGGAACACTATAAAAGAACTTCACTGTATCTTTGGAACACTATAAAAGAACTTCACTGTATCTCTGGAACACTATAAAAGAACTTCACTGTATCTCTGGAACACTATAAAAGAACTTCACTGTATCTCTGGAACACTATAAAAGAACTTCACTGTATCTCTGGAACACTATGAAAGAACTTCACTGTATCTCTGGAACACTATAAAAGAACTTCACTGTATCTCTGGAACACTATAAAAGAACTTCACTGTATCTCTGGAACACTATAAAAGAACTTCACTGTATCTCTGGAACACTATAAAAGAACTTCACTGTATCTCTGGAACACTATGAAAGAACTTCACTGTATCTTTGGAACACTATAAAAGAACTTCACTGTATCTCTAGAACACTATAAAAAGAACTTCACTGTATCTCTGGAACACTATAAAAGAACTTCACTGTATCTCTGGAACACTATAAAAATAACTTCACTGTATCTCTGGAACACTATAAAAGAACTTCACTGTATCTCTGGAACACTATAAAAGAACTTCATTGTATCTCTGGAACACTATAAAAGAACTTCACTGTATCTCTGGAACACTATAAAAGAACTTCACTGTATCTCTGGAACACTATAAAAGAACTTCACTGTATCTCTGGAACACTATAAAAGAACTTCACTGTATCTCTGGAACACAATAAAAGAACTTCACTGTATCTCTGGAATACTATAAAAAGAACTTCACTGTATCTCTGGAACACTATAAAAGAACTTCACTGTATCTCTGGAACACTATAAAAGAACTTCACTGTATCTCTGGAACACTATAAAAGAACTTCACTGTATCTCTGGAACACTATAAAAGAACTTCACTGTATCTCTGGAACACTATAAAAGAACTTCACTGTATCTCTGGCCATTTTTGAGTTAGCACTAGTCAGTGCACGCCCAAAAGATACTCCAGGAGCTGGGAAAATCCCTAATAGTCGTTAGGTTGCCATGGTGAAATGAGACCAACATCGCAGTTGAAATTTTGCCTGCGATGGCTTCTTGGTATACCGCCAGAGAAGCATTGACGGCACTTTTTAACGTGATTTTGAGGTGTCAGGCGGTGACCTGAGCGATGAAGAAGGAGAAGTTCCAGCTAAGCTTGTGGGAGTCTGGTTTGAACCGTGCTGAAGTCGAGACACTGAGCAGAGAAATAGAATGAGTGTGAGTGATGATTCTCTGACTACCAGCTTCAGCACAGAGATGGAGAAGGAAGGAGGGAATGAAGAGACCAATAAGACTGTTCGTGGTAAGCCTAAGCTATCTAGCAGCGACTAGAAGGTATATCTGGAATTTAGCGAGACTTCTTTGCTGGGTAATTGTGTGTATGTGCGTGTGTGTGGTCCACCAGCCATGCAAATCTCCCAGTGCGAAAACTGTGATAACATCCTCATTGAGTATTTCTCCCTCTGGTAATCGATAATCATATTCATATCCTTGTAATCATTTTGTGATATTCATATCCCAGTAATCATTTTGCACTTTTGTTACAAAGCAACCATTTCCAAAGATCATATTCAGTTTTATTCTGAAAATGTATGGTTGCTAGGAAGTTTATTGATCCCTAAACCTAGTATTTAACCCTCTTAATGCAAAGCAGTATTCAAACTAACCCTCCTCTACTGGAAACCCTGTTTTCAATGCTAGTTGAATAGGCTGTATAATGTCTTCAATAGAGCTCCATGGAAAGCTCTAGCTACAAACCACAGCTGTAGCTGTAGCTGATGGACTGGGCTGTATAATGTGTTCAATAGAGCTCCATGGAAAGCTCTAGCTACAAACCACAGCTGTAGCTGTAACTGATGGACTGGGCTGTATAATGTGTTCAATAGAGCTCCATGGAAAGCTCTTGCTACAAACCACAGCTGTAGCTGTAACTGATGGACTGGGCTGTATAATGTGTTCAATAGAGCTCCATGGAAAGCTCTTGCTACAAACCACAGCTGTAGTTATTGCAGCTACACTGCCAAAAGAAGTAAGTCCACAGATAAAACTTTGCCATTAACCACTAGCCACACACACACACACACACATGGCAGCAAGAGAGTTAATGATATACACCACCTTTACGGCTGTTGCCATAAGCTTCTAGAAAGTCAACTGCTTGTGATGAATGTATGCACATGTAGGATATACGCAAGTGTCAGTCAAGATGACTATCTGCCCTGATTGGCTGGTTTTCCTGAGAAATGGCTACAAAGTTGTTGATGGAAGAAGCCAAACCAAAATAACAAGAACAAAGATGTTTTTTAAAATAAAAATTAAAATATATATTTTTTTTTTAAAGGAAACAAGACCGCACCTGTGTACACAACAACCTGTTAGATGACCCTTTACCTATTTAAATATATATAATTATACACAGAAATATATAATATATATATCAACCTTATATGCAGAAATACATATATATATATATACTCATACTATAAGCAGTATAATAATTGGTGTACATGACTTTAAATGGGGCACAGTGTTGTTGTTTTTAGCAAGTCAATACAATATGCCACATTTCCTCTTAGAACGCATCATGGATTAGGCTGCACACAGCAGGAAATATGAGAGAAAATGCTCTGTCTGGAGTGGCGGGGAGTAACCACTGAAGTGATAATCAAATCCTTGGCATTTCAGTTGAGACAGATGGGTCACATGATGACAGTATTCACTGTTTAAAGCCCGGGCAAGTAGCAGAAAGTGCTGCAGGAAATGTCGGCAGAGAGATGGCCAAACACCACAGAAAAGAGGTGTGCGAGACCGATTCCTTCACAAGCAACGAAGCAGACTGTGAAGCGAGCGGTGGATTGCTACTATTATTAATCATTGTCACTGCTGTGCGCACGCGTGTGAGCCATGTTCGAATAATAGAGCGTCCCCTTGAATAGTCCCCGCCGTAGAATAATATACGTAAGCTAGGGAGCTCATGAAACGAATAGAACACGCACGTATTATTGAGGAAATACGGAAGTTGTCTGTTTTTAAATGAAACCATTTTTTGTTCCTTTTTCAAACTCGTTTTGTTGTTTCTGTATATTACAGTTGAGCGGAAGGAGGACGACACCCGGTCAGAGTTCTACAAAGTCCAACTCGGAGCTTCTGGGTCTCCAGGGCTAGTAAACACTTTGTCTACTTCGTTATGGCTATTCTACACCACACGTATCACACTTGCCATGTCCTGTTGCTATTGGTGACTGTACCCACGTACCTCACGTTGTCCAGCACACAAAATTCAACACATGCCATTTGTATCTCGCTACTATTGTTGACTGTGCCCATGTAGGGTCAGCTACAGCCTCCTTTAAGGTCTTGTTAACAGATGCACAGGAGAACTCCACCTACCAAACAGAAGATTTTTGGCAGCGGATCAGTTATAGCCTTTAGAATTTACAGTTTTTTTGGTTTTCAAAGGCAACGTCTCAACCGAAATACTTCTGCCTTCATCATGGAAAATCGAATGAAAACAACACAGCACATCGACACACTCGCTGGCAACACGTTGCATGCAACAAATGCACATGATTCATGAATCGTACAAATAACAACCCAGCAATACATCAGACAGATGAAGATGGGCGTGACTTCACGTGCATAGTCTTGAAACATTGGCTTAAAGCTGATATAAAAATATAATCTTAAAAAGCATAATTATGATGTCAGCTGAGAGTAACCGCACAAGTTATATATAGCCTTCTTTGGACTTGCTTCTTTGGACTTGCGCAACAAGTTTCCCAGGAGCAAGAAATCTACAAACCAAACAGTAAAACTGAAAGTGAGGCCATTAGCTTGTTTATAATACACCATATGCATTAGTTTAGTTGCGTCTTCGACGAACCCACTACTGGCTGATCACTAGAGTCCACCACCGAGAAACTAATTCCTCGTCATGGATAAGCACTTGGAGTGCTATCATAATGGACTGTTGGTGTGTGGAAGATGAAACTTGTTTTCCTTCACGCTAGCCCTGCAAAAATCTATTCATAGAACATAATTATTCATAGAACATAATTATAATACCAGAGGAATCCAAATCTTCCCAACGCTTATCCTCGACCAATCTTTTTCTCAATTGCAGAAGATAAATTTCAAGGTTAACATTTTTGGGGTTTAATTTTTTTAATACTGATTTTGAGATTTGCTGGTTTACTACAGATTAAAGCACACTGAGTGTTTGAAGCTAATGCCACCATTTAGGCGGATCAAGACACTGCCAAACACGAGCTTTAGTTGTTTTGTTGTTGTTGTTGTTGTTTTCGGGAGGATGGGTGGGTTGTATTTTAATAATTGAATCAAAGAGAGAACAAGAAATGACTGTCCCAAAATAAGAAGAATTTATCAAACGCTGACAGCAAACATTTAGACAACCCCTTACCAACCCAATTATTTGACTGCTTTAAAAAAACACTTTTTATATTTGGTGCATGTGGTCCTCTAAATGTTTGTGGTCGTCATTGGTAAGTCCTTATTTCCTTTCTTTTTGACGACTAAAATTTTTAAATCCAATATTTTTGTCTTGTCCATATAGGTCTATGTCCTCCAAGCACCCACACGAAAACAAAGGGGGTGAAAATCCATACTCACTCCCCCTCAATGTAGCGCATGCATCTACTGCACACATGCAAAGTGCTCTTCGCATTCTAGTTGAGGGCCTCAAAGCTGGAGGAGCCACCACAGAACAGCTAAACACCAAGAGAAGTGTAAGGCAGCCCAGACTACAGCAAGAACAAAGGTTGAAGAAAGACTACAGCACTGTCTAGCCCTGTGTCTCCATACATGCTCAGTACTGCCACAATCTCTACAGGGATTCCCCGCATTATCCCGGGATGTCTTGACGAACTATACATCATGGATCCTGGAATCTGGGCTAGGACTAGGGCCATTCTAGGGATAGGGATATTTTAGGGAGGGGTGTACTCTAGGGCAAGGGTTCTGGGTATTCTTGGGCAAGGTCCAAGTTTAAAGATTACTCTAAGGCTAGGAATATGCCAGGGCTAGGAATATGCCAGGGCTAGGAATATGCCAGGGCTAGGAATATGCCAGGGCTAGGGTTATTTGTGGGCTAGGATTAGGGACATCTTGGGTTAGCCCCAAGTAACCTAAGATACAAGTATTCCAGTAAATGGTCGGTCACCCTCTAGGGTTATCCCAGGATAGTCCCAAGTATCCAGGGAAACCCGGTGTCCTAGGAAAGGTTGTGGCAGTGATCAACATGTCTGGGTCTGCATAGGAGAGCAGGAAACAGCGACAAGATGACACACAAACAAACACTCCGAGCAGTCAACAGCAGCCATCTGGGCAGTCAACAGCAACCGTCTAGGCAATCAACAGCAACCATCTAGGCAATCAACAGCAACCATCTAGGCAGTCAACAGCAACCATCTAGGCAGCCATCTAGGCAATCAACAGCAACTGTCTAGGCAGTCAACAACAACCATCTGGCAATCAACAGCAACCGTCTAGGCAGTCAACAGCAACTGTCTAGGCAGTCAACAGCAACTGTCTAAGCAGTCAACATGTATATGGAAGGTCCAAGAAATGGTCATCTACATCCTCTAGCTATGCAAATGCACAGGCGTCGCCTTCTTAGCTGGCACACATTAGGGGTGCTTAATAAACCACAGGAGCAAGCTGGCACACATTAGGGGTGCTTAATAAACCACAGGAGCGAACTGGCACACATTAGGGGTGATTAATAAACCACGGGAGCGAGCTGCACACATTAGGGGTGCTTAATAAACCACGGGAGCGAGCTGCACACATTAGGGGTGCTAATCAACCACAGGAGCGAGCTGGCACACATTAGAGGTGCTTAATAAACCATAGGAACAAGCTGGCACACATTAGAGGTGCTTAATAAACCACATGAGCAAGCTGGCACACATTAGGGGTGCTTATTAAACCACAGGAGCGAGCTGCACATGGTTGTAGTAAGCTACACACCTTGACAACAAACGAGAAAGAAACTTGGCATACACAAGACTGAACTTACCAGTGTCTGGTCGTGGCTGTTGTATGATGTGCTTCAGGACAATGTTTAGCAGTTCATTAAGCACAAGTCCTGCACAAAAGAAGATCTGCAGAGGTGTGTGTGTGTGTGTGTGGTGGGGGGAATGGGGGGACAAATAGCTAGTACATGCCAACATAAATAGGTTATCTAAGTAGCGTGACAAAAACAATCATAAACAGGAGGAAGTGTTATACCTCGTCTGCAGAGAGGCTCCTCTACCTCCCCGATATTTGTGGCCGGAGAAGAACAGGGCTTGATGTATGCAACAGTAATTATAACACTTCATCACCAACGTCTACATCACCAACGTCTATAAAAATGGTCGATGATATTTTGCACGTGTGTTAGTATACAACCTTCTGCAAGTACAGTGCTGGTAACTCAGGCCGACTAGCAGCTAGCTGATAGTTGCTTCTGTGTGTTCCTCTCCAGCACCGAGGCCGGCTTGCCTTGCTTGTGGAGAACTCAACTCGTCCTCCTTCATGGCATGTGCCTGGGATAGATACCTACCTTTTTCAATTCAATTCAATTCATGATTTACAGCAATTAGCATGAGTAATTGAGAGATGAAGTGTGAAAAAGTGACAGGAGCTATTGCAGAAGGCAAGACAGCTCAGGCTATCAGCCTTAGTAAATGAATTAAACAGTGTGATTGTGATTGTGGGGGTGAGAGGATGAAATACAACAATTACAGGGGCCATAGAAAGTGTAGAGAACATGGAATAGTAGGATCAAAGTTCTCAATGAAATGTGACCATAGGATGGCTTTCATTTGTTTTTTACCTTCCTCCCCCCAAATAATATATTATTATTATTAAATATGGATGGTAAAGGGTAGCCTGTGCCCACTCGACTACCAACTACAATAAAAGATTAGGTGGAAGCACCAGCTAAGTGGTACTATCTTGTACAAATACCATCAAAATAAAGAAGCATGTTGAGTGGTGTTATTACACTACCAAATACCATCAAAGAGCCCTCACCCATGAGGTATCCCACTCCTACCCCGCCTCTCATCAAACAGGAGGGAAGAGAGGGGAGGGGACTTTGATGGTATAAATTCACCGTGTGCTCACCGTGTGCAAGTCCCTAGTGAAGACGATGAGTGTCAGGAAGCCAACGACGATGAAAATAGGTAGGAGACTTGACCAAGCCAGTAGCAGCCCCAACAGATCTCCTGGAATGGGAGATGAGAGAGGAAGGCCAAGAGAAGGAAGAGCAAGAAGGAAGGTAGCAGTAGAGAGAGAAGGGAGGCAAGACAGGAAGGTGAAGGGAAAGGGGGAAAAGGTGGAATGAGGGATGAAATAGCTTTTAAAGATAGTTACACCACTACCTTGGTCGTAGAGTTAGTTACACCACTACCTTGGTCGTAGAGTTAGTTACACCACTACCTTGGTCGTAGAGTTAGTTACACCACTACCTTGGTCCTAGAGTTAGTTACACCACTACCTTGGTCGTAGAGTTGGTTACACCACTACCTTGGTCGTAGAGTTAGTTACACCACTACCTTGGTCGTAGAGTTGGTTACACCACTACCTTGGTCGTAGAGTACATAAGTGAAGGTAATAGGAACCCTCATAGGTCCAGAACAGACTTCATCAGCTGGACACATTTTGACCTCCGAACCCACTGCGCCGGATAGGGGGTGGGGCATTATTATTTTGTTATTGTACTCGTCAGTTATCTTATTGATGTAGTTGCTGCTATCAGCTATGCGACCAACTTTATCCAACCCTTCCCCCACTCTGACTTGCGGCAGTAACTCTGCACATTGTACAGCGTTTACTTCCTCAGGCACTGTCGTGCAGACGTGTATGCCTGCAAAAAACCTCTCTTCTTTCTCTATCCGTCCTGCACCCACTTCGGGACCGTCGCCTCTTCTGCATCCTCTTCTGCATGGGACAAAACAAAGAGAAGGGCGCCAAGCAGAGACGGCCACAACAGCAGGGAGGCAGGCTATTCAGCCCTCGGTATATAATTTGAACTAGGCTGGCGATTAGCCCTCGGTATATAATTTGAACTAGGCTGGCTGCAGCGACCCATGTGTTTATGAGTAATATGCTATATATATATATATATGTACAGAATTGTAATAGTTCGAGATTTGGTTAAAAATAAAAAATTAATGTGTTAACAGTATTACAAGAAATTATATTTTCATTTCTTGCCCTCCCCTAAAATGGTCTTCCAATGAGACTACTAGCAGAGTATATTAAAACATGCATAGCTGTATCATATTAATACATGCATAGCCGTATTATATTATTGCATAATTAGCTGTATTATATTAATACGTACATAGCCGTATTGCATTTTCAGAGCAGGATTTTTTTTCACACTAGTAATAATGTGCCACATTTTGTTCACACTTCATATAGTTCGTTGACAGATGGACCTATTTCATGGGTGCCTTATGCATGTTGTCATTAGAAGGGCCACATAACATAGATCACTGTACATTTCACTCTCTATGGCCATGCCCTCACTTATTCGCAACTTAGGTCATAAAATATAAAAAAAGATTCCAACTACAATGGAGCTGCACCATGTAGTGGTGTATATATGTAGGTCTCTCAGCTAAGACACTGTCAATGTAATATCTCGTCAATACCTATATATATATATATAGTACTCATTCAGCATCCTGTCTATGCTGTTAAAGCATTATTTTTATTATAAACTCAGCAGGCATGCATGTGCACATATATTTGTTAGCATGCTCCCATTCCACTTCTCAGTGGTTCATCCTGGAACTAGGTATATACTTCTACATCAAACTAGTTTTCTTCTCTCCTTCATTCTCTCCCAGTATATAGCCTTTCTCAATCTTTTCCCCTCATATATATATACCCTCTCCAACCTACTTCCCTCACTAACCAACCATTGATGTTTCCCATTCCTCTGATCTTCCTTGCACAAGAAAACATTACTAACAAGCAACATTTGTGCGCATGTATAATAAAAGATTTCATTTGGTCCTAATAGATACAGAGCATGTTCCTTTGCTTTTAGTAGACACAAAGAACTTTGCGTTGTACACATAGTGCATTATTTATTAGTAAAAGTTGTCTTGACCATGTGTAGATACAATCAAACTAGTTGTCTGACTTGTTAGACTTGTCATTGCTGTTAGATATTATTGTTACTGCCATTAGATATTATCGTTGTCCCGTAATTGTGTGGTTTACATTGCGGCACTATTTTGTTGTATATATATATATAGCTCTTGGTCAATTCCGATTTTTTTCTCGGCTTTCACTTATTGTTGATTCACCTTGTTGTTGACCCTTTTCCCAGATTTGTGGAGTACAGCCTGGTCAGTTGTATCTCAGTCCTTCACTCGGGCTTGACAAGGCAGAGGATTTTTTTGTTGAACAGCAAAAGCAGCTGTGGCAACAACAGCATGCACAGCATAAGTACCACCACCAACAGCTACAACTCCGGCAAAGATCATCTAAAGAAATAGCAGAAGCTACAAGATCTTCGAAGGGAGGATATCGGAGGTGCTGCAGAACACATGTCCCTTGCCAAGTGCTTAGATGTGTATATATACTTTGCTATTCCTGCAGATTGCAGCCTCTAGGAGTGGTGAATGCTCAAGTGCTCAAACCTGAACATTTACTGGGAGTGATTCCTAGTAAATATTGCATCTATTGCAGTGATAACATGCATGATCATGGTTTGGGTCCAGCCACCTTGTTGTTCTAATCCCAATTTATTTCGTTCATTTGTAGTAACATTAGCCAAGAATGATCTGGATTGCCGTCCTAAGTCCTCTTACTCTACTCCAACTGCAATTCACTGCCTTGAACACACCACCAACACTAAGAATAAGTACAAAAAGCGGAGTTACTCTGCCATTCTTAGCCGAGAGTTCTCTGGTGTTGAGTTAGGGGAGTTGCTCTACTTATCCCGTCATCTGGCTCTTGTTCCTCAAGATGAGGTTAAGACTGAATTTAACTATACCACTGCTGATGGTTTATGTGATGGCTTTATTGGACCTCTTCCTTCGAGTACACTTGGCAGAAGCAAGGTGAGAGGTTTCCGTAGTCCTAGGGATAAGAAGTCAGAACAATTAACGAGTGCTCATGTGATACCTCGAGTTGAAAAACACTCCCCAATCACCAAGGATCTCAAAATCACAACCTCCCACACATCCACTACGGAGATATCATCACAGAACATCGTGGGCGAGTCACTTGGGGAACCTAGTCAGAAGGCCGATTCTTTCACATCCACTACTACAGAGGGCACAATTCTTCCTCTAAGAATTTCTCCAAGGATTGTGTCCATTGGGGAGGTCAGAGGATTAGAGAGGGCGATGGCAGGGTTGAAAATCAAACGCCATTCAAGCAGTGGGAAAGGTCGTCTCAGCCACGGCTGGTCCTCACCTCAGTCCATGGGGGGACTGAAAGGGAGACCCATTTACATCCCTACTGCGACAGCTGTGCACAAAGAAGCAAACATGGCAAAGTTTAGCAATGAGCATCACCAACAACTTCTTAGGACCAGAGAACAGTGAAGCAGAGTGAACACAAGACACAGTAATAAATTAGAGAGAACAGTGAAGAACAGATAGTGAACACAGAGCAACTACTAACTCGGTTGTAGTATCGTGCAGGACAGTATAATAGTCACACCCTCTAAAGTAATTAATGGACACATAACAACCATTTGTCTTGATATTGCATGGCATTTCATGTCATATTGCCATCCTGCTAAGTGATACTATACTAGACATTCTACATACTTAGCACCATGTATACTTAGCACCATGTATGCACAGAGTATATGTATACATGTACTTTATAATCAAGAACAATTACTAAACTCTGCCAACAAGACAGATTCAGCTTATGTGTGTGGGCAAGGAGAGTGAATGTATAGCAACAGACTGCTGCTGTCATGAGTTGATGACTGCCTCACTGTCCTCTACAAAGGCCTTTTTGGCCTTGTCTATCTGCTCCTTCATGTTCAGCAAGTCTTTGACTCTGGCATACTTCTTCCGATCTTTTCGTATGATGAAGATGATGTCATTCACATTGACACGACCCGTTTTACCTACCTCCATTGCCTTCAGCGTCATCTCTGTTACAAACTGTACCACCAGCTCTTCTACTAAGTCGACTGTCTCTGAGTAAGGAT
Organism: Cladorhizidae sp. MBARI D1340-BT2; assembly: GCA_028752905.1. Classification (NCBI taxonomy): domain Eukaryota; kingdom Metazoa; phylum Porifera; class Demospongiae; order Poecilosclerida; family Cladorhizidae; species Cladorhizidae sp. MBARI D1340-BT2. Next base: position 17,204,411 of record JAQNBH010000016.1, read on the forward strand.
TAGGGTCATCTCCAAATCCATGCATCATGTACTTTAGCTCTCGATGAAACAACCGACGTCTTTTTGAAGGTGGTGCAGCCTCTGCTGCCTGGGGGCTGCTGGATTGTTGCAAGGAGGAAAGGGTGATAGTAGCTGGAGAAGGTGACCTGCCAATACATGTGCTTATTCCAATATTCACAGCAGGGGGAGAGCTTTTGTTGTGGGGGCTTGACTGGGTGAATTGGCTTAGATGGCACACTTGGCGGGTAGAGAGAAGAGGGCTATCAGAAATTCTCTGAGACGCGTTCACCGAGTGAGGGGGACTCATACTTCCGCTAGCACCTCCAGATAACTGCTGCACCCTAGCCAGAGGCGGACTGCCCAGGGACATAGTCTACTCTGAGTTCTCCTAGGGGTTACTCCCGGAGAAAACCCGCGGGGTCGCTCGCGTGCACTTATTATGATGACGTCAGCTAAGTAAGGCGGGCTTACAGTGTACTGGAGGATCGCTATAAGCTAATTCAGAGTGCCCGTCGTAAGGAGAGGACTAGTCATGACTTCAATAGCGGAAGATCCCTCGCTACCCTTAGACCTGGATGGAACGTAAGGCTAGATAGTGACTTAATGGATACTTAATGATCTTAGAGCTAAAAGGGAGGTAGCTTCAATGCTTCGTTATGGAGCGGTTCAAATTTCGACTGGGGCGCTCTGTAGAGTAACGTCTGTATTCTTCCCGTCAACTAGCTTCTTTTTTCACACCCATTTGGTGCACTTTGCAGATCAATTGCATTGTCGAACTCTTCGCAAGTTGGGCAGTATGATTCTCCTAATGATTTCACATCGTCAATGTCCAGCGAGTTGGAACAACCAGGTAAGTTGTTTCTGGCACTTAGCCTCCACTCTGTCTATGCCACCCCATTATATCTTGGGTTAATGTGTAAACGTTAGCTTAGCATGAAACGCACACAACTGTAAATTGAGAGTTTATCTTTCTGTTGTGTTTGAGGGATACCACTGGTGTTGTAATACTTTGATCATGCACTAACAGAGTTGTGCTTAGGATTTTATTGATCGTTGATATTTCGTTAGCCCCTAGCGCTGTTGGAATTGGAATCAAACGAGTAGCTAGTCATCCAAAGTAGCAGTTAGCTGAGTTGTGTAGGCGAGTTCTCCCAACACTGAACTTGAGTTGTTGAGAAGACTCCTCCACTTCGATGGCCACATCTGCTCTGACAACTAACTGTGTCTTTAGCATGTACAAGGTAGAATGTCGTCACATTTTGTATTTTGGAGGGTTTTTGTGGAAACAAGAAATTATAAATCATCTGCTCTCTTTACATTTTCACTTTCATGCAGCACACTCACACATCGCACTCATGCAGCACACACATGCACCACACTCATGCAGCACACTCACGCAGTACACTCATGCAGCACACTCATGCAGCACACTCACGCAGTACACTCATGCAGCACACTCACGTAGCACACTCACACATCACACTTGCACAAGCACACTCACAGTACACTCGCACATCACACTTGCACAAGCGCACTCATGCAGCACACTCACGTAGCACACATCACACTTACATAAGCACACTCACATAAGCACACTCATGCATCACACAGCACACTTGCACAAGCACACTCAACATCACACTTGCACAAGAACACTCATGCAGCACACACAAGCACACTCATGCGCAGAACACTCATGCAGTGCACATTACACTTGCACAAACACACTCATGCAACACACATCACTCATGCAGCACACATCACTCATGCAGCACACATCACTCACACAAGCACACTCATGCGCAGCACACTCATGCAGTGCACATCACACTTGCACAAGCACACTCAACAGCACACATCACACTCAACAGCACACATCACACTCAACAGCACACATCACACTCAACAGCACACATCACACTCAACAGCACACATCACACTCAACAGCACACATCACACTCAACAGCACACATCACACTCAACAGCACACTCATGCAACACACATCACACTTGCACAAGCACACTCAACAGCACACATCACACTCAACAGCACACATCACACTCAACAGCACACATCACACTCAACAGCACACGTCACACTCAACAGCACACGTCACACTCAACAGCACACGTCACACTCAACAGCACACGTCACACTCAACAGCACACGTCACACTCAACAGCACACGTCACACTCAACAGCACACGTCACACTCAACAGCACACGTCACACTCAACAGCACACTCATGCAACACACATCACACTTGCACAAGCACACTCATGAAATGCCACACACTCACAGCATCGTCACAATCATGTGCACCCACACAGCACACATGCCTATACACTCACACAGCAAGTCACAGATCTCACATGTACTCCTCACACAGCACAATCACTCACACCACTCACACATCCTCCTCACATGCTTCAACCTCAAATGCACTTGACTTCATGCATGTGAAGGTGATGGCTGCTGCCATACGATCCCAAGGTTGCTGCTTTTAACATTCTATCCATACCATTCCATTCTTTCCTCGCCATTCTTTCCTCGCCATTCTTTCCTCGCCATTCTTTCCTCGCCATTCTTTCCTCGCCATTCTTTCCTCGCCATTCTCTCCTCGCCATTCTCTCCTCGCCATTCTCTCCTCGCCATTCTCTCCTCGCCATTCTCTCCTCGCCATTCTCTCCTCGCCATTCTCTCCTCGCCATTCTCTCCTCGCCATTCTCTCCTCGCCATTCTCTCCTCGCCATTCTCTCCTCGCCATTCTTTCCTTACCTTCCCGTCATTCTAAAACTGCTGACACGTGCATATTCTGTAATTGTTTAGGCACATTTCGTAACCTCACCAGCACCGGCAAAGTATCTCCACACAGAACACGGACAATAAAAGACCAAGAAACGGTTAGTACCTCCTCCTTCTCTGCCATTCACCTGTTACTCCCTTCCCTCTTTCTAGTCCTCTCTTACTTCACTCCTATAGCCCTCAGTAGTTTCCTATGGGTGTGTATGAAGTGACTCCTCCCTCAACTTCCCCCTTCTCCCCCCCCCCCCCCCCCTTTTACTCCACCCACCTCTCCCTCTCCATTATTTATTAACTTATTATCTCTCCCAAAGAAACCCATTCACATGACAATTTAAAAAAAAATTAAGATATAATCTTCTTTCCCACTCATCATTCTCCTCTCTCTCTCCTCTCCCCATTTTCTAGCAACTTGGTGAAATGAAGAAAGAGAACTTTGGACTCAAGCTCCGCATCTATCACTTAGAAGAGGCCCTTCGGAGGAAATATGGTGACACAGACAAAGGCTGGAAATTGGTGAGATCATGTGTGATATTCATCATAAGAGTGAGACATTAAAAACAACAACATAGGACATCCTTGGGTGTCCCTATAACCCTAGGACATCCTGGGGTGTCCCTATATCCCTAGGACATCCTGGGGTGTCCCTATAACCCTAGGACATCCTGGGGTGTCCCTATAACCCTAACCTTAGATGTAGCCCTAGAATACCACTAGCCTTAGACCTAATCCTAGAATACCCCTAGCCTTAGACCTAATCCTAGAATACCCCTAGCCTTAGACCTAATCCTAGAATACCCCTAGCCTTAGACCTAATCCTAGAATACCCCTAGCCTTAGACCTAATCCTAGAATACCCCTAGCCTTAGACCTAATCCTAGAATACCCCTAGCCTTAGACCTAATCCTAGAATACCCCTAGCCCTAGACCTAATCCTAGAATACCCCTAGCCTTAGACCTAATCCTAGAATACCCCTAGCCTTAGACCTAATCCTAGAATACCCCTAGCCTTAGACCTAATCCTAGAATACCCCTAGCCTTAGACCTAATCCTAGAATACCCCTAGCCTTAGACCTAATCCTAGAATACCCCTAGCCTTAGACCTAATCCTAGAATACCCCTAGCCTTAGACCTAATCCTAGAATACCCCTAGCCTTAGACCTAATCTAGAATACCCCTAGCCTTAGACCTAATCCTAGAATACCCCTAGCCTTAGACCTAATCCTAGAATACCCCTAGCCTTAGACCTAATCCTAGAATACCATAGAATGTCGTACTTTAGTTCTAGTCTCAGAATACCTACCCAGTCCAAGAATTCCTACACATAGACGCAGACCTAGAATATTTCTAGCCTTAGCCCTAGAATACCTATCCTTAGACATGACCTAGAATACCTTAGCTTTAGCCGTAGTCCCAGAATACCTGCCCTTAGACGTAGACCCTGGTCTTAGCAGAATTCCTACCCTTTGATGTAGACCCAGAATATTCCTACCCTTAGCCCTCTCAGAGTACCCACATGGAACACACTCTTTAGAATGGCCCTAGCCCTAGAATAGCCCTAGCCCTAATCTTAGAATAGCCTTAGCCTTAGAATGCCCTAGCCTTAGCCCTAGAATAACCCTAGTTTTGAATCCGTGGTGCATGCAGTATACATAGTTGGTCACCCTCACCCGGGATAGTTCCAAGAATCCCGGGAAGTCATAGGAAAGCAAGGGTGTGGCACATGTACGGTACATACAGTACATTGAGTTGCTAGGCAATAAGTTCCTGGACCCGGCCTGGTTGGTTCTCAATGTATGGTTGGGGCCAGCACCACATGGACAGAAAATGTCTACACCATATTGAGTGCAGACTCTGGCTATCCAACACATCACACTCATGCTTGGAGACACACACATCGTATAACGTACATGTACAAAATGGAAAATCTATGTCTCCTCTGTGCACACTGACCATCTGAAAATGCCTGTGCACCTTTGTAGTCGTCTGAGAGAGTTGTTGTGTCATTTAGTGTTCAAGGAAGAGGGGTGGGTGGGTTGGTTTTGGTAGCAGGTCTTGTGAGTGAGTGGTTTTAAAATTGAGGGTTGTGGGGTTGAATCTTTTCTGTGTGTGTGTGGTGGGTGTGACAATTTCAAAAGTATTGTTGGTGGTCGGGTGGAAAATGATTTTTAACGAAATTCATTTTAACGCCTAATGAAAACAGTCGTTGAATAGCCTAGGGCTTCCTCTAGCCACTGGTACCAATTAAAAATCTTTAGCACTTCGCAATCTGGAGTTATTTATGCGGAGGTTTCAGGCATTCAGGTTTTGAGGTCCCTCGACTTTAGGTCTAGTAACTTGCCTATAGTTATACCTATGGAACATATTTTAGTATCAAAAGAGAGCACACAGAGAGGCCTATCTTTTGAGCTATATATCAAGTCCATACCATGAAGTTTGCAGAATCTACGGAGCTCTAAGTTGTAACCATAAGTAAAAAATATTAAAAAATTAAAAATGCAACTGTCCCCCCTTTTAAAAGAGAAACGGGTTTGCTACTAGCCCTTATGTTTTCACGCATAACTAGTCTGCCATTGTGCGTTACGTCAAGCCACTTCTTGTCAGAGCACAGCGAGATCACCTCGGCAGGAGTTGATGCCCTCTGTCATCTGTTGCCATATATGCATAACTTCAACATCCGCCCACTTCTCTTGTGAAATACCAACATCCGCCCACTTCTCTTGTGAAATAATTTTTTGTTGTAGTTTTAAATTAGTTAAAAATAAATAAAAATTTAATGGCTGCTTGGCAGTCTTTCTGGACGGACTGGTTTAACCAGTTTGTGTCTAAAATCGAAAGCTTCATGGAGATACATGTGTTTGGCTCAGAGTCAGATGCTTCACTGTGATCTAAGAATGGCTAGACAATATCATGAATATGCTAATCTCTTATTTCCCTGTGTAACTGAATGCTTGTCTGCCACAGAATATTGAACTGAACGTCCAAATGGAGGATCTGAGAAAGGAGTTGGCAGAGAAGGACAGGCTGCTCATGCAAGCCAAGTGAGTCTGTAAATGGCTGGCTGTTTGTAAAGTGTAGTGTGTCTGGATGATGATGATGGAAGGGAGTTGGTATGGTGCCTGTCACACACTCTAATGAAGAAGGAAGAGTTGGTGTTTGTTCAGTGTCTTAGAGAAGCGTTCTAGTCTGCTCTTCCTGTACATGGGTGTCTCTGAGCTAGGCATGTCATGGAATCACCAAGCAAAGCAGAGTCCTTAATTAACCTTGACCCTAACCTTGATCGCAATCCTAATAACCCTGACCCCAATTGTAACTCTGGTTACAGTCGTAACCCTGGCTACAGTCCCTTACCCTGGCCCTAGTCCTTACCCTGGCCCCCACAATAACGCCCTAATCCTAACCCAAGCCCTAATCCTGGCCCAGTCCTATAGTCCTAACCTCAGGTCTCATTCCTCCAGCCCTAATCCTGGCCCGGTCCTATAGTCCTAACCTCAGGTCTCATTCCTCCAGCCTCAGGTCTCATTCCTCCAGCCCTAATCCTGGCCCAGTCCTCCAGTCCTAACCTCAGGTCTCATTCCTCCAGCCCTAATCCTGGCCCGGTCCTACAGTGCTAACCTCAGGTCTCATTCCTCCAGCCCTAATCCTGGCCCAGTCCTACAGTGCTAACCTCAGGTCTCATTCCTCCAGCCCTAATCCTGGCCCACTCCTATAGTCCTAACCCCAGGTCTCATTCCTCCAGCCCTAATCCTGGCCCAGTCCTATAGTCCTAACCTCAGGTCTCATTCCTCCAGCCCTAATCCTGGCCCGGTCCTATAGTCCTAACCTCAGGTCTCATTCCTCCAGCCTCAGGTCTCATTCCTCCAGCCCTAATCCTGGCCCAGTCCTCCAGTCCTAACCTCAGGTCTCATTCCTCCAGCCCTAATCCTGGCCCGGTCCTACAGTGCTAACCTCAGGTCTCATTCCTCCAGCCCTAATCCTGGCCCAGTCCTACAGTGCTAACCTCAGGTCTCATTCCTCCAGCCCTAATCCTGGCCCACTCCTATAGTCCTAACCCCAGGTCTCATTCCTCCAGCCCTAATCCTGGCCCAGTCCTATAGTCCTAACCTCAGGTCTCATTCCTCCAGTCCTAACCTCAGGTCTCATTCCTCCAGCCCTAATCCTGGCCCAGTCCTATAGTCCTAACCTCAGGTCTCATTCCTCCAGCCCTAATCCTGGCCCAGTCCTACAGTGCTAACCTCAGGTCTCATTCCTCCAGTCCTAATCCTGGCCCGGTCCTACAGTGCTAACCTCAGGTCTCATTCCTCCAGCCCTAATCCTGGCCCAGTCATACAGTGCTAACCTCAGGTCTCATTCCTCCAGCCCTAATCCTGGCCCAGTCCTACAGTCCTAACCTCAGGTCTCATTCCTCCAGCCCTAATCCTGGCCCAGTCCTATAGTCCTAACCTCAGGTCTCATTCCTCCAGCCCTAATCCTGGCCCGGTCCTACAGTGCTAACCTCAGGTCTCATTCCTCCAGCCCTAATCCTTGCCCGGTCCTATAGTCCTAACCCCAGGTCTCATTCCTCCAGCCTCAGGTCTCATTCCTCCAGTCCTAATCCTGGCCCAGTCCTACAGTGCTAACCTCAGGTCTCATTCCTCCAGCCTCAGGTCTCATTCCTCCAGCCCTAATCCTGGCCCAGTCCTACAGTGCTAACCTCAGGTCTCATTCCTCCAGCCTCAGGTCTCATTCCTCCAGCCCTAATCCTGGCCCAGTCCTCCAGTGCTAACCTCAGGTCTCATTCCTCCAGTCCTAATCCTGGCCCGGTCCTACAGTGCTAACCTCAGGTCTCATTCCTCCAGTCCTAATCCTGGCCCAGTCCTCCAGTCCTAACCTCAGGTCTCATTCCTCCAGCCTCAGGTCTCATTCCTCCAGCCTCAGGTCTCATTCCTCCAGCCTCAGGTCTCATTCCTCCAGTCCTAATCCTGGCCCAGTCCTCCAGTCCTAACCTCAGGTCTCATTCCTCCAGCCTCAGGTCTCATTCCTCCAGCCCTAATCCTGGCCCAGTCCTCCAGTGCTAACCTCAGGTCTCATTCCTCCAGTCCTAATCCTGGCCCGGTCCTACAGTGCTAACCTCAGGTCTCATTCCTCCAGTCCTAATCCTGGCCCAGTCCTCCAGTCCTAACCTCAGGTCTCATTCCTCCAGCCTCAGGTCTCATTCCTCCAGCCTCAGGTCTCATTCCTCCAGTCCTAATCCTGGCCCAGTCCTCCAGTCCTAACCTCAGGTCTCATTCCTCCAGCCCTAATCCTGGCCCAGTCCTACAGTCCTAACCTCAGGTCTCATTCCTCCAGCCTCAGGTCTCATTCCTCCAGCCCTAATCCTGGCCCAGTCCTAGCCCTGGTCCTAGCAGGGTTTTATCTTAGGGAGAGAAAGAGGGGGCCTAGGTGAAGTAGACCTGACAAATCAGGGTTTCATTTAGAAAATTGTCCAAGGGGGGGGGGGGGCAACTGGAGGAATCTGGATGTTAAGCGGGTGGCATGATGTCAAGCACTTACCAACATCAATAAGAATTTTAATAATACAATTTCCAAGGGGGGGGGGGCAAAAAGGTTCCAAGAGGTGCCCCGCCCCCCTAAATGAAACCCTGCAAATACCCCCTTAAAGTGTCCCAGCGAGGAAGAGGCTCCTCCTTACCCAGCCCAGGGAAGCTTAAGCATAATTATCCACCTTTGTAATTAACACTGCATACCATGGCTTTGTGTTCAATTAGAGTGTCTAAAGAACCCTTAGCTTATTAAGCACCTAAATGAACTAGTCTTTGATTGCACACCCACCAACTTGCTGATTTAGATTCAAGCCAGGTCAGTACCACTCACTTCAATGTAATCTGGATTGTAATTCGCTTACTCAAGTGGGTTACTAATGGATTGTAATTCACTTACTCAAATGGGTTATTACTAACCGAATTTTTCATCCAGTTGTGTGTGTTAGGAGTAGTTTACATGTAATCAGATAAGTTAAAACTTGAGTTAGAATCTGGTTAGAGGCCCTGCGTAGACACACTTAAACTTAATCTGGTTAGAGGCCCTGCGTAGACACACTTTTAAACTTAATCTGGTTAGAGGCCCTGCGTAGACACACTTTTAAACTTGTTGCCCCTCCACTGAATTTGTTTGATTTTAGAGAGGATATTGTGAGTAGGGAGAAATACACTCTTAATGACGATCATGTGATGATCATGTGCATATGGTTGGCAGTCGTGAAATGTTCCGCGTTAAATTTAATTGTATAGCGAATCACTACAGCAGTGAAGTAATTATGCTCAATAAATGGTGCCAAGGAGATTCCTATGCCAGAAGGATGCACACTCTGGTCGTAATGGCTTTGCAGCGATGGCTCAAGCCGACTGTGAAGTGTTAGAAGCTAGCAAGGGGTAGGCCAAGTGCGGAGTAAGCTAATGCGCTGAAGTGATGTGTGCCCAGATTGGAGATTGGAAAGCATGTCTGCTTCCAATGAGTGGCAACTGCATCCTGTAGCAAGTTGAAGAAGAATATCTTTGAGAGGACTAGGAGGTCTATCAGAAGCGGTTATTTAAAAGGAAGAGGGGGGGGGAGAAGATGTTGAGGATATAACAGCCGCTCATAGGAAGAAGCACTCGTACTGGAATATCATTGGGTACACATTTGCAGCTTCACTTGAAGAAGTTCAAGCGGAATGGGGTAGGGACAGCTAGGGCACCCGTAGCAGAAGCTAGAGGGAATGGAGGAAGGACGGCTAGGGCACCCGTAGCAGAAGCTAGAGGGAATGGAGACAGCTAGGGCACCCGTAGCAGAAGCCAGAGGGAATGGAGGAAGGACGGCTAGGGCACCCACAGCAGAAGCTAGAGGGAATGGAGACAGCTAGGGCACCCATAGCAGAAGCCAGAGGGAAGGGGTTAGGGATGGCTACAATGTGTGGCTGTTGAAGCATGACGTGACTGTGCTAGAGGAATTTGGTGGCCCATACAACTGAATAAACACTGCCCGGCCTAATTTACTCTTATTCACAAGAGTTTTGTGATAGGAAGGAAGGCGACTCTGTGTCAAACAACACACACACTCATACTCATTCAGATGACTCAAAACGAATGATTTCTGAATGATATCTTTTCCATGGTGACGATGGAGGAGATCTCCACCTGAGCTGGTTCCGAATTGGGATCAGACCTGGATTAGGGCTGTGCGTAACCACGATGGACACTGCAGTGAGGGTCAGGGTGTGAGGAGAGTGAAAATGATCGGTGTCGATGACAAAAGCCAGGCAAGAATGGTTTTCTGTGTGAATTTGGCGTCTACCAATCGGGTATTTATGTATAAAGGGAGAATGACTAGCTTCCACCACCTGGATGACACTACACATTTTCCAAAGCTTATTTGAATGCAATCAACATTCCACCGTGCCCAGGTGATGGGTGATGCAAGAAGCATTTGGTGAAGGAAGAAAAGCAAGCTCTGTCTTAATGGATGACTTCAAAGGACTAGTGATGGAGTCTGAGTGACTAAGCTTCTTGGTGCTAGTGAAAGAACTCCTTGCTTCCTACAAGTACCGCCGACCCTTGGTAGCCCATTGCATGGACTTCAGTGGGGGGGGTTTTCAGCAAAGGATTTCATCAGAGAGCAGTCCAAGCAGAGGTTTGCAGACCAGCTTATGGAGTGTTTGAAGAGGAGATGGAGGACCTCGAACCAATTGACCAGCAGATTCTGATTCTGGAGGAAGCTGGAGCCAAGTGTTTGATGAAGATGTGCAGCTGCTAGTGCACTCATAGTTATGGGATTGCTAGAAGCACAGGAAGGAAGGCAATGTGGAGGTTAGGTGTCGGAGTTGACAGAGCTTCCGTCAGACTCCAGATCTGATCGTTGGCACCCCCTTTGTTCTTACTTTTTTTTTTAAGGGTAACAAATTTCTAAATAGCGCCATACATGACGTGCTACTTGTCAGGCACATGAAACAGTTCATGAGTCATACACTGAATGTGTTCGCACATGTTTCATACTCCTTGTGGGGGTCTGAATGTGTGCGCACACGTTTCATACTCCTTGTGGGGGTCTGAATGTGTGCGCACACGTTTCATACTCCTTGTGGGGGTCTGAATGTGTGCGCACACGTTTCATACTCCTTGTGGGGGTCTGAATGTGCGAGCACACGTTTCATACTCCTTGTGGGGGTCTGAATGTGTGAGCACAAGTTTCATACTCCTTGTGGGGTTCTGAATGTGTGAGCACAAGTTTCATACTCCTTGTGGGGGTCTGAATGTGTGTGCACGCGTTTCATACCTTGTGGGGGTCTGAATGTGTGAGCACGAGTTTCATACTCCTTGTGGGGTTCTGAATGTGTGTGCACACGTTTCATACTCCTTGTGGGGGTCTGAATGTGTGAGCACAAGTTTCATACTCCTTGTGGGGGTCTGAATGTGTGTGCACAAGTTTCATACTCCTTGTGGGAGAGCCATTACCTGTGCCTACAACAAGAGCCATTACCTGTGCCTCCTACAACAAGAGCCATTACCTGTGCCTACAACAAGAGCCATTACCTGTGCCTACAACAAGAGCCATTACCTGTGCCTACAACAAGAGCCATTACCTGTGCCTACAACAAGAGCCATTACCTGTGCCTACAACAGGAGCCATTATCTGTGCCTACAACAAGAGCCATTACCTGTGCCTACAACAAGAGCCATTATACCTGTGACTACAACAAGAACCATTACCTGTGCCTACAACAGGAGCCATTACCTGTGCCTACAACAAGAGCCATTACCTGTGCCTACAACAAGAGCCATTACCTGTGCCTACAACAAGAGCCATTACCTGTGCCTACAACAAGAGCCATTACCTGTGCCTACAACAAAAGCCATTACCTTGACTACAACAAGAGCCATTACCTGTGCCTACAACAAGAGCCATTACCTGTGCCTACAACAAGAGCCATTATCTGTGCCTACAACAAGAGCCATTACCTGTGCCTGCCATTACCTGTGACTACAACAAGAGCCATTACCTGTGCCTACAACAAGAGCCATTACCTGTGCCTACAACAAGAGCCATTACCTGTGCCTACAACAAGAGCCATTACCTGTGCCTACAACAAGAGCCATTACCTGTGACTACAACAAGAGCCATTACCTGTGCCTACAACAAGAGCCATTACCTGTGCCTGCCATTACCTGTGCCTACAACAAGAGCCATTACCTGTGCCTACAACAAGAGACATTACCTGTGCCTACAACAAGAGCCATTACCTGTGACTACAACAAGAGCCATTACCTGTGCCTACAACAAGAGCCATTACCTGTTAGGGCATTAGAGCTGAAACTGGGGCTAGGGCTATGCTGATATCTGAGAAGATGTGAACTTCCCCCAGTTCCAAACCTAACCCTGCTAGTTCTATGACTAACCCTGGACTCAGTTCCAACCCTAACCCTGGACTCAGTTCCAACCCTAACCCTGGCACCAGTTCCAACCCTAACCCTGGCACCAGTTCCATCAGTTCCAACCCTAACCCTGGCACCAGTTCCATGCCTTACACTGGACTCAGTTCCATGCCTAACACTGGACTCAGTTCCATGCCTAACACTGGACTCAGTTCCAAGCCTAACAATGGACTCGGTTCCAACCCTAACCCTGGCACCAGTTCCAACCCTAACCCTGGCACCAGTTCCAACCCTAACCCTGGCACCAGTTCCATGCCTAACCTTGTACCCACCCAGCTTATCGATGGTCCCTAGCCCATCTCACCGTGTGAGGCTAACTCACTTGCAGCATACCATACGCACCGCCATGGAATTAGTGCATGATGGACGTCCTCTGAATGCTGGAGACCCACCGATTCCCACACGCATGCTTAATTTATACATACTTTTTTTATTTTTTATTAAAATTAAAATTAAATATAAAGTGTATTGGATTTGACTCGTCAAGAATGAAGTCAAGTGAGAATACAACCTTCCATGAACACAGCAAACCTGGACTGTTTCAAAAATCCCTCACGTTCTACTGCTCGTATCAATAGAGATTGGTATACAAGGTTTTAGAAGGTGAGGTATTGTCTAAATGTGTTGGCCATCTGCACGGGGAGATTCTTGCTTCCCCCTTTTGATTAGATTAATTATTTCTCTTGTTCTGTTTCGTTGTTGTTGCCAACACAATGTAGTAGTGGTCGGACGGATGCACTAGTTAGACATTCAGTTTCAAGTCCCTAATTTCTGCGGGTTCAGTTTGAGTGTGTGTTTCTTTTCAAACACTTGTTTTAACTTCTTTCTTATCGTCTTACACTGTGCACAAGTTAGGACACATCATAGCTGCTGTTTTTGTTATTAGAGTCTGCCACCTTGGTGGAGGTTGTTCTGTTGTTAGAGTCAGCCCCCTTGGTGGAGTGGTATTAGAGTCCTCCCCCTTGGTGGAGTGCTATTAGAGTCAGCCCCCTTGGTGGAGTGCTATTAGAGTCAGCCCCCTTGGTGGAGTGGTATTAGAGTCAGCCCCCTTGGTGGAGTGGTATTAGAGTCAGCCCCCTTGGTGGAGTGCTATTAGAGTAAGCTGCAGCCTCCTTCAGGGACATGGTAGCAGGTGCACATGATGACTCCACAGCTAGCTAAGAACACATCCTTGTTCTGTCAGCCCCTTGGTGGAGCTTCAGCTGCATCCTCCTTCAAGGACATGGTAGCAGGTGCACATGATGACTCCACAGCTAAGAACACATCCTTGTTCTGTCAGCCACTTGGTGGAGCTTCAGCTGCCACCCCCCTTAAAGGACATGGGTAGCAGGTGCCCATTGAATCCCCAGAACAAAAGCATGTCATTCTCTCACTACATAAACAAGCAGCTCAGTCTAGAGCAACTGTTATTGTACCAGCCTCCTTTGTTTCAGTACTTCCTCATCCTCTTAGAGGAACAAGGTTCTTGGTGAACCAATTGACCTCCCCCTAGCTCGCTGCAAGTTAATACAGCTGCTGCTTGATAATATATAAGCACATGAGGGAGTGGCAGAGATAATTGTCCGAGGAGGGGGAAATGGAGGAATCTGGATTCTAAATGGGGAGAGCATGATGGTTAACAGGTGACATAAGATTATTTCCAGGGGGTGTAAACAGCCATTGAGGCTGCTATGAAAAGCTGCCAGAGTGGGTTTGGCCGAGCTTGTTAGGGGTGTGGTCAAATCAATGTTAGGAATGCTAGTTGACTCTCTATTGTAAAGTTCTGCTTGCTGTGCAGTTTTGAGCATCCTCTACACGTGTGTGCATGCGTAGATCGGCGATGGATCATATGACGGCCCAGCATGAAGCTCAGCTGAAGGAGTTGCGGAATCAGCTCTGTCAGAGTCCAAAGAGAGAGCAGCTGTTGGCTCTGCAGGAGAAACTGGCTCAGAGAGACAGAGAGCTGGAGAATGCCTTGAACAAAGTTGGTCAGACCAATGCCAGATTGGTGAGTGCTCTAGCAACAGGAGAGCTTCTCTCTTGTGTGCATACCACCTGACCCAACGCTCGCATTGTTCTCTCTTCCTTCCCCATCCTTGTCTTTCAACTTCCTGCATTTGTTTGCCTACTCCTACACTCCTCCTCCTCACCCCTCCTCTTCTTCTCCTCTTCTCCTCCTCTTCTTCTCCTCCTCTTCTCCTCCTCTTCTCCTCCTCTTCTCCTCCTCCTCTTCTCCTCCTCTTCTCCTCCTCTTCTCCTCTTCTCCTCCTCTTCTCCTCCTCTTCTCCTCCTCTCCTCCTCCTCACCCCTCCTCTTCACCTCCTCCACTTCTCCTTCTCCACTTACCTTCTCCTCCACTCCTCCATTCCTCCTCCCCTCATCTTCTTCATCCTTCCTTTCTCCTCTCTTCTTCATCCCTCCTTCCTCCACCTCTTCATACTCCTGCCTCCTCCTCCCTCATCCACCTCTCGTCTTCACCCATCTCCTCTTCTCTACCTCTCCTCTTCACCCCTCCCTTCCTCCACCTTTCCTCTTCACCTCTCCTCTTCACCCCTCCCTTCCTCCACCCTTCTCCTCTTCACCTCTCCTCTTCACCCCTCACCTCTCCTCTCCACCACTTCCTCCTTTTTCCACATCCTTTTCCACCACCTCCTCTTCCTTGTCCACTTCCTCCTCCATTTCTTCACCCCTCCCATCCTCATCCACATCCTCCTCCTCTCCACTCTCTCGCCTCACCCCACCCTCCTTTTCTCCCTGCCCCTCCTCTCACAAGATGGACGAGGAGGCCCGCAACGAGCAGCTAGAGGCTGAGCTGCAGGAGCTGAAGAAGGAGATGGAGCGCAAGGTGGCAGAGCTAGAGCAGGAGCTGGCTGGGAGGGAGGTTCCCAAGGCTACACCCGTTCTCAGATCTAGTGCCATGCAGACTGACGAGGATTCGTTGCTGAGAAAAGTAAGTTGAAAAACATAATCTGGCCCAGTTTGGGGGTGGGGGGGATTCTGCCTAGTCAACATTTTCAAGCTTGCTCAGTCTATGTCTAGTATGTATGTCTAGTATGAAATGAAAATATAATTATCCCACAAACTCTAGACTGAATTAAGGCTGGGTCACAACACGCTGCCTCCTCGCGATGTTCTGATTGGTCCAATGCTGCATTTCAGACGCTGGATTAGAAAAAGAGTTCTAATCCAGGGTCTGAAGTGCAGCGTCGGACCAATCAGTGTCCGTCTTTGTTGAGCGTGATTCGAGGGTCAAAGATCAATGGACTACATGCAACGCAACGCTTGGCCAGCGTCGTGTTGTGAACCAGCCAAGTCCCAGCCAGCCTGTTAAGACAGGCCACCACGAGCGTGCTGGTGGGAGTGGAGTGCAGCTCTCTGTTGGTGCGGAGAGGGAAGCTCATGGTGGTCAAGCAGAAGCTGCAAGTCACCAACGCACAATTTTGCTGCAGGTCTAGGGAGGAGCCGAGCAGGAAACCCCGCGATTGAATATCGAGTGACACAATTGGTAAAGGGCCGGCAGAGATCACTTTTTTAAAAATTTTCATGATTCAAAGGACGTGAAGAGTGTGTGATAGCTCCTTTGTCGTGCGTGCCATATCAAGTATGTTATTTCTCTGGTCTTTCTATCTATCCACGAAAATCCTGCCATGTCTGAACAAGATGTCAATGCAACTGTCCCGACTTATTTTCCACCCACGCATGCATGCATGCATGTTGGAGAGGCAGGATTGAGTCCTGGATCTAACTAAAGCTTGGCCTGCTAGTGTTGACTTTATGCCCAGCCAAAGTTGTGTCTTCTGGGGAGGAGGGGTGGCTTTGTGCTGGACAAAGGAGAGTAGCTGATGCCTTTGAGTCAACTTGTGGTGATGTATCAGACCCACCAGCTATTGAGCTTGCCATGTGACTGACTGCTCAGCTGCTCACCCTTACTCTTACCACAGGAGAATGGGAAGGAATGAGGTGAAGTGGGTGGTTGTCCAATTACTACAAAAACCAATTACTACAAAAGCTTCTGTTGGAGAAAAAAATTCTGGTGAAGTTGAATAGTTTCTCCAAACCTGTTGGGACTCTCCCCTCCTAGCCCTCTAATGATGTTGGGATAACTGGTCAGCTCACCTGCCTGTTGGTTCCCTTCTTCGTGGGTGCAGTTGCTGACCTGCATCAGGTCTGCTGCTTGTTCCTTCCTCCTCTCCGCCACCATCATGGGCAGTCGATTCTCCCACCTTGAAGTCCACCTCTGTACTTAATAGTGTTCCCCCTTTCTTCACAATGGCACAGATCTCTCTACACGGCAAGGACAGCTCTTTTCCACTTCCGATGAGTACCTTAATTAAGCCGAGCCACCTAAGTCCTCAGACGGAGCCAAAAGAAACAGCTAGTGGGTTTCATGTTGTGCGATCAACACAATGAACAATTGGTTTAAAAAATATATATATATTTATAAGGGAGAGAGGAAGGGAGAGAAGTTTTCTGCTGTCACATGCCCCGCTTTGTGGTGGGTGTGGCTTCATGCAGTGTTCTGTTGACCCATGTGTCAGGAAGGCTGGAGGTATAGGATGACTGGCTTCCTACTCAACATTCCATACTGTAAATCACAGAACTCCCACAGAATTCCCGGGTAAATCATGAGCTGATGGGACTGTCACAGAATTCCCGGGTAAATCATGAGCTGATGGGACTGTCACAGAGCTCCCGGGTAAATCATGAGCTGATGGGACTGTCACAGAACTCCCGGGTAAATCATGAGCTGATGGGACGGTCACAGAGCTCCCGGGTAAATCATGAGCTGATGGGACTGTCACAGAACTCCCGGGTAAATCATGAGCTGATGGGACGGTCACAGAACTCCCGGGTAAATCATGAGCTGATGGGACTGTCACAGAGCTCCCGGGTAAATCATGAGCTGATGGGACGGTCACAGAACTCCCGGGTAAATCATGAGCTGATGGGACAGTCACAGAGCTCCCGGGTAAATCATGAGCTGATGGGACAGTCACAGAGCTCCCGGGTAAATCATGAGCTGATGGGACAGTCACGGGTAAATCATGAGCTGATGTGATGGTCACAGAGCTCCCGGGTAAATCATGAGCTGATAGGACAGTCACAGAGCTCCCGGGTAAATCATGAGCTGATGGGACGGTCACAGGTAAATCATGAGCTGATGGGACGGTCACAGGTAAATCATGAGCTGATGGGACAGTCACAGAGCTCCCGGGTAAATCATGAGCTAATTGGACGGTCACAGAGCTCCCGGGTAAATCATGAGCTGATGGGACAGTCACAGAGCTCCCGGGTAAATCATGAGCTGATGGGATGGTCACAGAGCTCCCGGGTAAATCATGAGCTGATGGGACAGTCACAGAGCTCCCGGGTAAATCATGAGCTGATGGGACAGTCACAGAGCTCCCGGGTAAATCATGAGATGATGGGACAGTCACAGAGCTCCCGGGTAAATCATGAGCTGATGGGACAGTCACAGAGCTCCCGGGTAAATCATGAGCTGATACAGTCACGGGTAAATCATGAGCTGATGTGATGGTCACAGAGCTCCCGGGTAAATCATGAGCTGATTGGACTGTCACAGAGCTCCCGGGTAAATCATGAGCTGATGGGACTGTCACAGAACTCCCGGGTAAATCATGAGCTGATTGGACAGTCACAGAGCTCCCGGGTAAATCATGAGCTGATGGGATGGTCACAGAGCTCCCGGGTAAATCATGAGCTGATGGGACAGTCACAGAGCTCCCGGGTAAATCATGAGCTGATGGGACAGTCACAGAGCTCCCGGGTAAATCATGAGATGATGGGACAGTCACAGAGCTCCCGGGTAAATCATGAGCTGATGGGACAGTCACAGAGCTCCCGGGTAAATCATGAGCTGATACAGTCACGGGTAAATCATGAGCTGATGTGATGGTCACAGAGCTCCCGGGTAAATCATGAGCTGATAGGACAGTCACAGAGCTCCCGGGTAAATCATGAGCTGATGGGACAGTCACAGAGCTCCCGGGTAAATCATGAGCTAATTGGACGGTCACAGAGCTCCCGGGTAAATCATGAGCTGATAGGACAGTCACAGAGCTCCCGGGTAAATCATGAGCTGATGGGACGGTCATGATAAATCTCTAGTTTTGGAGTAATCAGCTCCTCCATTCCCTTGGCTGCTTCTGGATGTTTTGTGGCTCGGCCATGAAACCTCTTGAGGCAAGCTAGGAGCTGCACGTGTTGCATGAGGTTGGCAGACTACTCCCTCTCCCTCCCATCCATCTCCTTTCCTTCCTCCTCTCTTCCTTCCTCTCTTCCTTCCTCTCTCCCTTCCCTCTCTTCCTTCCTCTCTTCCTTCCTCTCTTCCTTCCTCTCTTCCTTCCTCTCTTCCTTCCTCTCTTCCTTCCTCTCTTCCTTCCTCTCTTCCTTCCTCTCTTCCTTCCTCTCTCCCTTCCTCTCTCCCTTCCTCTCTCCCTTCCTCTCTCCCTTCCTCTCTCCCTTCCTCTCTTCCTTCCTCTCTTCCTTCCTCTCTTCCTTCCTCTCTTCCTTCCTCTCTTCCTTCCTCTCTTCCTTCCTCTCTTCCTTCCTCTCTCCCTTCCTCTCTCCCTTCCTCTCTCCCTTCCTCTCTCCCTTCCTCTCTCCCTTCCTCTCTCCCTTCCTCTCTCCCTTCCTCTCTCCCTTCCTCTCTCCCTTCCTCTCTCCCTTCCTCTCTCCCTTCCTCTCTCCCTTCCTCTCTCCCTTCCTCTCTCCCTTCCTCTCTCCCTTCCTCTCTCCCTTCCTCTCTCCCTTCCTCTCTCCCTTCCTCTCTCCCTTCCTCTCTTCCTTCCTCTCTTCCTTCCTCTCTTCCTCCCTTCTCTTCCTCCCTTCTCTTCCTTCCTTCCTCCCACCCCCACCCCCATAAATCCTAGCCATAGAAACTCAACATTATTTTTTCTTAGCTTGCAGAAATGGAGGCAGCTCAGGGACGTCAAGCCGCCAGGGAGAAGGAGCTGGTGGACGAGCTGTCAGAGAAGCAAAAGAGGCTGAGGGAGCTGGAGATGGAGGTGCTGTCACTCACGCAGAAGATGGTGCGCATGGATGCTGACCACACCCACCGCATGAAAATGACTCTGGAGGAGCTGGAGAGATACAAGGTATGTATGTATGTGGGCGTGGCAGAGATGGGAGTAGCTATGTGGAGATGTGAGTGGGGACAACTCCATCACATGCCCTTATACATGTGTCAAACTTGTACAACACACATCACACTCACATGTCAAACTCCATGCATGCACATGTCATATTCCATGTCACATGTCACACTCCATATCATGCACACGTCACAATTGCATATGTCACACTCATATATGTCACGCACGTTACACTCACATACCCGCAAACGTTACAAATGCCCTCGGGGCCTGTCTCCGTGTAATATGTTGTTCTGTAGAAGGAGTTGTATGATATGGAGGAGAAGCTACGGAGGACAGAGGTTGAGCTTGAGGAGATGTCCCGGAGGAGAGATGCAGAGTCTCAGCGTGTGAGGGAGTTGGAGGCTCAAGTGCGGCAGCTGCAGACGCTTGTTCAGGACAAAGAGAAAGAGATCAAGGTAAGGAGGAGAGGACGTATGGGTGAGAGAGCTGTGGTTGTAAGTAGCCAGGATGCTTAAATTGAGAGAGGTGTCCTTGTCATGGTGACCTAGAGATGTGTTGGGAACAGACTGGTGTCCTATAAATGGTGTCCTAGAGATGTGTTGGGAACAGACTGGTGTCTTTGTCATGGTGACCTAGAGATGTGTTGGGAACAGACTGGTGTCCTATAAATGGTGTCCTAGAGATGTGTTGGGAACAGACTGGTGTCTTTGTCATGGTGACCTGACCTAGAGATGTGTTGGGAACAGACTGGTGTCCTATAAATGGTGTCCTAGAGATGTGTTGGGAACAGACTGGTGTCTTTGTCATGGTGACCTAGAGATGTGTTGGGAACAGACTGGTGTCCTATAAAGTGTGACCTAGAGATGTGTGACTGGTGTCTTTGTCATGGTGACCTAGAGATGTGTTGGGAACAGACTGGTGTCCTATAAATGGTGTCCTAGAGATGTGTTGGGAACAGACTGGTGTCTTTGTCATGGTGACCTAGAGATGTGTTGGGAACAGACTGGTGTCCTATAAATGGTGTCCTAGAGATGTGTTGGGAACAGACTGGTGTCTTTGTCATGGTGACCTAGAGATGTGTTGGGAACAGACTGGTGTCCTAGAGATGTGTTTGGGGTACAGACTGGTGTCCTGGTCATGGAGACCTAGAGATGTGTTTGTGGTACAGACTGGTGTCCTAGAAATGTGTTGGGGTACAGACTGGTGTCCTTGTCATGGTGACCTAGAGATGTGTTGGGAACAGACTGGTGTCCTTGTCATGGTGACCTAGAGATGTGTTGGGGTATAGACTTGTGTCCTGGATGTGGTGACCTAGAGATGTGTTTGGGGTACAGACTGGTGTCCTGGAGATGTGTTTGCGGTACAGACTGGTGTCCTGGTCATGGAGACCTAGAGATGTGTTTGGGGAACAGACTGGTGTCTTTGTCATGGTGTCCTAGAGATGTGTTGGGGAACAGACTGGTGTCTTTGTCATGGTGACCTAGAGATGTGTTGGGAATAAACTGGTGTCTTTGTCATGGTGACCTAGAGATGTGTTGGGAACAGACTGGTGTCTTTGTCATGGTGACCTAGAGATGTGTTGGGAATAAACTGGTGTCCTTGTCATGGTGACCTAGAGATGTGTTGGGAATAAACTGGTGTCCTATACATGGTGTCCTAGAGATGTGTTTGGGGAACAGACTTGTGTCCTGGACGTGGTGACCTAGAGATATGTTTGGGGTAAAGACTTGTGTCCTGGACGTGGTGACCTAGAGATGTGTTTGGGGAACAGACTTGTGTCCTATACATGGTGTCCTAGAGATGTGTTTGGGGTACAGACTGGTGTCCTGGACGTGGTGTCCTAGAGATGTGTTTGGGGTACAGACTGGTGTCCTGGACGTGGTGACCTAGAGATGTGTTTGGGGTACAGACTTGTGTCCTGGACGTGGTGACCTAGAGATGTGTTTGGGGTACAGACTTGTGTCCTGGACGTGGTGACCTAGAGATGTGTTTGGGGTACAGACTGGTGGTGACCTAGTAGGAACAGGCTGTTATCTTTGACTTGTGAAGCTGCTGGTGTCCTAGACATGGTGACGTAGAGATGTGTCAGGAGCAGATCATCAACCCTTCATTACTGCACCTCTGCTCTATCCTGGTTGTGGTCCTCACTGGCTCAGGGACATCATGTGGTCCTTACTGGCTCGGTGACATCATGTGGTCCTTACTGGCTCAGGGACATCATGTGGTCCTTACTGGCTCAGGGACATCATGTGGTCCTTACTGGCTCAGGGACATCATGTGTCTTTGTTTCTCTCTGTGTGTGTGTTGCAGGACTTGCGGGAGCAGCTGGAGAAGCTGGAGCGTGAGGCAGGTAGTGGACATGACGGGGACGAAGAGATACAGGACTTGAGGAAGAAGCTGAGTGAAGCCAGGGCTAAGATGAGGGAGCTGGAGGCAGCACTTGCAGCCAAAACCAGAGATGTCAAGGTTAGGGCTAAGAGGTGGTGTGGGGGGGGTGGGGGCGGGGTGAAGGGATGATGTATGAGATGGTAGAAAGAAGAACCTGGAGGAGAGTATCTCTCAATCTCTTGCCGCTCCTCCTCCTCACCTCACTCTGTTCTGTTCTCTCCCTCATCCTTCTCTCTCTCGTTCCAGCGTCTTTCGAACAGGCTTGCTGAGAGTGAGGAGGAGGTGCACAGTCTGAGGAAGCGTCTGCGAGAGCTGGAGGAAGCTCTGGCTGAAAGTGAGTCTCGACTGCACCAGGCCAACTTGGATCGCAAAAAGGTCAGAATTCATGTGGGTGTGGTCTGGTTGGTGTCGGGTGAGGGAGTTGTATGAGTAGCATGTGTTCTCCTCCGGGCAGCACGCAGATATTTTGGACCGGCTCCAGAAGGAACTTGAAGCTCTGCGAGAGCAGCTCAAATGGCAGCAAGATGGCAGTGGACATGTGAGTTGATCTCTTCATTTAATCCCATCACCTGATAACCAGTTACACTCATGCACACATCCT
Organism: Cladorhizidae sp. MBARI D1340-BT2; assembly: GCA_028752905.1. Taxonomy (NCBI): domain Eukaryota; kingdom Metazoa; phylum Porifera; class Demospongiae; order Poecilosclerida; family Cladorhizidae; species Cladorhizidae sp. MBARI D1340-BT2. Next base: position 17,226,746 of record JAQNBH010000016.1, read on the forward strand.
GTTCCTACTATGCGAATATTCCCTAATAGTTCAGCTATGCACCATCACAAGAAAGTGCTGATGCATTTCATCTGCTCTCTCACACTCTGTGTGTGTGTGTGTGTGTGTGTGTGTGTGTGCATGTGTGTGTGCTTCTGCCTTCCTATGGGTGTGTGCGTGTGTGATTGGTTTGTTCGCTGTGTGTGTGTGTGTGGCTGGCTGCTGGCTGTGTGTGTGTGTGGCTGGCTGGCTGTGTGTGTGTGGCTGGCTGGCTGTGTGTTGTGTGGCTGGCTGTGTGTGTGTGTGTGTGGCTGGCTGTGTGTGTGTGGCTGGCTGGCTGGCTGTGTGTGTGTGTGTGGCTGGCTGTGTGTGTGTGTGGCTGGCTGGCTGTGTGTGCATTTCTGCCCCCCTCTGTGTCTGTGTGTGTCTCTGTGACTGTCTTCCCCCTCCCACTAGCATGATGTGGATGGTTCTCTGCCTGTGAAGGACGCCATCATTGCTCAGCTTCGACGTGAGGTGGATGATCTCCGCACTAAACTGGCCGAGGCAGAGCGAAAGTACCTTCACCTCAACGCCAGCTCTGCGGCAGAGATCGTAAGGCAGGGGCATGTGGGGGAGGGAGGAGGATGTTGGCATGTGTGGATTGTTTACTTTACTTTACTTTATACAATTATACTTTGTGCTCCAGGGTGTGCTGCAGGCGACTGTCAACGACCTCTCGCGCCAGTTAGAGAAACTTCAGAGTACGTGTATGTACTTAATGCTACTACACACATGCTACTAACATAAGCAATGGTGCCTCCCTTTCCTACTAACAAGAAACCTCGTGACTCACCTGACCTACAACTAAATACATATGCATTGTTCCGCTCATGTAGTACATGGAATCATTATCCTATTAGGAAGTGACTTTGTGCGAGTGTGTACACGCAGAGTTGGAGGCACCTTGAGATCCCTCCCTCCTCCCCGATATTTCAACAGTGCATTATTATAATCTGGCTAACAAATGATGACAAGGCTATTCATGATTTTGCTGTTTGTATGTCTAAAATTTTATTGAAGTCAACTTTTGAGAGCCGAGGTCATTTGATAGCAATACACATTAGTCTGCCAAGATTTAAAAACGTGGGTGTGGCTTCCCACACTTAATATAAACTCAGGCTTAATACCCTTAAAGTAATAGAAACGTACTAACTACCATCACACACACACCAAAAGATTCTGTATGAACCCCCCAGGTGTGTATTGACCCCAGGTGTGTATTGGTGTTGTGCCAGCATTGTGTACATTTTTAACCTTTTTCAATGCAATCAAGCTTCATTTCTGTGGGTATCCTTTCTTCATTTTTTCACTCCTTAACGAGCAGGGGCGCTGAAGGAGCGAGAAGATGACCTGGCGAGGCTCATGGGTGAAAAGGCAGGGCTAGAGAGGGAGTTGGAGAGATTACGCATGGAGAACCTCGAGCTACGCAACCAGGTGACCTCCTTGAGGCTGGAGTTGGCCAACCAGGTCCGGAACCTTCAGCGAGCAGGGTGAGTTGTGTCTTGGTGTGATCATGTGACCTCTGCAATCATGGTCGTGTGACAGTGGTACAAACAGTCAGATTTTAGTTATCAGCTCTTGAATGCAGACTCTATTTATGATACTGTATGTTGTCTTGGCTATAACTTCTTGTTAGAGTCAACTGTTCATATAATTAGAATGATTTAATATAATTAGAATGGAAATATAATAAGCTTCAGGTGGTATAAGAATCAGCTGTGTTGAGGTAAGCTAACAAAAGCTGCACAGCATATGTCACTATTTGTCTGCAACAACTTACAGCAAAGAAATCCACCAGGAGCACCTCCTTGCTCCAGAGTGAGAGTGAGAGTTCAGAGTGACTCCTGGTAAGCACAGGTACTTGTGCAGCTTTCCACTAAACAAGAACTTCCAGATACAGCAGCAAAAGCCAGGAAGAGACCGCAAGTGACACGGGGAGGGAGGACGAGGTGGGGGTCGACAGGAGAGACGTATGCAAGGGGAACATGTGGTGATTGGAGTTGTGATGTTGCGAGGAGTAGTTCCAACCCCCAACCCCCGACTCTCCGCCCACATAGACCGTTCACGAAGGCAGCTGCGATCGTCAGCCATTAAAATTTATAAAGAGAATCTTTTTAATTGTGCTGGCACATTGAGAAGTCTATTGGGCATGTGCAGTGGAGAACAGGCACAAAATACTTTTTTTTAATTTTTAAATATCTTGCCCAACTATGCCACATGGCTTAATCAATACTACACCTTGTAAGTGCGGACATTTGTGATCATGTCTTTCTTTGGTGTATGATTGACTTCCTGAATTGCTTTCTGTAGTAAAAGGCCCCAGGATCCTGTGGGTAACTTGGTTGCTTTAGTTATTAGCCAATCAGAATGCAATTTCACTTTTTCTTCCACCGATAAGTGGTGAAGGTTCTAATAAATGTGCGCAAATCACTCAATATTATTGTGCGAGGGCGAAGTACGGAAGTCTGATCTGGGGACAAAGTACGGAAGTCTGATCTGGGGGCAAAGTACGGAAGTCTGATCTGGGGACAAAGTACGGAAGTCTGATCTGGGGGCAAAGTACGGAGGTCTGATCTGGGGGCAAAGTACGGAGGTCTGGTCAGTAGCTCACTTTCTTAGAGCAATTTATTGATGAAGGGCTAGAACTCCCTTAATTAAAGTGACTTTTCCTTGCCCACTCTTATTGTAGGTGTTAATGAGGTACGGTTCGTAGTGAACTTGGGTATAAATACCACTCATCGTGTAGAGGGGACAGAGATTGCATGAGGCAAAGTGTTTTGGAGCCATCCCTGCTAGATTACTTGTGGTATTCACACCAAACTTCACTACGAACCTTGCTATTTCATTGTCCAAATACTGTGGCTTGTTCTAGTGCATTATGGGACCAGGTTGAAGTAGTTGCAGATGTGATGAGGCTGTGTGGTCATGTGATGAGGATGTGTGATCATGTGACGAGGATGTGTGGTCATGTGATGAGGCTGTGTGAGCATGTGACGAGGCTGTGTGAGCATGTGACGAGGCTGTGTGCTCATGTGACGCGGCTGTGTGCTCATGTGACGAGGCTGTGTGATCATGTGATGAGGCTGTGTGATCATGTGATGAGGCCGTGTGAGCATGTGACGAGGCCGTGTGAGCATGTGATGAGGCTGTGTGAGCATGTGACGAGGCTGCGTGATCATGTGACATGATTGCGTGGTCACATTCTAACTGTGGAAATAATGAAGGGGCGGGTGCCGCGAGGAATGCTTGTTATGCATGCATGTGTAGTAGTAGCAGCTGTTGCCATGGTTATGCCATGCCATCTTTAAAGAGCGCCGTTGACTGCTCCCACAAGGAGCGGCAGGATTTCGGTGTACTCAAGATGGCTATAACAATCAACCTTTTTATCGCCACCACCTTCTCATAGCACTTATCCAGTATAAGTTCGGGGGGCGTCGTGCAATATTCACACTGCTGCCCCCCTTCATGTGGCGTGGTACATCTCTGTAGCTTATTTGAGGACACATAATTAATGCACGTGTGATAAGTACCAGCAGGACTCAAAAAATGCTTTCTTCAGGTGTGTTAGCCATGTAGCTTAGCAACAAGAGCCGTGTAGCTTAGCAACAATACAATTAATGAAGTACTAGGAAGACCCTTTTGCTTCTCCAGCTCACTCATGTTTGGTTGTTGCTGCACATTCATTGCAGATGTCTATGCAGCCATAGAGGGAAGATTACAACAGGAGGATAAGCAGGGTTTCATTTAGAAAAATTGTCCGGGGGGTGGGGGGATGAAGACCGTCTAAACGCTGCTTTTATCAAAAAGGAGTGTTTTTTTGCTGCTGTTGTTTTGGCATGTATGATGCCTGAAGATTGTGTCCTGGAAGTTTGGAACTATTTAAGTGCGTGGCCTTTGAGCTATGTCATTAAACAGTTGCCTTCAAGCAAGCACTCAAAAATTAATTATTATTGGTGTAATTGCATTTCAAATGCGTTGCTAGGGCACGGGCGATGTGAAGCCATGTACCTCCGAGGTGAAGCTGTATACTACTAACTTTGCTCGAGTACGCTACTGTTGGAGCTTCTACACAGGTCATCTCTGTAAATCAAGGCTAACTTGAAAAGCTGAAGACGGCACAACAGGTGAAAAAAGCGTACCTTAATTTTCTCGCTCAAACTCAGCATAACAATGCTCCATTCACGAAGGGTAAGTGCATTGACCTAGCTCACTGCAAAGGCTTATTTTATCCTCTAGAACTAGCACCTGGGCTTACCACTGCTACATGAAGGAGAGTTTTAGCTGTTAGAGGCAATTTTTAAAAAACAACATTATTTCCCCCCCCCCCCCAAATATATAATACCACCACGGCTAGACCGGTTTTCACAAATCCAGTTACATATTTAATATGGCAGACATCTTTATTATAATATAGCTGCAGTCAACATGGCAGACATCTATATTATAATATAGCTGCAGTCAACATGGCAGACATCTATATTATAATATAGCTGCAGTCAACATGGCAGACATCTATATTATAATATAGCTGCAGTCAACATGGCAGGCATCTCTATTATAATATAGCTGCAGTCAACATGGCAGACATCTATATTATAATATAGCTACAGTCAACATGGCAGACATGTATATTATAATATAGCTGCAGTCAACATGGCAGACATCTATATTATAATATAGCTGCAGTCAACATGGCAGGCATCTCTATTATAATATAGCTGCAGTCAACATGGCAGACATCTATATTATAATATAGCTGCAGTCAACATGGCAGACATCTATATTATAATATAGCTGCAGTCAACATGGCAGACATGTATATTATAATATAGCTGCAGTCAACATGGCAGACATCTATATTATAATATAGCTGCAGTCAACACGGCAGACATCTCTATTATAATATAGCTGCAGTCAACATGGCAGACATCTATATTATAATATAGCTGCAGTCAACATGGCAGACATCTCTATTATAATATAGCTGCAGTCAACATGGCAGACATCTATATTATAATATAGCTGCAGTCAACATGGCAGACATCTCTATTATAATATAGCTGCAGTCAACATGGCAGACATCTATATTATAATATAGCTGCAGTCAACATGGCAGACATCTATATTATAATATAGCTGCAGTCAACATGGCAGACATCTCTATTATAATATAGCTGCAGTCAACATGGCAGACATCTCTATTATAATATAGCTGCAGTCAACATGGCAGACATCTATATTATAATATAGCTGCAGTCAACATGGCAGACATCTATATTATAATATAGCTGCAGTCAACATGGCAGACATCTATATTATAATATAGCTGCAGTCAACATGGCAGACATCTCTATTATAATATAGCTGCAGTCAACATGGCAGACATCTATATTATAATATAGCTGCAGTCAACATGGCAGACATCTATATTATAATATAGCTGCAGTCAACATGGCAGACATCTCTATTATAATATAGCTGCAGTCAACATGGCAGACATCTATATTATAATATAGCTGCAGTCAACATGGCAGACATCTATATTATAATATAGCTGCAGTCAACATGGCAGACATCTATATTATAATATAGCTGCAGTCAACATGGCAGACATCTCTATTATAATATAGCTACAGCCAGTATGGCAAAGAGAATTTGCTCTAGTCTACAAGTGATGGAAGAGGTCTTGTCAAATAGTGATGAAGAAATATCACGATATGGTGAGCTAGATGACCCAATGAAAATGAGCCAGTCTGGAAAAGGTGATAAATGAAATCTTCTCTGTCCAAGTGAAGAGGATAGTAATCTCGAGAAAAATAATTATTAACAATTAACACAATGTCTTAAGCATTCCTTTCATCTTCTTTAAGCCTTCCTACATCTCCATCAACTGTCACAGAGATAGAACCACCTGCACACATCCACACACTAAGAGACACACACAAGTGATATTACATGTACGTAGTAGAGAGTGTGTGATGGACCAATAGGGAAAGGATGTGACTGTTGCCCGGCTAGACTGGAAGATCATAATGGCTATGGAAACAAATATTGACACATCTGAAGGGGCCGGAAGTATTCAAAGAAGACAGAGGGATGGAACAAGGCACAGACTTCCTTGCCCTAACCTGCTGGTCAATTATGACAAACACATGTGGGGCGTAGACCAATGGAGGGGGGTTGAGGGCCTACTACAGATACAAGTTGGAATCTAAGGAAGATCTTATTTCTTCTTCCTCGTTGATGTGGCAATAGCAACGAAAGAGGTGTGGGAGAATTTACTCAAGTCCACTTCACTTCCCAATTTGGCCACCTACGGCCAATTCATCAAAGCACTGAAGAATGGGGGGGGGGATCCTGTGTGTTTCTGCCCAGAATGTAACATGAGGCTATGTCGCACAGAAGAGAAACGGCATTGCTTCCTGCTCTGGCACAGTTGCCGTGGTGGAAGAAGAACTGGAACACTTCTCCATCATTACCTTGCATTTCTCTTGTTCAAGCTTGTTTTAGAATTATATCTAATTCCTGTGTTGTGCTTCTTCGTGTATCTTGTGCTGCCATTGGCTTGAAGTAGCAAGTACACCTTCCCCAGCGATGCCTAGGGAGAGGGAGGAAGTGATGGATGTGGGGGTGAGAAGTTACATGGCTGTGAATCACCTTGAGGGGGGGAAAGCCCCTGACAAAATCAAACTCACTTTTGCTTTCTTAGGTAGTCGCACCTGGTGTTACCTGTCGTTCAGGTAGTCGCACCTGGTGTAACCTGCCGTTCAGGTAGTCGCACCTGGTGTTACCTGCCATTTAGGTAGTCGTACCTGGTGTTACCTGCCGTTTAGGTAGTCGCACCTGGTGTAACCTGCCGTTCAGGTAGTCGCACCTGGTGTTACCTGCCGTTTAGGTAGTCGCACCTGGTGTAACCTGCCGTTCAGGTAGTCGCACCTGGTGTTACCTGCCATTTAGGTAGTCGCACCTGGTGTAACATGCCGTTCAGGTAGTCACACCTGGTGTTACCTGCCGTTTAGGTAGTCGTACCTGGTGTTACCTGCCGTTTAGGTAGTCGCACCTGGTGTAACCTGCCGTTCAGGTAGTCGCACCTGGTGTTACCTGCCGTTTAGGTAGTCGCACCTGGTGTAACCTGCCTTTCAGGTAGTCGCACCTGCCTTTCAGGTAGTCGCACCTGGTGTCACCTGCCATTCAGTTAGTCGCACCTGGAGCATGAAAGATGTAGGGTGTTGGTGAATGCCCGAGTCATCTAGAAGATCGTGGCAGACTTTGATGTGGGAAGGGACTTGATCCTCTCGTAATCAGGTAATCGTCTCTTTTCCCTCAGGCAGTTACTCAAAAAATTGTCTGCCTCGTGGTTGTTATTTCAGGCATTACGACTGGAAGAGCCCCCACACCTGGATCACATGACATCAATTACACCTCGCGCAACAGCGTGTCAAAAACTAATCTCGCGTGTAATCGGTTAGGCAGGCTATAGTGATCATTTTAGGTGTGTATATATTGTATAGCAGGCAGTGAATTGATTCTTTCCATGCTCTCTGTACTGAATCACTTGCTGCCTTCAGTTAAAGCAAGCACATAGTGTTGTTGTTGCTGTAGTTGTTGTCGAAGCTGACGATGGCAACACTTGCTGTTGCAAGCCTTGCCATTTCAGCAGCAGCTGTGTTCGTTTTCCGTAGAGGAGGGTTAGGTAGAAGATCTAATGAAGCTTCTTTTGGTGATGGTCTCCAAGTTACGTTCTTTGTGTGGACTTGTCTGCATCAGCTCTAATGGGTATCTGTTAGCTCTCTTTTTTTGTAAGACAAGCAATTCTCACACTTCTTAAAATGTCTCTCTATTCTCCTATCCTAGAATGTTGTCACTGTTCGTCCGTCTGGCTAGCTATTCACTAGCACATAAGCAACCAATTTGTAGGCATGCATGGCTGTTTTAAATAGCTACAGAGTGTCTGTGTATGTGTGTGTCTGTATATATAGCTGTTGTGACGATCCTTTACCTTCTAGAATGGATATTGATGAACTGAGGAAGCTGCTTGACAGAATGAACAGCCAGCCACCCAAAGACTCCTATTTGGAGCTGGTATGTATGCATGTGTGGTGTGTGAATTTAAAAGTAATGTTGAAGTAGCAGTGTTTAGTTTTTGCCAGAGTGAATTCTAATAGATAGTGCTGGTTCTGTTTTCTAGTAATTTCTAAGCTTGTATTTAAAACACTACTAGCTTGCTAAGTGGGTGTAGTCTGAGGCACTCCAAGCAAGGCTCCCAGTGAGCAAGCTAAATTATTGGCTTTCATTATGGCTAGTTGAAGAAGCTTTAGTTACTTGGGAGTGCGTTATCTAATGGGGCAGAGCTGGGTAGCTTCCCTTGACCGTCTCCTCTGATGTATCTAGCTAATTTGCTCTGGTGATGGAAGATGTGTGTACTTGGAACAGCCTAACCTTCCAACACACCACCTCATTGTTAGTGTAATGTGTTTCCCATCATCATTGGGACAAATGTGTGCTCTTTCAATATAGCAGTAGCAATAGCTATAGCAGCTGCTATTAGTGTAGTCCTGGGATTACAAAGCAGCTGCTATTAGTTTAGGCCTGGGCCCTACAAAGCAGCTGCTATTAGTCTAGGCCTGGGCCCTACAAAGCAATTGCTATTAGTCTAGGCCTGGGCCCTACAAAGCAGCTGCTATTAGTCTAGGCCTGGGCCCTACAAAGCAGCTGCTATTAGTCTAGGCCTGGGTCTACAGAGCAGCTGCTATTAGTCTAGGCCTGGGCCCTACAAAGCAGCTGCTATTAGTCTAGGCCTGGGCCCTACAAAGCAATTGCTATTAGTCTAGGCCTGGGCCCTACAAAGCAGCTGCTATTAGTCTAGGCCTGGGCCCTACAAAGCAGCTGCTATTAGTCTAGGCTTGGACCCACAGAGCAGCTGCTATTAGTCTAGGCTTGGACCCACAGAGCAGCTGCTATTAGTCTAGGCCTGGGTCTACAGAGCAGCTGCTATTAGTCTAGGCTTGGACCCACAGAGCAGCTGCTATAAGTCTGGGCCTGGGTCCACAGAGCAGCTGCTATTAGTCTAGGCCTGGGTCCACAGAGCAGCTGCTATTAGTCTAGGCCTGGGCCTGGGTCCACAGAGCAGCTGCTATTAGTCTAGGCATGGGTCCACAGAGCAGCTGCTATTAGTCTAGGCCAGGGTCCACAGAGCAGCTGCTATTAGTCTAGGCTTGGACCCACAGAGCAGCTGCTATTAGTCTAGGCCTGGGTCCACAGAGCAGCTGCTATTAGTCTAGGCATGGGCCCACAGAGCAGCTGCTATTAGTCTAGGCATGGGTCCACAGAGCAGCTGCTATTAGTCCAGGCCTGGGTCCACAGAGCAGCTGCTATTAGTCTAGGCATGGGCCCACAGAGCAGCTGCTATTAGTCTAGGCCAGGAGAGCAGCTGCTATTAGTCCAGGCCTGGGTCCACAGAGCAGCTGCTATTAGTCTAGGCCTGGGTCCACAGAGCAGCTGCTATTAGTCCAGGCCTGGGTCCACAGAGCAGCTGCTATTAGTCTAGGCCTGGGTCCACAGAGCAGCTGCTATAAGTCTAGGCCTGGGTCCACAGAGCAGCTGCTATTAGTCCAGGCCTGGGTCCACAGAGCAGCTGCTATTAGTCTAGGCCTGGGTCCACAGAGCAGCTGCTATTAGTCCAGGAAGTTGCTATTAGTGTAGTCCTAGACTCACAAAGCAGCTGCATCAGATTTAAACATTCATGTCAGCTATTATGAAAGTGGGTGTGTTTGCTGTTGCTATGGTTATATACAGTATGTATATTACAGGCATTTTCATTCTATTTTCCTTGTGTTCCCCTCACTTGTGATGTAGTTCGTTTGTCCCTTTCATTGTTAAATAAATCTTATTTTTTTCATTGTTAAATGTATATTACTTGAATAATATTTCCACAATGAAATATTTCTTAGTGGATTTTTACTACAAACATTTTATGATGGTCTTCTGCTCACTTCTGTCTCTCTTGTCACTTCACTACTTCAAGCCTAGGTGTGGACCTGCAGTCTTATGCCTCACTTCTGTCTCTCTTGTCACTTCACTAGCACTTCAAGCCTAGGTGTGGACCTGCAGTATTCTGCCTCACTTCTGTCTCTCTTGTCACTTCACTAGCACTTCAAGCCTAGGTGTGGACCTGCAGTATTCTGCCTCACTTCTGTCTCTCTTGTCACTTCACTAGCACTTCGACACTTCCTGATCCCAAGGGGTCATTGTCAGCTGATATATTGCCTGAGCTGTTGTTTCAACAAAAATAAGGGCCATAGAGTCAAAGAAAGCTAAGGAAGCTAAAGAGCTAAGTCCATGTAAGAAGTAAGTGGTTCTTTATCAGCACTACAGCTGATCATTATTGTTGGGCTACTATCACATACCAACTCCTCTCCAACTGCTGCTGCCCATATATATATATAGCCTTGGTGGCCTCTCACACAGCAAGGACTGGCACACTAGATGATCATAGATGCATAGGGGGAAACCAGAGGAGGTATCTGTGGTGATAATGAAGGTCATTACATTAAATAAAAAAATTTCTTTGTGAAATATATAATTGTTAACAAAATTTCAGTGTGTGTGTGTGTTAATGAGTGTACTTCTTGTCAACAAAATGTCTCCTGTCTCCTCCAGAATGCTCTCCGTGAGAGGCTGGAATCATTAGAGCGAACCCTGAAGGCGAAGGACGCAGAACTAGCGGGTCTCCTTCAGGCACTGGCAATGAAAGATCGAAGCATCCATGACCTGGAGCTGGAGGTGCGAAGGCTGAGGAGAGAGAAAGGAGAGATGGAGGAAAGGGTCAACTTCTTGGAGCGCGAGAAGATCCGACTGGAGGAGAAACTGTCCTCACTGCGCTCGGAGTGTGGAGGGCACCACCACACTTTGGTCGACTTGCAGGAGAGGCTCTCTCGCGTCTCTAAAGAGAAGGAGGAACTCTCCCGGAAGCTCACTCTGGCTGAAGAGGTCTCACGGAGAAAGGTTGCTGTGTGTATGTTTTTGTTGAACGTGATTTGTGTGTGTGACAGAATCTAAGAGATGGGATCATTTGTTCGATTACCAAATAGTTGGGGGGGGGTTATTTTATTTTTTAATTTTATATATAGACTTTCAGGTCATACTTTTCAGCATCTACTAATGCCCTTATCCTTTTGTTCAGGATGGATTAATGAGCTCCATTCTGTGAGTTTTGTTCTTTGACCTGGTACCATTAACTCATTAAATTTCATCGTTTCGTAAAATTGTCCAAATCCTGCCATAAATCTGCTTGCGTGTATATAAGTGTAAGTGCCCCACCAGGGATTTTTTAATTTTAATATATTTTTTCGTTATTTAAAAATATATATATATTTTTTAATATTATTATTAAAATCACCTCAATGATCAACTTCAATATAAAATTTGTTTAAAGTTGATTATTGAGAAGGTGATTTTATGATTTTAATGTTATTATGTCAACTGAGAGTTCATTGAGAATATTATTATTATAAAATATATATGTGATACGATCTGAGAAAAGGGCCCACTTCGGCCCCCCAAAAATATCTGCGTTATTGTCAAGATGTTAAAGTTCAAGGATAGCTAAGTAGAATGGTACTGGAATTGTGCCTTGATCTAATGCCATTCCAAAGTTATACACAGTTTTGCTTCCATTCTTCACCATACTGTCAAACGAGAAAACGCGTCTAGAAATTTCCCTTGTGTTGTTATACGCGAAACTCCGCTACACGTATTGATGACGTCACGTTTTTAATCATGACTACCCGTACCAGAAGTAGTTTTTTGCAAGGGGGGCGATCAGGCAACGCTAGGCCATGGCGCTACCCTGTTAAATAGCTGGGACAAAGGGAGAAGAACTTCTTGGCATCTTGTGAAAGGTATGGTGTAGTCTTAGTTTGTTATTAGTTATTAGCTACACCCTGGCTAGCTACAAGTTAACTGTTTCGAATTTTGTTTATTGTTTTGAGGGCTACATCTTCAAGCTTAGCTATCTATAGTTTTATCGTCATCTCTATAGGGTCCATAGGGTCCAACTGAGTTTTTGCACCTTTACTACTTTGTTTAAACTAAATTACACCCTAGTTACACAAGTCAGATTTTTGGTTTGTTTTGAGAGCTAGTATCTTCAAGTTATAGGGGTCCAAGTGAGTTTTTGCACCTTCACTACTTTATTTTACCTTTGGTTTTGGATTAGTAGCTAAGCTAAAAGTGTAGTTTGATTGAGTGACTAGTGTTGACAACAGTAAATAATCCTGGTTATCTTTGATAATGGTTATAGCAAGGACATAAAAATAAAATTAGCAAGGATAAAATTAGCAAGGAGAAGGTAGTGAGTAGCCAAGTGAAAGAATGCTGACATCATGGTTCTGGGCATGACCTGCTATTGTATCCTACTTTCTTGCAGGTCGTGCACGTGCGGACCCTTTTTGTCGGTGGTGCCGAGTTCTCCACTTCCTCGTTAACCACTGGTGAGCAGCTCGACTGGATGGCTTTAGAAAAGATGATGGTTTGGGGCATGTTATGTCTTTGTCCTTCTCAGGACAGAACTGTCGGATGCTGTCAAATAAGTACCACTGTCGTTCTGGAGACAAACCTTTGGCGGGAGTGATGATGATGTGTGGCATATCTGTGACTGTTGGTGTCCAGCAATGTTTGGCAAGCACAAACCGGTGTTGTACAGTGTCTGAACGCTCCTTTGCTGTCACTGTGCCTGGATCGGATGAACTGAATATGAATTGGTGGAAACGCTTTATTCCTGAGAACTTCTTCAAATGCGAAGCAAAGAAGTCTGTCCAATTGAAGCAAGGAATGATGGTGATCAATTCACATCACTTCTGCTTCAACTCCTATTTGACATCAAACACACACACAATATCTGATTGAAATGAAATCACCATTTTTTTGATTTGTATATACATGCATTTAGCTCACTGTCATCTTCTATGTCACTATCATCTGCATGGTCATTAGGTGTACAGAAATACTCTTCCAATACTTCCAAGAGGGGTTGCTGGTCTTCATGGCTGAAGTGCAAAATAGAGTTTACTGCTTCAGAAGAGCGAAAACTGAAGGGAAATTCCCGCGTGCCCACAGAAAACAGAAGGGAAATTCCCGCGTGCCCGTAATTTCATTCCGTGCACGCGGTAGCTTCGCGTGGCTTCTTTATTTTTTAAACTTTTTCTATCTGCTCACTTGAATGGAAGGAAGCGCTTCTTGGCCTTAAAACTTTGCACAAAGATAGAGCAATGACCCAAGATGCCTCTGAAGTAATTTATTGAGATATCATGAATCATAACCTTGGTAGCTATTTCAGGTCCTGTGCAAATTCAGTTTTTGGGCGAAGTGGGCCCTTTTCTCAGATCGTATCACATATATATATATATATATAAATTATAATATATTATTGTTTTTTTCCCCTTCTTTCCTGTAAAGTTGACAAGTGCTTCTTCCAGGCCAAATCTTGTTACTGCCACTCCTGTTTCCGAACTTGTGTGTTGCCCTGTAGGACAAGGCTTACCAGGACATGTACAAGAGGTTGAACGACGAGCTGTTTCGTCTCCAGCAGCAGCTAGATGACCTGCCGGAAGGAAGTCATGTGACTGTCACACGTCACACTCACACGACATCCACCCCAGGCATGAAAGACGACGTGGGCAGCAAAGTAAGTGGTATAGTCGTATTTGTTCGTTTAATTGTTTGACCACACCCATTGGTCCACCCTCACCTCAGGGTTCCAATCGCAACACAACCATGATCTTCGGCGACCTCTCGGGAGACCTCCTTCTCAAGATCTTCCAGCTTCTGCAGGAGGTGAACCGAGATGTCAAGGAAGGTCGGGTTGATTCCAGTACGTCAGCCTCCTCCTTGTCTGCCAAGCTAGAGAGCTTACGTAGGAGGCTGGAGGAGAGCATGAGATATGGCAAGAACACCCGGGAAACTCCCAGGAAACCGGTGTCAAATAGCACGAGCTATACCACTTATTATTACATGGGTGGGGAAGAAGGCGGGGAGGTCGACCGGGAGGCAATGAGGTCGAGCAGTACTCCCAATCCTGTCACCCCCTCGGTGAAGAAGAGGAGTAGTAGCTTCTCCCCTCGGAGGTCAGGCGATAGGGAAGGGTCTCCGACTGTGAAGGTCTTGCGATCTGAACTGGAAGAGATGCGGCGCTGGAACGAGGCACTGCAGGTGCGACTGGACGAGACACAGAGAACGAGAGATGTCGGAGTTGGCATGGAGAAGGAAGAGCAAGGTCGAGAGGAGGCAACGGGTGCCCACGGAAGAGATGCTATGTCCCCTAGCGTAAGGGACAGGAAGTACACTGAAGTGTTACAGGAAGTTGATCGCCTTTTGGAACAATTGGCGGCTGAAAGAGAAAAATCTCTTCTAGAAAGTCAACAGCAGCAGACAGAGGTGGCAAGGGTTCAGGCCTCTCTGAAGCACACCGAGAAGAAAGTGCTGGAGTTGGAGGAGGAGCTACGAGCGGCCATGTTGCAAGACGCTAGCACTTCTGCTGCAGGTCGCTCGGATGAGGTTTCGCGGCTGGAAAGGGAAGTGGAAGAGTCTCATATCACCATTGCCAGGGTGAGTGGGCAGTGCGAGGGTGCGCAGAAGAACTTGGCCGAGGTGCAGAGGCGGCTGGACGGTGCACGTGGGACCATCGCCGAGTTGAGGGCACAGCTGGAGTTTGAGAGGAACGAGAACAAGAAGTTGAAGGAGGACTTAGCGAACATGTGCGTGGCTTTGTCCACCGATAGATCTGACGATAGTATTGCTGCAAGCTGCTCGCTGCCAAACCTTGCCCAAGTGGGCCACGCCCAAAAGAGTATGTCCGATAGCTGGACTACTCCAGCACCCGGACAGCACACCCGGTCTGGCAACAAGGCAGATGTGAGTGCGCTCAAGGCAAAGAATGAAGACATGACGAGACTGAACGCTGAGCTGCAGAGGAAGTGCCAGGATCAGCTTCTTAGGACTCCACCCCATTCTCGCTCACCTAGCGTTGGGCATCCATCGGGAAGCTCCGTTCATTTTCGCTCTTGGGTCCCTGTAGAGAGGGAGGAGCTACCTAAGGAGATGATGGAGCGGGAACGTGAACTATTGTCGCAGGTGCGGGAAGCTGAGCAGTTACTTCTGGAGAAGGAGGAGGCATGGCTGGTCAAGGAGGAGGAGCTTCAACGGGAAGGAGAGGAACTCAAGGGAAATCTTATGGAGGCGAGAAAGGAGAACGGGAAGGTGCGCGAGAAGGTCATGGAGGAGGTGAAGGTGAACATGAAATGGAAGGACGAACAAATTGTCAAGTAAGTGTTTGTTCTCCACTAACTCTCAATTGACAGTGTAGAGTGTTCCTGGCTAGAGCATCTAGCCGAAATGTCGAAAACCAAATTATAGGTTGATTATTGAAGGTCATCATGTAAGTGAGTGTTGTTGAAGGTCATGATGTAAGTGAGTGTTGTTGAAGGTCATTATGTAAGTGAGTGTTGTTGAAGGTCGTTATCTAAGTGAGTGTTGTTGAAGATCATGTAAGTGAGTGTTGTTGAAGGTCATTATGTAAGTGAGTGTTGTTGAAGGTCATCATGTAAGTGAGTGTTGCTGAAGGTCATTATGTAAGTGAGTGTTGTTGAAGGTCATCATGTAAGTGAGTGTTGTTGAAGGTCATCATGTAAGTGAGTGTTGTTGAAGGTCATCATGTAAGTGGGTGTTGTTGAAGGTCATCATGTAAGTGAGTGTTGTTGAAGGTCATTATGTAAGTGAGTGTTTTTGAAGGTCATTATGTATGTGAGTGTTGTTGAAGGTCATTAGGTAAGTGAGTGTTGTTGAAGGTCATCATGTAAAGTGAGTGTTGTTGAAGGTCATTATGTAAGTGAGTGTTGTTGAAGGTCATTATGTAAGTGAGTGTTGTTGAAGGTCATTATGTAAGTGAGTGTTGTTGAAGGTCATTATGTAAGTGAGTGTTGTTGAAGGTCATCATGTAAGTGAGTGTTGTTGAAGGTCATTATGTAAGTGAGTGTTGTTGAAGGTCATTATGTAAGTGAGTGTTGTTGAAGGTCATTATGTAAGTGAGTGTTGTTGAAGGTCATTATGTAAGTGAGTGTTGTTGAAGTTCATCATGTAAGTGAGTGTTGTTGAAGGTCATTATGTAAGTGAGTGTTGTTGAAGGTCATATGTAAGTGAGTGCTGTTGAAGGTCGTTATGTAAGTGAGTGTTGTTGAAGGTCATTATGTAAGTGAGTGTTGTTGAAGGTCATTATGTAAGTGAGTGTTGTTGAAGGTCATTATGTAAGTGAGTGTTGTTGAAGGTCATCATGTAAGTGAGTGTTGTTGAAGGTCATTATGTAAGTGAGTGTTGTTGAAGGTCATTATGTAAGTGAGAGTTGTTGAAGGTCATTATGTAAGTGAGTGTTGTTGAAGGTCATTATGTAAGTGAGTGTTGTTGAAGGTCATTATGTAAGTGAGTGTTGTTGAAGGTCATATGTAAGTGAGTGCTGTTGAAGGTCGTTATGTAAGTGAGTGTTGTTGAAGGTTATTATGTAAGTGAGTGTTGTTGAAGGTCATCATGTAAGTGAGTGTTGTTGAAGGTCATTATGTAAGTGAGTGTTGTTGAAGGTCATTATGTAAGTGAGTGTTGTTGAAGGTCATCATGTAAGTGAGTGTTGTTGAAGGTCATTATGTAAGTGAGTGTTGTTGAAGGTCATATGTAAGTGAGTGTTGTTGAAGGTCATTATGTAAGTGAGTGTTGTTGAAGGTCATTATGTAAGTGAGTGTTGTTGAAGGTCATTATGTAAGTGAGAGTTGTTGAAGGTCATTATGTAAGTGAGTGTTGTTGAAGGTCATTATGTAAGTGAGTGTTGTTGAAGGTCATCATGTAAAGTGAGTGTTGTTGAAGGTCATTATGTAAGTGAGTGTTGTTGAAGGTCATTATGTAAGTTAGTGTTGTTGAAGGTCATTATGTAAGTGAGTGTTGTTGAGGGTCATCATGTAAGTGAGTGTTGTTGAAGGTCATCATGTAAGTGAGTGTTGTTGAAGGTCATTATGTAAGTGAGTGTTGTTGAAGGTCATCATGTAAGTGAGTGTTGTTGAAGGTCATCATGTAAGTGAGTGTTGTTGAAGGTCATTATGTAAGTGAGAGTTGTTAAAGGTCATCATGTGAGTGTTGTTGAAGGTCATCATGTAAGTGAGTGTTGTTGAAGGTCATTGTAAGTGAGTGTTGTTGAAGGTCATTATGTATGTGAGTGTTGTTGAAGGTCATCATGTAAGTGAGTGTTGTTGAAGGTCATTATGTAAGTGAGTGTTGTTGAAGGTCATATGTAAGTGAGTGCTGTTGAAGGTCGTTATGTAAGTGAGTGTTGTTGAAGGTCATTATGTAAGTGAGTGTTGTTGAAGGTCATTATGTAAGTGAGTGTTGTTGAAGGTCATTAGGTAAGTGAGTGTTGTTGAAGGTCATCATGTAAGTGAGTGTTGTTGAAGGTCATTATGTAAGTGAGTGTTGTTGAAGGTCATCATGTAAGTGAGTGTTCTTGTGAGGTTGTTTTGCAGGGAATGTCCTTTGGTGTTGGCCGTCCTGAATGTGCACTCCATCATCACTGAATTAGCTCGTTATGACATGCCTTCTTTCATTTCTTCCACCTTAGCTTGTCTCTCTCTCTGACCAAGGCCAAGGAGAAGGCGACCCTACTGGAGGTACGGATTGATCAGCTTCTGGCAGAGAAGAACCAGCTGATCCATGACTTGGAGGAGAGGCTGTTGTGCTTCAAACAGGAACATGAGCTGACGATGGTGCAGCTCGATTTCTCGCATGAACTGGTCCGGGCCTTGCAGAAGGAGCTAGCCATTTACCAGAAACTAGTCGCAGATCTGAGGAGAGCTCATGGCAGTGGAGCCACAGGGACACAAGCGGGAGCCATGGAGGAGGAGGCTGGCGGTGGGTTGCTGGTAGAGACTGTGGAGAAGCTGCTGATTGAACTAGACATTAACATAAGTAGCAAGAATGCCCTGTCCGATTCCATGTCCGAACACTTGCACCAGACCGGTGCAACTGAAAGGGGGACCACTTTACGACACTCTTACGTGATCACCACGGGAGGTAACAGGGAAGGAGGGGGAGGGACTGAACGTAGAGAAAGAGGCGTTGGATCTGCGCAGGAACACACCCATGTGAAGACAACGAGGGGTACTTCAACGCATGTCTATCGCAAGACCAGTACCAGTCCGCACGCGACACCTACGGGTAAGGCAGGTTGTATGTGGACTCATGTTCCTTGTGGTGCAAGTATAGTAATATTATTTATTAAGAAACTACCATACTGTAATACTACTTTATTAATAAACTACCATACTGTAATAATAAACTACCATACTGTAATATTATTTATTAATAAACTATAAACTACCATACTTAAAAATAAACTACCATACTGTAATAATAAACTTACCATACCGTAATAATAAACTACCATACTGTAATATTATTTATTAATAAACTATAAACTACCATACTGTAATATTATTTATTAATAAACTACCATACTGTAATATTATACTACCATACTGTAATATTATTTATTAATAAACTACCATACTGTAATATTAGACTACCATACTGTAATATTATTTATTAATAAACTACCATACTGTAATATTAGACTACCATACTGTAATATTATTTATTAATAAACTACCATACTGTAATATTATTTATTAATAAACTACCATAGTCCGTCCGTATACTAATAGTAGTAGTATTTATTAATAAAGTACTGTAATATTATTTATTAATAAACTACCATACTCCGTCTGTATACTAATAGTAGTAGTATTTATTAAGATACTACCATACTGTAATATTATTTATTAATAAATTATAAACTACCATACTGTAATATTATTTATTAATAAATTATAAACTACCATACTGTAATATTATTTATTAAGATACTACCATACTGTAATATACTACCATACTGTAATATTAAACTACCATACTGTAATATTATTTATTAATAAACTACCATACTGTAATATTAAACTACCATACTGTAATATTATTTATTAATAAACTACCATACTGTAATATTAAACTACCATACTGTAATATTATTTATTAATAAACTACCATACTGTAATAATAAACTACCATACTGTAATATTATTTATTAATAAACTACCATACTGTAATATTATTTATTAATAAACTACCATACTGTAATATTATTTATTAATAAACTACCATACTGTTTAAACTACCATACTGTAATATTAAACTACCATACTGTAATATTAAACTACCATACTATAATATTATTTATTAATAAACTACCATACTGTAATATTATTTATTAATAAACTACCATACTGTAATATTAAACTACCATACTATAATATTATTTATTAATAAACTACCATACTGTAATATTATTTATTAATAAACTACCATACTGTAAACTACCATACTGTAATATTATTTATTCATACTGTAAACTACCGTACTGTAATATTATTTACTACAAAGATGGAAGCTAATGGAATGGCGATGAGACCCTGTGATCACCAACATAGAGATGCACCAATAGGAAGGTCAGGCAGAAGGACACTCGACTTTAGCAAATACTTTTTGGGTCACAACAAGTCTTATATTCTTTAATACATAATACTATTAGTATACGGACAGATGGAAGTTTATTAATAAATAATATTACAGTATGGTAGTTTATTATCAACAGAAAGCCTCCACTCCTTACCAGCATGCCCTGGGGGCCCCTCTCAAAGTTTAATTAATGACTAGGCTAATTACAACCCTTGGCATGTGCTAATTGTGTCTAGCACTTGTGGGGTTGTGACTGGATTAGAGCGGGAAGAAAGTTCTCCAGCGGTTCACATCGTTGCAGTGCAAATGCAATAAGCTGCTGTTGGGTATAAGAACCAGCTCCAATGTGAGCCGGTTTTGAGTTAATGTGAGCCGATTTTGAGTTAGCGCCTGTGAGCGCTAATGTCGATTAGTAGTTATTGACCTTTGCCCTTATCCTACTGAGCAAGTGCATGAAGTACATTTCACTTAGTGCTGCTGCTACGTGTCCTCTTAAACAGCCTCTGCATCCTCTTCCTTTGCTTGCTCTTCTTGCACATCTTCTTGCACATCCTCTTCTTGCACATCCTCTTCTTGCACATCCTCTTCTTGCACATCCTCTTCTTCTTGCACATCCTCTTCTTCTTGCACATCCTCTTCTTCTTGCACATCCTCTTCTTGCACATCCTCTTCTTGCACATCCTCTTCTTCTTGCACATCCTCTTCTTCTTGCACATCCTCTTCTTGCACATCCTCTTCTTGCACATCCTCTTCTTGCACATCCTCTTCTTCTTGCACATCCTCTTCTTGCACATCCTCTTCTTCTTGCACGTCCTCTTCTTGCACATCCTCTTCTTGCACATCCTCTTCTTCTTCTTCTTGCACATCTTCTTCTTCTTGCACATTCGCATCTTGCACATCCTTTTCTTCTTCTTGCACATCCTCCTCTTTGTGTTACAGCTTCCTCCAGTCCCAAGACCTCTCCGAGAACCTCCCACCGATCCAGAGACAAGAAAGAAGGCGGGAGTGTGGCCAGTAAAAGCTCACAGTCTAACCTTGACTCCTCGTCCTCTTCGTCCCTCCACTCTCGCTCGTCTAGCTCAAAGGTCACTCATGAGCCAGATGGCAGCCCAGGTGGCCATGGCCATGGCCATAGTAGTAAGTCCAGTTCTGGTCGCTCTCACTTTTCATCGCTAGCTCTGCACGGGTTTGGCAACTTTGAGACTTTGGAGACTCGTCTTCAGCGAGCCTTGGACTCATCCACACTCAAGGTACATATCTCATTGAGTACTGCCGTGTTTGTGTGGAGGTCACATGCTCACCTGGAAGGTCACATGCTCACCTGGAAGGTCACATGCTCATCATAGTTGTCATGTACTTTCCTGTTGAGTCACATGCATGTCCTGGTCACATGACCATGCAGGCTACCTGTTTAATAATAATGGGACCGACCATCTTTGCATCTTATGCCCACAAGTTGCCGTGTAAATACATCATGTTAGTGCACGGATGGGCAGTTTCATTGGCCGGGAACAATTTTAGACGCGAGTAAAGCAAGATACACAGTCAGTTCCTCTCACAGCTTGTCTCCTCTTATGTGTAGGCCAGTGACCGGACGTTCTTGGAAGAGCTGCTAGTGTACTTACGACAGCAGCGCCAACAACTGGATGAAAACAGGCGACTTCTTGAGATGCTGGAGTGCGAACAACATCGGGGGGAAGGTGTGGGGACCAATGTTCGCATGCCACACATGTCTGCCTTCCTTGGCGAGTCGGGCACCCTCCCATCTTACGCCAGCTCCAGAGTCTCGGCCTCCCCTCACCCCTCCACCTCCACCCCCCTCCCTCACACCAAGGCAGCCTTCACTTCTAAACATACGTCGACCACCTCCACTCCTCAAATGCACTCGCAGCACGCAAGATCTCGTACCAGTTACAAGTCGGGGGTTCCGACGGTCTCTGTGGTGGGGCAGGGGGTGCAGGATGCTCACACACGCTCATCAAGCATCACACCCACTTGCTCGCCAGGAGGTATGGCTAGGATGGGACTTGTGGCAACTGGTCGTCCAGTGACAAACGACTATGGAAGGAGAGGGGCCACCTCGTCAACTGCAGCGCACATGGATGGAAGGAGTGTACAGGGTAGGACAAAGATTGACTTGGAGTCCCTTCACGACCAATGTAAGTGACCATCCTTTCATATCTCTCTCCATCTTTAGTATCCTTCTGAATTCTGAATTCTCATCTCTCTCTCTCCATCTTTAGTGAATTATTCATCTCCTCTCCTCCATCTTTAGTATCCTTTTGAATTATTCATATCTCTCTATCTTTATCTATTCATCTCTCTTGATCATCTCAGTGTTGCAGTCGTATTCATCACTGATGGAGGCTAAGAGTTCTCTCCTACAGAAATAGCAGCCGTTACAGTGTGACGTCATCCTTGCAGTCTGCCCCTGGACCACCACAAAGAACAAAGCCATAGCACGCAATACATGAGCATCAACTCTTCTTAGTCTAATTCTTGTGTATTGTTGTTGTTGTTGTTTTATTATTATTGTTTTTTTATTATTATTGTTTTTTTATATTTTTTGTTATTATTATTATTGTTGTTTTTTCTTTGTTTGATGAGAATACTGATTGTTAGGAGATAGTTGTCTCCTCTGTGTATATATACAGATGTTTTCTTTCTGGATTATCCCAAGGAAGTTTTTGAGCTGTGAGGCACTTCCTATCCTGTTTGTCTCACACTTGTCAGACTCGTCACCACTTGGGAAAAGACTTGTCACACACACATGGGGAAAGAGAAATGCCAGAGAATTGTTTTCTGTGTTTGCCACGAGTTACGGTAATAATAAAGAGATCATGTGTCTTTCACACTGGCAATCATGCTCATAAGGTATGGCATGCTTGAAGGTGCTAACTGCATATAGGAATGAAAGGTACACGACTGGACCGTTATTCTTACCATCTATAAAGTGTGTCTGGCTAGCGAGACATTTTCACATCGCAAAATGGCTGCCTCTTGCCCTGCTCTACCAAAAAAAGAAAAAGATTTCTTGGCTCAAATTCACTAGCAGCTCTGCTATATAATATTGTGTTTTTGCTCTTGAAACGTGTCCCGTGGTATATAACCAAACTGACAATGCCAGTAAAGAACGTCAAGTAAACTAAGAAAATCACTAGTTTAGGATCCCCCATGATGAATGGTTATACAGATTGCACACATTTGATGCTCGTGTCCAGATATTACCAAAATGAGGCCCGTTCAAGATGCTTTTTTGCCATGCAGGTTTCTGTTTTGGAATTGTAGGTTGGGATGTGAAGTCGAAACGAAAAATTAAAGACCACTCGAGTGCTTGCATTGCTCTAGCAATGAAAGTTGCTATGGCCACTCAAGATGTAATGGGCTGTAGTATATACTTCATTTACTTATTTATTAGTATGGGGAAAGAGGACTCCTCACGTGGACGCTTGCCATGCATCTGGAGTAGATTTCATCTGACTTGTGATCAAATCTTTCAGGGGAAGGGGGAGGGTTGGAGTGTCGAAGCTGCCAGAACTACACCAGAATTGGCATCTTCAGGGTCTTCGACTAGGCATCCCACACGAGTCTGCTCATCACCTCTTCCAAAGACTCACCATCTCCTCTAGAGGGGCAATGCTACACGCTGGCTTCACATCCTATTTGGTCTCCCTGGGTGGATTGTGACCTTTGCTCTTTTTATATGGATAGAAGGAAGCCCTCGGTGCCAAATATAACAAAAATGTGAAGTGAAATGATTGGGGGGAAAATTGTTTGCAAAAATTGATTGCAGAAAAGAATAACTGGAGAAAGCTCACTAAGCAGCCAATAATGCACATGTGATAAGCACATGTGACACTGCATCCAGGACACATCCCACTTTTATGCTGGGATGCTGTGTTACATGTGCATTATTGGCTGCTTGGACTTGTATATATGTAACTGAGCTTTCTCCTGTTATTCAATTGCTAGGTTCCTTTCCTGTTAATCTGTGGGAGAAGGCAGCTAGTGGTTTCCAATCATCAAATTCTAGGGTGCTGCCTAGAAGCTAGAGTCTAGAGTCAAAAGCTTTCTCACAATACTCTAAGCCTTACTCCTAGCCACAACCCTAGAAATGGCCTACCTCAGAACTGCCATGAATAGGGTTGAGTTAGCGTATATAGGCACTTTTCCCTGCAATTCAACAAGTTCTCATTATGTATGGAGCTGTCTGTTGCCCATAGTTCTTTGAGTAAAGGAAGTTTATACCGCAAGTTATTATAATAAGTGTGCTAGCCACAGTGTGTACAAATTATCAGCCACATCAGGCTAAGGATATACTAAGGTCATCTTGGAGTGACATCTATTTCAAGGTGGTGGTGGTGGCTAAAGCCTAACCTCTCAAAAACCAAAGCTCATACAATCTCGGCTAAAACTCATTCAGGAGCTCCTTAATATCCTAAATGGCGGCCTCAGCCTCTGCTAGCTCCAAAACCGCTTCCAGCCTG
Organism: Cladorhizidae sp. MBARI D1340-BT2; assembly: GCA_028752905.1. Lineage (NCBI taxonomy): Eukaryota > Metazoa > Porifera > Demospongiae > Poecilosclerida > Cladorhizidae > Cladorhizidae sp. MBARI D1340-BT2. The sequence continues at coordinate 17,250,856 of JAQNBH010000016.1, forward strand.
CCTTGACTACTTCACTAAGGTAGCTAAGGTAATAAAGAGGCAGTCCGAGAAGAAAATACCCTTGAAATTCATCTTTAACAATTTATCTTGTCAATGAACAATCAGTTGACATATATATAATAAATTATAGTATATACCTGATGAAGGCTAGCAGAAAATTAAGTTGATGATCGGTAAAGGTATTCATAACTCATATATACAAGAGGTCCATTCATCATAATTTAATATCAAAATAATCACAAGATTAATGCGTGCACATGACTACTCCGTTTCTTGATCCAGTGAAATACAAAGAATGGCCTAAAAAATAACCAACACACTTGTATTAGCATGTTTATTGTGTTGATGATTCTTACCATACTTGCCATTTTTGTAACAATAAATGTTTTAGATGACCCTTTACCTTATAAAATAATTACCCAATATAAAACGTCCAATATGATACATATCAAGTGAACACACCCTATTTTTAAGGTAAAAGATTCTCTAAACATTTGATAAATTCTGTTTCCTATATAGTACAAATGTATTTATAACTTTTGGCCTCTCGGCAACCATGATGAATATTAACTTATTATTTATCATGTTTGTATATAATATATTCAAGGACACGAATTTGTTTTGTTTTTCTTTGTATTTTTAGTAAAACACAATTTTGTTACTAGTTTCTGTAATTTAAGGACTTAGTAATAGCTACAGATAGAGCTGAACTGAACGCAGGTCATGTTCTGATTGCTCAGTTGTGCATTTAAGCTGCATGGCACCTCAATGTGTTGAGCACTTGTCATTTCAGAGTGACTTTGTTAAGTATTTACTCAAAGAATTTGTGGTGTGACATATTTTCTCTTTGCTCTTGTGTAATTAGAAGCAAGATCTCTTCTTCATGGGACAGTTCCTTGTTTTGTCTGAAGGCAGTGGCTATCCATTTATGTTGAAAGTAGTATTCAAATATTTTGTGAGTCATTTCTGGAACCAGAAGAAATTCCTGGGATGCTCCTTCCATTTGTGGTGGAAAAGGTATATGTCAATGCTTGGGAAGCCAATTGTTTGTTCAACTTGATGCAGAAGAAAGTGATGAAGAGCTTCAAATGGTGTTTGACATGGATGAAGCTCTTGACCTTATCACTTCTACAAGGTTTTGTAAGGCTATTTCCTTTCTTTTTTTCACTCTAGACCTTCATTCTGACATTGTAGGAGCTCTACTTGACTATATACCACTTGATGGCTAAAGTGAAAGCAGAAATGGACCAATTTCGGGAAGGACTAAATCTATGGGTTCCTGGACATGGTAAAGGTTACCTCAGATCTTTATGAGCGATTTTTCGTGTCGTGTTACTGTGCTCTAATCTAACACCTGGTTTGTCAATGCTGTTTTGGTTGGTTGACTAGTTATCCAGTGACAGAGCACACAAATTTTAAGTGGTAGGGCCAATGTACCACCTGGCCATCAAGCTATGCACAGTAACTGTAAGATGCATGAGGCTAGGGGGGGGGGGGGGGGGATATCACATGGAGTGCAAAAACGCAAAAACTGAAAATCTATACCATTGAGTAATATAGACGTAGTATTATAGACTTCACACTATTTATTATTATGAATGTACAGTTATTGATACTTTCCAAATAGTCTCTCTCTATGTTCAGAATTACTTATAGGCAACCTCTTTGAGATTGAGTGAATCAGTGCACTCCTTGTGAATGTGAAGTACCATTAGGTGATTCAGTCTTTGTTTTAACAACATAGTATTACGAAGGTAAGTTTTAATCCTACGTAAAGCACTAAAGGAGCGCTCATGATGTTGCATTGGTTGCTGGCATGATAAGTATCAGCTTCAAAACTGTTCAAACCTGATCCAGAAGTGCTCATTGACCAAGAGAAAGACTTTGAAAATAGTATCTGATGTCAAATATATTTACAATGGGATCCAATGGTCTTCGTGGACTCAAAATTGATGCCAAAAGTGAGTAACTGGGCATGCAATAGATCGGGCTTGAAATCTCTTTGTAAAAGGTGCAAATAGACTGAAAATCTTATTCAAAGTCAACCCCCTGACATGCTCTGCATAAAAGTTGCTCCAATTTTGAGTAAATTCTATATCCTGGTTGGTCAAAGTGATCCTTTAAACAGCTGACAATGTTATCTAGTGCTTCAATATATATGTGGCGATAAATAGAGCAAGAGACTCTCATGATACTCTCCACTGGACAGTCCATCCTCATATCTCTGTGGAACTCTTCGCTTACGAGGTAAGTGTGGTTCACCAACATCTATTGATTAAGCAGTTCTTGAAACTTTGTCCCAAAATAAATCATAAATTTCATCAGTACGTAGAGACAGTAGTGTATCTACAACCATTTCTCCTACTTTTGACCCTCAGCGGCTGAAATCTTTACCTTCTGCAGAGTCTTGTTCAAGTTATCAGTGTAGAGTAAAATAACTTTACTTTGAGCATTGTACCAAACAGGAAATCAAAATGTTTCATCTGCGCAGAAACTCCTTTTATCCTAGCTCTCATCTCTGTGTCCTTTATGATTTCAACAGCTTCATCCCACATAGCTTGTAATGCAGCACAGTTGCTGACAATGCTCGCTAGTGCATTTGCACACACAGTCCACCTCATTGGGCATAGCATTCGAATTCCTGGTGATGTCATGCCACCTTCAGAATCACAAGCTTCCTTCAAAGCTCGGAAGATCCCTTCCCTTCGTGGTGAAAACTTGATCAATTTTGTTATTTCCTTCATCATGTCAAGGACATCTCTCATTATCTTGATCTCTTTCAAGGTATCACTCACAGCCAGATTAATTGAATGCCCATAGCAGTGTGTGTATACTGCCCTTGGTTCAATATCACTTATTCTCTAGGCAACCCCTGATTTAGCTCCCTTCATTGCACTTGCCCCATCGTAGCATTGACCACGTAACTGATTGAAGGATAAGTTCTAGTCTACACATTTTTATCTTTCTTAGTTAGGGAAAACCCATCATGTTGGTCTGGTCTAGCAACTAGACTTAAAAAATTAAAATCAGCAAAAAGTGGTAGGGCCAAAGCCCTACCAGCCCTACCATGTCCTCCGTCCCTGTTATCATGTGATGTATGTGTGTGTATATATATTTTTCTTACAGATATGATCAAGAACATTCTATGTGTTAAGTACTCAGCCAAAGGAAGTTACTATCGACCTGCAGAAGAGCGAACATACTTATTTTGCTGATTTTCTGGATGAATGTGTTGGCGAGTTCTGCAATAATTTATAAAACTGTTTTTTTTCTCGGCTAAAATGCACTTTAACTACATAGCTTCTTATAATCCTGTTCTCAGCTACTAACTTGTAATTATAGTATATATATGCTTGATGTTTATGTAGATAGTGGCATTGGATGTTTGCTGGAGGATCTGTTTGTCTTGCTGGATCGCATTTCTCCCCTTAGATTTAGCCATTCTCCTACACTAGTTTTCATGCATGTCTGGCGTGGCAGCTGTATATAGCAGCTACAGTATGCATCTACAAAATTTATACAAATGTTCAATAAAGATGGTGCATATTTATATCTACACACCCTCACTAACTTACACATGCACCACAATGCCCGCTTTAAAAAACTAATTGAGAAAATGTGACATTGTTAGATGACCCATTACCATCAAAAGTTGGTGCTCTTGGACTGCACCAGCACCACAGAGGGAGGGGACGGAATAGTACTTCGAATGAAAGCATTAGGACTACACTGCTAGCAGATTCAATATGCGTGTTTTAATCATTGGTATATAAATGTGATTTAACAATATTCTATAAGTATGAATTGTCAACGCAATAAATGCACGTAACAAGTGTCCATACCCAGTGATGACTCCTGTCAAATCACGGATCTAGACAAAAATGCTAATCGTTGCACTGACTTGCTTACTAGGTCCTTTTTATAATAACTTTCTCGATTAATCAATGCACTTGACATTGCTCTTAGATGTTCTAGATGTTCTAGCTTTCAGGAATAATTTGGTAATGTGGTTTTATCTTTGGGGGCAACAAGATGTAGCATGAGTGAGCTCTTAGGTTTCAAGTAGATTTGTGTCTTCAGAGTTCAATCAGGATCAGGCAGCCATGCAGGGGAAAGGCCTACCAGTACCTGCAGCCGCTCTCTGTGGCTGTGCAGAGGAAATGCTGCCTCAGTTCTGGAGTTTGTGGAAGCGAAACTCGACTGTTTGAGTACAAAGTTAGTTTTTACATCTTCAGTTAATTAATCTGTTGGTTGTTTGTTATTATCAATTTAATAATCATGAAATAATTGTGTTTGTCACAGTAGCTACAATTTTTAACATTTGCTTCCTTATAAGTAAATGTCACCTTTTCTCTTTGGCATGTAGGTCTGGATACTAAGCTCATGAGTTCATGTTTGTGAGGATTTGAATCACTAACAACCACTTTTCCCCCTCATAAAGAATATTGACAGTTGAACTTGTGCAAAGTACACATTACCATGCCTAACGGCAAGAATCCAAGCTGTTCCATCTTCAGGAAGGATACCCTCATATATACATACTCAAACAAAGGCCAAGCGAGCTAGAGACATGAGATTTATTATTATTATTACTAAGCGGAACCCCAAATGGCTTTGCAACCCCCTGATCAGTAGGTTGGCATGGTATCACTGACCTATGAACCAAAGGTACAGGGTTGTATGGGGGGATTAAAAAAAATTATTATTATTATTTTATGCAGCAATGAAGGGGCCCTAAACGAGGCATTCTAGTAAAAACAAAAAAATTTTTTTTAAATATTATATATATAAACATTATCAAGACCAAAAATTTGAATAACCTAGCTGTCATAATAGCTAGGATAATTCTTATTATTGCTGTTCACTTACAAATCTTTTTTCTAGAGCAAATTGTGTTATTATATTTTCTGGGGAAATGCATTGGTGGACACGGAGGGGTTAAAATTGCTTTCAGCTCTGCCTTGTTGTCACCAGTTAGAACATCACATACCTGATCCAGTCTCTGTTGTCATCATATTCTCCTGAAACAGGACCATCCAGGACCATCCCAATCAATTCCATAATTTGGACCTGCTACCTATATATATAACATAGTTAATAAATATTATGTATTATGACAATTCTAACTGATAAGACGATGTCTAGCACATGCACTTCCATTATGTCTATACCTGATATACTCACTGTAGTATTTTCCCATAGATGTGCAATGTAAAATTGGCCATATTTCAGGATAATTATTTACTAGTGAAAATACACCTTGCTCTACTGCACCTGCATAATTATAATGGTTGACTACTATTCTATGGTAGAAATATTATAACTGGACGACAAAGCAATAATATTAAGCAGTAATAATCATTTATTACACTCGTCAGTGGAACTTGACAAGTTCTTTCCATTGCATGCTGCTGTGTTTTGACCCTGTGCTCGTGAAATAACTCCATTCTGACTCGTACAATAATTACAAGTTCAAGAAGAAATATGTATACTCACCTACAACCAGTTGCTACACTATCACTCTCAATGAATGGAGACCTGGTATAGTATTGAGAAGTTATGTTGTTTTCAGTCCTCATTCGATGATGAGCCCCTCCATGATGAAACATCTCTAGACGCTGTATAAGAGGTGTGAAAACAAAGTGAAGTAGTATAGATCTAAAGGTGAGTTCACATCCAGAACCCTAATATCCTCCAAGGTGATAGAAGCGGAAGAATGATACGCATCCATGAAAAAGGTCTCGCCACAAATATTCAATGCGCTGGTTATGTGTGTTTCTCCTAGTTATTGCACTACTTCGATCTGGACCACGTTCTGGGTGCTCTACCATATACCTGGCCACTGCTACATTTTCACCACCTCTGTCCATCCATACTCTAGAAGGAAGGCCATGCTTCTATAGTTTTCACAACAGTACCAGATTGTTAGTGGCAATGCTAAGATACATAACAAGTCTACTGAAGCCATCTATGCCCCCATGCACAACAAATCTCCATCGAATCAATTTGTGATATCTATCAATATGCCATAAAGTATTTGGTGATGGGACATTGTATTGATGATGGTGAGGTACATTTCTAATCCGTGAACTGACAAGCTGTGATCATCACGCTGAACAACAATCCCACAGCTTTTACTTCCTCAGAGGTTGTTGTTTTTAACTACATTGAGGAAATAAAGTTGCGATTTGTTTTACTGCTGCATCAAGATCTGAATTTGTTATAGAAGTGTATTTCTGAATGGAACTGTCTTAACTTTCATTCAATTGTTTGCCTTAAGCAACCGAACAGTTCACTAATATTGGCAGTTTACAATTACGTCAGTGGCAGTCCAGCGGGGGAATGCCTTGTCTGTTTTGGGGTCAGTCGGGAGTTGAACTTGTCGTTAGCTTTTTAGTTATTTATTTATGTATTTTTATTGTTAATTAGTTATTATTTAGGTATTTTTGTAATCATTAGTTATTGTTTGTTTTGGTCTTGTTTGTTAAGTGATAGTTAAGTTGTTTAGTAGTAGTAACTGGAACATTGTCATTCTATATCATTATTGAAAAATATATATATATATAATATATTAAACCATTGTAGGCCTTCCCTTTCCTTTTTGTTCTATTCTCCTTGTCATTTGCAATGGCCAAAAATAAATCCTTAACAATTCATTTTGTTGACCATTGAGCAGAATAATATACTCGAGTACTAGTTCAACTCGCTCCAAAAGGTGATCAAGTGTTTCTTCATTACAATTACGATAGTTACACTGAACGCATGTGATGGCTTCTTCAACAACTGAAATAACTCTATCCTCTTCCAATAGTTCCATTTGTAGTGCATGATATGATGTTTTAGTATACACCATAAATAATTATACATATTAAGTTCCATTATTGTATGGAAAACCATTAGAATTATGAATCCATGACACTAAAATAGAACGTGATGAATACAATATATTCTCAATCTGAAATGCTTAATAAGTAGGTTACCAACATTTGTATGTAATAGATCACCAGATATCAATCAGGTAATGATAGTTTTGTGCATATATTTATTGATTGATTACTATTCTTTCCATTCATCATGAAGAGGTAATTAAAATCACTTGGCTCTCCAACTCATTATTATGTAGTTTGGCTATCCCCTGGTGATCAGCATATGCAGTGGATGCAGTCATCTTATGCATCATTATCTTCATTGAAAGAAACAGCAATTGAGGTTTCATTAGCTGTTCCTCAGATGAATGTCTCTCAGCCTTTTTTCCACAGATTTATACTCACAGACACCCCCCCCCCCCCCCCCCCCCCCCCAAATGTTATATCTCATAGCATTGACTGCATTTCACTTATGAGCAATGGCATTTCAATACATCATGGATGGGTAGGTGTGATGTCTATATGGACATAGTCCTTGGAGAATTATGCTAAACATCTGCCTATTTATGGATTCTGTGTTCTGGTCAGAGCAAGGGAGAGGCTTAGTGGGCTGAAGCTCTCTCCTTCTATATTCATTACTATGTAGTGATATGTCGGCACTTTCTATTAGACTGATGAATTTGGAACAGAAAATGTTAATGAATGAGCTGATGGAATTGAGGGAGTTGGAATATGGTTTGAGCAGTTTGAGATGGTGGGCACTGAGGGGAAGGTGGCATTGCTGCTTGGGAAGGAGGTTGAGTGTGTGAGTAATCAGGTGATGGTGGAAGTGTGTGGGTGCATTTTGAAGTGCTAGTGAATTGTTGGCAGGGGATGAAGGAACTGATCTATGGCCTCCCCCCACCCACTCCACCATAACCAACCAAGCAGCAACTCGTTTAGTAACATTAGCTTCATGTTTATCAGATATGTATGTCATAGTGTTTATTACAGTACAAGTCATCTTACCTCATTTACTGTCATCATTATTCTTACTGCACTGCATGGGGGCGTGGTCCCAAGGGACTCAGCATTTTGAAGATTAATATATATGTTAGATACATGCATGGAGTCAGTTTTCTAAATGCTATATAAGACCAAGGATATTGCAATGCCTTGGCTACTCACGATTAATAGAAACATTATTTGTTCCATGAGTGGAACACAATATAACAATACTCACACAAATGGTGATTAAAAGTGATCAAGTCTATATACACACCAGATTTCTTGCATCACCAGTACACAGAGGACCACTACTTGACAAGCTGATAACCCAGTCACATGCTCCAGAAATTTTAGTAAAGCTAAAGTTTATTACAGTACAAGCCAATTTGGATGTGGGGAGGGGGCATGGTTAATTGTGTTGCTCGAAAGTAATGCGCCAAACCTTCTGGCCAGCGTACTGACAGCGACCCTTTACCAGGTAGCAGAACAAGCCAGCAAACAACAAACAAAGAGCCCCTCCAAACCAACCTCCCCCTCAGACCCTCAGACCTAATTTGTTGCAGTAAGAATGATAGTTATAAGAATGATAGTTATACTGGTCATCTAGCTTTTCTTCCTAGTCAATGTTTATTACAGTACATGCGCGGTAATGTTACCATCCAACTCTTGCTATTCGTCCCTTCTAGATATAGGCGTTATCGGAACCCGGAACGGAAAGTGTTGGCTGAGGCTATGACTACGAACTTCCTAAACGCTGAGAATGCAGCTGAACTACTGGGGTCGGCGCCTTCAATCCTGATCCACTCTGGCAACATAGCCAGCTGGAATAAGCTGAGGAGAAAAGGAGTCTTATCTCCCACTGATGAGGTGAGTCAGAAGAGCTGAAGCCTACTTGGCTAAAGCTTGTGTGACTCTGTTTATGTGTATGCTTGCTATATGGGTCTGTGTTCTCTGTGTTCTCTGTGCAGCTTGTCTCCACCATAGATGCATCCTTCATTAGCTGGTTGGGTAGACAAGGAGAGGTGAGTGAGGACAAATATGAGTCTAACTACTAATAGCTCAGTTCTAGTGTGGTGTGGTTTCAGTCATGGGAATTAGCCAGCAGTTGGTTTAACATGACCATGACCATCTGAAAACCATGTTGTTTTTGTGCCTCACTCTGCCCTGGAGCCCTACGTAAGGAACAGTGAGCTGCTGGTGGGTGCCTAGACCCTGGTATGTGGGGAGCCCTACGTAAGGAACAGTGAGCTGCTGGTGGGTGCCTAGACCCTGGTATGTGGGGAGCCCTACATAAGGTCTAAGGAACAGTGAGCTGCTGGTGGGTGCCTAGACCCTGGTATGTGGGGAGCCCTACGTAAGGAACAGTGAGCTGCTGGTGGGTGCCTAGACCCTGGTATGTGGGGAGCCCTACATAAGGAACAGTGAGCTGCTGGTGGGTGCCTAGATTGCCATGCTCATGAACTGATTATCGTATGGTCAATATCAAACAAACAATGGTGGTCAGAGAGGGTGAAGAGCCTCACTCCACTCTTGGGAGAATTACTGACCTGCTGTCACAGTCCATTTGACATGCAGTGAGAGCACTGACAAAGAAATACTGAATCCCTGTTATTATTTTAGTCTTGGCCAGACCATTTTTGCATGCACAGGACGGTAAAGTGAATACTCTGAGAACTTTACAGTTCATGAATGTTAAACTTTGGTCGAGTTCCAATGAAGTGATATGCTCTTAGCTTTATGCACTCGCCAGTATTACGTCCCACACCTGGCTAGATGGCCAGGTGTGGAATTAACTTGGATCATCAAGGCCACACCCCTGGGGTGTTTTTTGCTGATATTTGGTGTTCTCTCTGCATGTTTTATGCTGCCATGACTAAATTGTTGAGTTTCGAGCATGCTTCACAACTGGATCCACAGTCACGAGTATGACTGTCTGTCAGCTGGTGCTGATGTTATGCAAGGAAAGCTCTGAGCAGTCAATAGTGTACGTGCTGCAATTGCTCCCACTGGTCTCCGACAACTTTCAGGCTATGCAATGCTATGCTGGCAGTGCTATGCGATGCTTGACAACGCAATGTTGTGATAGTTTATGCAATGGCATGCTGGGCTCATAATGCTATGCTGGGCTACAAAATGCTACGCTGTGTGTTATGCAGTTTTTTATTGTGAAGTTGGAACCTTTTTGCCCCCCCCCCCCCCCCCCCCTTGGAAATTGTATTATTAAAATTCTTATTGATGTTGATAAGTGCTTGACATCATGCCCCCCCCCCTTAATATCCACAGATTCCTCCACTGGACTAATAAAACATGGTTAACGATCATCAAATAAAAAAAATAGTTGGGTGGGAGTGGCTAGAGATTTGCACGTGAAATCAAATCAGTTAACTCAGGCTAGCAAAAGGACGAGCGCAGTTTTGTCCATTGAGTCGAAGTTTTGCTATTCTTGGCAAGATATCCAAAGGAGCTATACAAGTTGGACCTGCAGAAGGGTGTGGCACTGGAAAGGTAACCGAGATCAAAAGGAGCGAAGCCAAACTTGGAGAGTTGCAAGCCCCCTTGATAGTCGGGGGATGAAGTCAAGTCTTCATGTCATGCACCTTGCTGGTTCATTCAGAATAGGGGGCAAGGCACTCAAGTCAGTCGACCATTGCTATGAGAGAAAGAAGCGGAATTCCATGCTGAGTTACATGAAGGAGAATCAGAAGCACCGCCATTTGCTGGCAGTGCAGGCTGGCTACTGATGATGAGATCGACCACCAAGTCTTGCAGGCAGCGTGTTCTGAATCCTCCGAGTCATCGCTGATGGTCCTTAAAGGAGTGAGACATCTGGCATGCACGAAGAGGCATGATAACCTGAAGCAAGCAACTTGTGGATCTTTTTGTACTGTCATGTACCAGAAACTAAGTTGTGATTTTGAATACTTGCAACACTATTGTATATGAATGTGAGTGTGCAAGACAGCATGGCAGCTACAGAGGACGTAGCTGTTTCTTGTCCTGGGGCCAGGAAGTAAACCGTTCACATCCCAAGCCTTGCAGATTAAAAATAATAATAATAATTAGCAAACCGAGTCAGTATTTTCACGAGTTTATAATGACATTCATGATTTTGCATACTTGGAGGGGGGAAATTCCCACATCGGGATGCGTTCAGATATGCGACTGTGTTGTAGCCCCTTTATGCTGGTACTCTCTCAGATAGGTCATGTTTATGTTAAGCTTAGGTCATGCCAGGAGAGAGAGAGGTCATCGTGGTGAAGAACTCGGGCCTCTGTCAGAAAATCAAGGAAGCAGAGCTCTCAAACCATAACTTCTCCCTGAAGGTATTCCTGCGGTCATGGCAGCCTCACCTGCTTAGAGATGCAGTGGAAAACAGTAAGTATGATTGGTAGTAAAATGAAAGAGGTTGTTCTCCAGTGAGGGCAACTCAGCATAAGGTAAAGTTAGGACCTGAGTGTGGCTGACTATACAGCATGGGTGATACTTTTGTGCTCCGGGATATTTGGAACTAGCTCGAGCTAGAATATCCTAACCCTAGCAAACATCTAGTCCTAGTCCTAGAATTCCCCTTTACCCAATAGCCCTAGAATGGCACTGGTCCTAGATAACCTTAGTTCTAGCTTGTACCTTAACCCTAGAATTTCCCAGAATACCTGTAGGCTAGCTCTAGAATGTTCCTAGTCCTGGCCCAAGCTTTCTCTAACCTAGAATAGCCACATCCCTGGAATACCTGTAGTCTAGCTCTAGAATCTTCCTAGTCCTGGCCCAAGCTTACTCTAACCTAGAATAGCCACATCCCTGGAATACCTGTAGTCTAGCTCTAGAATGTTCCTAGTCCTGGCCCAAGCTTTCTCTAACCTAGAATAGCCACATCCCTGGAATACCTGTAGTCTAGCTCTAGAATCTTCCTAGTCTCCTGGCCCAAGCTTTCTCTAACCTAGAATAGCCACATCCCTGGAATATCTGTAGGCTAGCTCTAGAATCTTCCTAGTCAGCATCAAGTGGGTGTGTATACAGCATCACGTGGGTGGGTATCCAGCATCACTTTGGTAGCTATCAAGCATCACCCTGGCCCAAGCTTTCTCTAACCTAGAATAGCCACATCCCTGGAATACCTGTAGTCTAGCTCTAGAATCTTCCTAGTCCTGGCCCAAGCTTTCTCTAACCTAGAATAGCCACATCCCTGGAATACCTGTAGTCTAGCTCTAGAATGATCCTAGTCCTGGCCCAAGCTTACTCCAACCTAGAATAGCCACATCCCTGGAATACCTCTATTCTAGCTCTAGAATGTTCCTAGTCCTGGCCCAAGCTTACTCCAACCTAGAATAGCCACATCCCTGGAATACCTCTATTCTAGCTCTAGAATCTTCCTAGTCCTGGCCCAAGCTTACTCCAACCTAGAATAGCCACATCCCTGGAATACCTGTAGTCTAGCTCTAGAATCTTCCTAGTCCTGGCCCAAGCTTACTCCAACCTAGAATAGCCACATCCCTGGAATACCTGTAGTCTAGCTCTAGAATCTTCCTAGTCCTGGCCCAAGCTTACTCTAACCTAGAATAGCCACATCCCTGGAATACCTGTAGGCTAGCTCTAGAATCTTCCTAGTCCTGGCCCAAGCTTTCTCTAACCTAGAATAGCCACATCCCTGGAATACCTGTAGTCTAGCTCTAGAATGTTCCTAGTCCTGGCCCAAGCTTTCTCTAACTTAGAATAGCCACATCCCTGGAATACCTGTAGTCTAGCTCTAGAATCTTCCTAGTCCTGGCCCAAGCTTACTCCAACCTAGAATAGCCACATCCCTGGAATACCTGTAGTCTAGCTCTAGAATGTTCCTAGTCCTGGCCCAAGCTTTCTCTAACCTAGAATAGCCACATCCCTGGAATACCTGTAGTCTAGCTCTAGAATCTTCCTAGTCCTGGCCCAAGCTTTCTCTAACCTAGAATAGCCACATCCCTGGAATACCTCTAGTCTAGCTCTAGAATGATCCTAGTCCTGGCCCAAGCTTTCTCTAACTTAGAATAGCCACATCCCTGGAATACCTGTAGTCTAGCTCTAGAATCTTCCTAGTCCTGGCCCAAGCTTACTCCAACCTAGAATAGCCACATCCCTGGAATACCTGTAGTCTAGCTCTAGAATCTTCCTAGTCCTGGCCCAAGCTTACTCCAACCTAGAATAGCCACATCCCTGGAATACCTGTAGTCTAGCTCTAGAATCTTCCTAGTCCTGGCCCAAGCTTTCTCTAACCTAGAATAGCCACATCCCTGGAATACCTCTAGTCTAGCTCTAGAATGATCCTAGTCCTGGCCCAAGCTTTCTCTAACTTAGAATAGCCACATCCCTGGAATACCTGTAGTCTAGCTCTAGAATCTTCCTAGTCCTGGCCCAAGCTTACTCTAACCTAGAATAGCCACATCCCTGGAATACCTGTAGTCTAGCTCTAGAATCTTCCTAGTCCTGGCCCAAGCTTACTCCAACCTAGAATAGCCACATCCCTGGAATACCTGTAGTCTAGCTCTAGAATCTTCCTAGTCCTGGCCCAAGCTTACTCTAACCTAGAATAGCCACATCCCTGGAATACCTGTAGTCTAGATGTTCCTAGTCCTGGCCCAAGCTTACTCCAACCTAGAATAGCCACATCCCTGGAATACCTGTAGTCTAGCTCTAGAATGTTCCTAGTCCTGGCCCAAGCTTTCTCTAACTTAGAATAGCCACATCCCTGGAATACCTGTAGTCGAGCTCTAGAATCTTCCTAGTCCTGGCCCAAGCTTACTCCAACCTAGAATAGCCACATCCCTGGAATACCTGTAGTCGAGCTCTAGAATGTTCCTAGTCCTGGCCCAAGCTTACTCTAACCTAGAATAGCCACATCCCTGGAATACCTGTAGTCTAGCTCTAGAATGTTCCTAGTCCTGGCCCAAGCTTTCTCTAACCTAGAATAGCCACATCCCTGGAATACCTGTAGTCTAGCTCTAGAATCTTCCTAGTCCTGGCCCAAGCTTACTCCAACCTAGAATAGCCACATCCCTGGAATACCTGTAGTCTAGCTCTAGAATGTTCCTAGTCCTGGCCCAAGCTTTCTCTAACCTAGAATAGCCACATCCCTGGAATACCTGCAGTCTAGCTCTAGAATCTTCCTAGTCCTGGCCCAAGCTTTCTCCAACCTAGAATAGCCATATCCCTGGAATACCTCTATTCTAGCTCTAGAATCTTACTAGTCCTGGCCCAAGCTTACTCCAACCTAGAATAGCCACATCCCTGGAATATCTCTAGTCTAGCTCTAGAATCTTCCTAGTCCTGGCCCAAGCTTTCTCTAACCTAGAATAGCCACATCCCTGGAATACCTGTAGTCTAGCTCTAGAATCTTCCTAGTCCTGGCCCAAGCTTTCTCTAACCTAGAATAGCCACATCCCTGGAATACCTGTAGTCTAGCTCTAGAATCTTCCTAGTCCTGGCCCAAGCTTACTCCAACCTAGAATAGCCACATCCCTGGAATACCTGTAGTCTAGCTCTAAGAATCTTCCTAGTCCTGGCCCAAGCTTTCTCTAACCTAGAATAGCCTTGGCCAACTAGCAGCACTGACCCTAGAATAACCCGTATCCTAACCCTAGCTTTGGTTCCAGCCATGTTATAGTCAGTTGCCCTCATTATATCCCGGGTGGGTCCCAAGCATCCTGGGAATCCCGGGGTGCCACGTGTAGGAAGAAGGGGCATGGCAGTACTGAACAGGTGGGGCCGATCGTCTTATGTCTCACATAACACCATCTTTATACTCTACATAGCACTGCTAGAGCTGGGTCTGCCTAAAGTACACACCCTTGTCCTTTCCTTCCCTTCCTCGCCTGACTCTAATGTGGCTATGATGCAACCTATCTGGAAGGAGGCAGAACTTCTAGTCCAGGAGGGCATGGCCCAGGGTGTGGGCGTGGCAGATTTGGACAAGGAGCAGCTAGCAGAGTTGTACGAGTGGGCTAGCAACAAGCCTAAGGTCAACCAGGTCAACCTAGCCCACTGCTGCACTATTCCTGAGGTGGGTGGAGCTCTAGTGTTGTTGGGTGTGGTCAATCATATGATGAATTTTTAATGGCTAATATTGTGTGTGGTGTTACTACATAGGATTTGCAGCAATACTCCAAGGACCAAGGGATTAAGCTAACAACTCATAATGATGACCGAGACATTCTCCCCGACACCCAGTTGGCCTCCACCCTCTCCACCGTATTGGAGGGCCATAGCATTGACCACACCTCTTGGACGGCATGGTGGGTGGTCCGGTACTCGTCCATCATCAACCTCCGCGGCATCATTGCTCACAAGGGCTACCTTCTCAGTCTGGATACTGCACCTTCCTCTGTATAACAAGACTTATAAATGACTTTTTGTTGTCAATTAATCCTCATTGGTAATATGTATAGCATACACGGGTCCTCAGACCTGCCATCTCTGTTAGTTGTTCTCATTTTTATCATGTATATATATATATATGTCTTAGAAGTTTTTGTTAAGGAGGGACGTCTTAGAAGTTTTTGTTAAGGGGGGGCTAGGGGTTGGATTTAAAAAAAAAAATTATTATTTATTACAATTTTTTTATCTCGCCCAACTATGCTTCAACATACTGGAAAGGTGGATTCCAAGTTACAGAAGATTTGGATGCTCTATTCTGGACTTAGTGGCTTTTGCACACACCATCCCCCCAGGAAGGCGATCAAGAAGCCTACCTGAATTCAGTGGGGGACAATGGCATTTCCCCCCTTTTTTCTTTTTTTCTTATGGTTACCACTTTAGAGCTCCATAGATTCTGTAAACTTCATGGTATGGACTTGATATATAGCTCAAAAGATAGGTCTCTCTGTGTGCTCTCTTTTGATACTAAAATATGTTTCATAGGTATAACTATAGGCAAGTTACTAGACTCTAAAGCGGAGCGACCTCAAAAGCTAGAATGCCTCGACCTCTGCCAAGATAACTCCAGATTGCTAAGTGCCAAAAAAATAAAAATGGTACGAGTGGCTAGAGGAAGCCCGCCTCTATGCAATCACCTTTTTGATTAGGCGTTAAAAATGTATTACCTGGTCAAGCGCGCGGGTAGAAAATTGAAGGCGTTGTAAAAGCAACACCTTCAATTTTCCACCCACACGCTTGACCAGGTAATAAATTTTTAACGCCTAATCAAAAAGGTGTTTGCATATAGAGGCGGGCTTCCTCTAGCCACTCGCACCAATTTCATTTTTTTGCACTTAGCAATCTGGAGTTATTCTGGATGGGGACTTTGGGATGCAGGTTTTTGAGGTCCCTCCTCTTTAGGCCTCCTCTTTAGGCTCTAGTAACTTGCCTATAGTTATCCTATGAAACATATTTTAGTATCAAAAGAGAGCACACAGAGAGACCTATCTTTTGAGCTATATATCAAGTCCATACAATGAAGTTTGCAGAATCTACGGAGCTCTAAAGTTGTAAACACAAGTTAAAAAGGGGGGGGGGGGGGGGGGGGGAGAATGCAGCTGTCTCCCCTGTCAGTGCAAACCCAAACTTCAATGTTTACAGCCATAACTTTTTTTGGTCAAAAATGTTGACTCCTTGCCTCCCGCCCACAATAACTCATTCGAATAATTTTTTTATGTCCAACATTTTATATATACCATTATGTAGCTCTGTCTTTACTCTACAAATTGAATGGTTTCAAAAAAAAATCATTGCCTCTTTTGTGAAGTTATTGATGATCTAAGGTAAAAATTTACATTTGTACTCGCCATAACTAGTGGATTTTAAAAAAAAAGATTCTAAACCATTCAATTTGTAGCACTATGCATGCTCTAGCCACTGAAGCCACTGAAGCAATTACAAGCCAATACAAAATACTAGTAAGGGTGGGGAGTGGGCGGCATCTTCTTCAATGGTGCTTGCTTCTTTGAGTTACTTTGAAGGAGGACAAAAAGAAAGTATATGATATGCATATCATTTGAAAGCATGACAAGTGGGCTATCTTTTGATAGCAAAATTATGTTCATAGGAGTAGAAACAAAAAAGTTATGATCAGTTGTATTTGAGGTTAACTTTTTTTTAAAGTACCCCTAGCACCCCCTTAAGGAGGGACTAAACCCTAGAATTCAGTGCTCACAAAAAATTGTGGTTGACTTTGGAGCTCCATGAAGATTTTTTTTAGATGTTCAAATGTATATGAATGTCAACAATGCAGCAATTCAAAGCAAAGTTAGAGATAATTTTGTGCATGCAATAATTTTGTGCATGCACAACCACTTTTCTCTACAATAACTCCTGATGAAGGCTAGAGCATCTAGTCGTATTCCTGATGAAGGCTAGAGCATCTAGTCAAAACGTCGAGAGAATACACTTTCAAGTTGATTATTGAGGTTATTGTAATATTATGTCAACAAAAGAGTTCACTTTTCTCTATCAAAATTTTCGAGGATGAAGATCTCAGTTTTCACTGCTTTTATCATGGTTGCTTTCAAGAATGCCGAATGCACCGACAATCAATTTTTGTAGGTATGGACGGATCTTTTAGCTGAGGTATATATATATATAGCACACTGTTGCGGAAGTGCTTTCAAGCTAACGATTTTTAAAAAAAGTTCAAAATTTGGTCGAAGCCATCTCACAGGATATAGCTACTGATGTTGGCTGATGTTGGAAGGGAGACATTAATTTTATTATTATTACTTTTTAATTTTTATAAAATCCAGGATCAGACTGGTGACCTTGAGTACTAAGCGAGCAAGAGGGGAGAGTATCGAACTGGGGATCTTGAATACCAATAGACAAAGCCACAGAATTTCTCCTTTTATTTATATATATACAGATATCCCACTCTATTGAGGAAGTGCTTTCAAGCTCGTGGCTTCTCGACCACACATATATAACACACATACAGCATGTACAGACAGACATGGCACTAATAAATTATTATTTATTTTTTGTAGAAACTATCCCACAGAATTTTCTGATGTTGGTACAGTAGGAAGAATGATTCCAGTCACCCGAGATGAATCCTCTAGTATATACAAAGTGAATAGAGATGGGGGTGGCATACCAAAGCTAACGGACAAACACACAGAATTTTCTTGTACACTAGATTTATTCTTCATTCCAATGAGCATCCTCTCGATGAGCTCATGTTTTGATGTGCATTAGCAAATAATGTGACATAAATGGGCAGTTCCTTTTTATAATAAATTTCAAGATCTACCGGGACACAAGACTTATAGGTTTCAATTGTGCGGCTTCCAAATTAAAACAGAACACAGGTCTATAAATTTTGACTCTTCTCTGCACAAAAACTCGTTTCCTTATCTTGCCATCTAACCTAGTTTGGTTTTAAAGTAAAACTTTTTTTGTTTCAACTTTTAAATATATACTGGTATATATACCAGGGGTGTATTTAAGGGGGGGCGGGGGGGGGCATTCGCCCCCCCCTTGTATCATTCTCGCCCCCCCCCCCCTTGAAATTAGAGATATTTTTTTAAATAATGTCAAGAAAGGTGTAATACAAGAAAGGTGTAATAAGCTTATGATATCAGGTTCAAATGATAGGAATGTCAAACTGAGGTTCTTCTTGGTTTTCTCTGCCATACGTCCACAATCTCTTCAAGGTCGCTCTCAGAGAGTACTTCTGGTGCCTCTATAGCAATCCTCATAAGGTGAGAAAGGCTGCAGTCACTTAGAGAATTACGCAAACGAGTCTTGATCATCTTCATCTGTGAGAAGCTTCTCTCCACAGAAGCAGTAGAAACTGGAATCGATAAGCAGATGGAGGCAATCTTGTGCAAATTGGGAAACATGGCCTTGAGCATGTCGTTTGAAACAAGTTCTTTCAGCTGTGATGCAGTAGTATCCCGTGGTTGCTTGACTAACAGCTGGCGGAATGTTTTCCACTCTGTAAGTATTTCAGTGGAAATCATGGCTGTCTTCACTGTTTCTTCTCCATCCAATGTTTCTGCATCTCTATCTTCTCCGTAGTGAGCAATCAGTTTCTCAACAGACGTGTCTCCATAAGTGGGAAAAGATACTGAATCTGGTTTTGGAACTTTCCGTGGATCGAATATAGACAATGCTGATACAACAGCGTTGGATGAAGAAAATCGGCTTGTTATGTTGGCCTTTAAATCAGCAACAAAAGGCTTACCAACAACATTCTGGAACGAAAGTATTTTATCAGCGTCAATAGACACCTTTGTAGATGACTTCAAGTCTTCAACGTTTTCAAGAAGCTCCAACACCCAGTTCGCTCCAGGCAAAACTGCATCATCCAAGGATTTAACAGTAGCATCAACAAGGAATGATATCAACGAGAGGTCAAGCTGCTCTGCCTGAAGTGCTTTGCTGAGCTTGGCTACTTGTGGTAGAGTGAAATCAAGCAAATATATAGCTGCAATCGTAGACAATTTGCAGAGGGCACCATGGATTCCAAGAGCTTCTGGCTCGTGGGACGTCTCGTAGATGTTCCCAATGGTGATTACAATTGCAGAATAACTTGCTTTGACAGCTTTGACACACCTTTCATGTGCCAGCCAGCGTGTGTCAGATGGCTTGATCACTTTCATTTCTGGAAGTTCAAGAACGTGCTGTACCTCCTTCAGACACTCTGCTCGCTTGGGGGAATTGCGAAAATGCTTCCAAAGAGTAGTCAATGTTGTGTAAACATGAGCAATTCCAGGAGTTTTATTGGCAGCTTGCACACAAGCCAACTGCAGTAAGTGACAGTGGCAGTGTATAAACAGAGCGTGAGGAGTATGTTTCTTGATACGTGCCTGAACCCCGGTCTTTCGTCCAGAAAAAGTTGCAGCTCCATCAAATCCCAATCCAACTATTCTTCCGACTTGTAGACCTTTCTTCTTTAAACAATCGATGAGATTAGAATAGATGGTCTCTGCATCAGCCTTCTTCAATGGAATAAGCTCCAGAAAGCACTCTACTGGTACACCATCTTCCTCCCAGCGGCAAAACACAGACAATTCTTCTACGTTGGTGACATCTGTGCACTCATCTGCCATGAGGCTGTACATAGGTGCCTTTTGAAGTCGCTTCAGAATCGACTCCTCCACCCATGTCCCCAATGATTCGATGAATTCAACCACAGCCACTCTTGATGTGTACACAGCATTTCTTGGTGCAGTTTCTAAGAATTGCTTCAAATGTTGGCTGCCACATCGAACCACCACGTCAACCAGCTTCTCAAATGTTGTCGAATGTGCAACTTGTTCTTTCGTAAGAAAATGAGTGAGTAGGATCAGGCACTTCACTGCAGCTCTGTTCTGAGCTCTTTTGCGAGCTAAAACATTCTGGAGTTGCTGTACAACTGTTCCACCTTTGGCTGCTCCTTTAGCTGCAAAAAGAGCTTGAGTTGCATGGATATGGAAGTCACTTCTCGCATGAGCTTTCATTTTTTCAACAGCTTTCTTCCAATTTCTGCAAGGTTGTGTGACCCACACTCCTCCAGTACGCTGCAGACCAGATTGCTTGCAAACCTTGCAAAAGGCACCATCGCTATCCTCGTCATAATAGAGCCAACTGAAATCTTTCTCCCAGCTCTTAGAGTATTTTCTCTTCGTGGATACAGAAGAGCGGTGTTTGTTTTGCTTGCTTTTCTTTGAAGGTGGAGGACTAAGGCTAGGACTAGATGCCTCGACATGCTCAGAGCTATCTGTTCTGCTATCTTCGCTATCGCTGCTATTAGCATGAGAAGAGGCTTGAGAAGTACTTGCAAAGTATGAGCGAATATCCATATTAATATGAAGAGAAATCAGCTAGTAAGGTTTCTTTTATAGAGACTTTAAGACCATGACATAATGGACTGAGTTAAAAATACTGAGAGAGAGTGGGAAAGAAGGAGGGAACTGAAGAAGTGACAAACCTACAAAGGAGAACACGTGGTGGTGTGTGATGACTTTAAGACCATGACATAATGGACTGAGTTAAAAATACTGAGAGAGAGTGGGAAAGAAGGAGGGAACTGAAGAAGTGACAAACCTACAAAGGAGAACACGTGGTGGCGTGTGATGACATCATGTCTAAGATTAGACTTGAAGACCATGACATAATGGACTGAGTTAAAAATACTGAGAGAGAGGGAGTGGGAAAGAAGGAGAAACAAAAGAAGTGACAAACCTACAAAGGAGAGCACGTGGTGGTGTGTGATGTCATCGTGTCATGACACATGCTCTCCTTTTTCCAAGCAGCTATATACAATATCATGAGAAATATATACAGTCTAGCCATAGTTCGGTATAGCATAATGCCATTGGTAGTCAGTCAAAATAGCTATCCTCAGACATTGTAAAAGCAAAAAAAAATATGGGGGGATCTTCCCCCCAGACCCCCCTTTTACGACTTATGAACATGTTAAGAAAATATTAACAAAAATTAGGGCACCAAGTGACCAACCATTTCCACCCCCCCCCCCCCCCCCCCCCTAGAGAACTAGAGAAAAATTGTGTATGAAACCTGTTGTCCATGATTTTGTAAGAAAATGCATGGAATGCAACATAATTCGATTTCACAAAAGCCCACCTCCATTATACGAGTGACAAGTGACTATATCTAATCTATATATGCTGATTGCCGTAGCATGCAACTTCAGCAAATATTTAAGATGGAATGTTGTACTAAAGATTTTAGAAAAAGTGCATGCCATCATAAGTAGCAGCTATATATACAGTTAGTACTGCAAAAATACCTGTGGGTAAAACACTTTCGTACTCCACGCGGAAGCCCAGGGTGCACGTCCCCTTTCCGCACCATCCAGGCTCTCCGCCCCCCCTTATTTTCCATATCTCAAGTTCGTCCCCCCTTGGCAAAATTTCTGTATACAACCCTGTATACTTACATCTGCTTGTGAGCATATTCATGGATCAGACAATGAACAGACTGGTGTTATTAATTAAGACTCTGAGATTTCTTGTTCATTCGTTTGTTTGCCACCTTTTTTTAACAGTTTATTTCTGATGGCCTTCACCTCTTGATCCTCAGGGTCAACATGGAAGAATTGCCGGATCAGTTTATCCTTGTACCTTCTTACCTATTCACAGAATAATGAGACATGATTTCAGCAAGGGCTGTGGAATATTTATAGAACACTCGGGGTATTGTTATTTTATATACAATATTTAGGGTCTTGTTATCATATATACATAGAGGGATCAGTAGAAGGATGGCCACACAGGGTGGTGTTTTGTTCTCAATGATGGAGATCAAAAAAAATTGGAGGAGGGAAATGCCACAAAGAGAAAGAATGTCTTTCTCAACGATACAAAATAATAATGAAATATAATTTTTTTTAATTCGACAATCCATCTAGATGCTCTTAGATGATCTATATATAGTTCATCCATAATATATAGCCTTCATCAGGAATAAATGAAGGCTAGAGCATCTAGCCGAAACGTCAAGAAGTGGAATCTTGCCTGGCTGCTGGGGAGTTATTCTGAAGAGCCTGAACTTGAAAAGCCATGACCACCATAATTACTCTTATTTTATCTGTATTATTATTATTATCATCATTATTACTGTTATTATTATTTATACTGTTATTATTATTTATCATGTAGCTATCTACTCCACTCATAGAGAATAGTACAAATAGAACTACTGTGATATTTTACCATATCGCGTACTTGTTATTACCTACCCGATATGCGCATGCTCAGTAAAGGTTTGCGCATCCTCAGTCCCATGATAAATACATTATTGAATTGATACGGTGAAATATCACTCGTCTGATTGGCCGGTATTTTCACTCGTGCCTGCGGCACTCGTGGAAATACTAGCCACAGACTCGTGATATTTCCCCGTATCAATGTAATAATGCATATTTATTAATTATATTCTTATTCTTATTTATTTTATTGTTTTGGTTTTATTACCAATTATTGGCAGACATATTCATGACATATTCATATTATTATTATTATTTTAATTAATTTATTCTTTATTTAAATTTAAAAATTATACATCCTGTGCACATGCTAGGCGCGTACACTTGCACATGGTGGATAGCTAGCTACCGGTATACAGCAGCAGGTTCACGCGAGCCTTAGCATCTCATTATTCCTGATGAAGACTAGAGCATCTAGTCGAAACATTGAGTAAATACAATTTGAAGTCGATTATTGAGAAAGTGATTATAATAAATTTCTAAGTTGAGAAAGACATCATATTCTACCATGTCAGATGTGACTTTGTGAGTAACGAGAATGCTATGGAAATACAACACTAGCACAACTAGAGAGCATTAGCTGCACAAATCTCAATGGCGCTCGCATTCAGTGCTTCTCTGCTTCCTCCTGTAATGCTAACACTTGCCGTATAGCCATCACTTTACCACATGTGATGGCCTAGGCTCTCTCTCTCTGTTGCCACAACCTTTTCCTCAGGAGTATGAGCCTAATAGCAAAACAAGACCATACAATGCAGTCTCAGAGATCATGCAGTCTCAGCATGTACAAGTTCGTTGACTAAAGATTCATACCTTACCGTGTATGAGCTCCTCAACTAGAGAACCTATGTCCCATCCAACTTTTCCCTAATAACTAATAGCATTCCCTCCCTTCCTCCCTCTCCCTGCCTGCACGAAGAGCTTTTAAAAAATGTAAAAAATAAGAAAAATTGGCGGAAGGGGAAAGAATTGCACAACCTTTATTACTTATTTATCTGATCCCTCACTTTTAAATTAGAGTGGTCTCTTGGAAGGAATACCACTGTATCAGCAGTGAAGCCGTATCACTGTATCAGCACTGAAGGTGTATCACTGTATCAGCACTGAAGGCATATCACTGTATCAGCACTGAAGGTGTATCACTGTATCAGTACTGAAGGTGTATCACTGTATCAGTACTGAAGGTGTATCACTGTATCAGTACTGAAGGTGTATCACTGTATCAGTACTGAAGGTGTATCACTGTATCAACACTGAAGGTGTTCACTGTATCAGCACTGTAGGTGTATCACTGTATCAGCACTGAAGGTGTATCACTGTATCAACACTGAAGGTGTTCACTGTATCAGCACTGTAGGTGTATCACTGTATCAGCACTGAAGGTGTATCACTGTATCGGCACTGAAGGCTATCACTGTATCAGCACTGAAGGTGTATCACTGTATCAGCACTGAAGGTGTATCACTGTATCAGCACTGAAGGTGTATCACTGTATCAGCACTGAAGGCATATCACTGTATCAGTACTGAAGGCATATCACTGTATCAGCACTGAAGGTGTATGACTGTATCAGCACTGAAGGTGTATCACTGTATCAGCACTGAAGGCATATCACTGTATCAGCACTGAAGGTGTATCACTGTATCAGCACTGAAGGTGTATCACTGTATCAGGCATCACTGTATCAGCACTGGCACAATAGCCTCTCCCTGCTTTTCCTCAAGATGTATGCTCTTGAACACATATTGCCAGGAATTTTGAAAATCTATTTTGTTCTGATTTTGTGGCGAACATAACTTTGCCACACTTGACTCAATTTCAATATTTGAGGATTCATTTGAGAGCTCTTTTAGTGATCTGTGATATAAACGGTTTTCATTTTTTTTTTTACTTGAAGCATTGCCGAGTTATGGTGATTAGAAGAGGTGACTGTCACAGATTTTGCATTTATTTTGTGTGGTTGGAAATGAAATGCCTTGGAACTAATGAACAGGAGACGTGTTGAAAAATATGCCTCCGTTATATCACAGCTAAATGTCTTGGTAAGCTACAAACCAAATTTGGGCATCTGTAGACCAGGCACTTGGGAATTATCCTCGCCGCAGTTTGGGGGGTGCAATTTTTGGAGTGACCCTTGCCTTTTTGGATGTATCTTCTAAGAAAATGTGCCTATAGAGACATTTCACATATCATCTTAAAGCACACAGAATGAGCAACAAGTTGGTATCAAAAGTATCTTCACAGAAGAAAGGGAGGGAAAGTTATGATGGCTACAAAAATGCATTCAAATTTTGGTGGTTTCAGGCCTTTTAATAGAGGAAGCTAACATCTTTTCAGTTTTCCAGCTAAAGCCTCCAATATCAACTGCAAATATATTTTTTCACAAGCCAATATTATCACGTGATCATGCCGATTGGTGGTAATGAAGTTTACCAGACCAATATTTTCCGTCACAACAAAGTCTGGCCATGTGGGAACTCCTTCATTACTTCTAATTAAACAAAAACACCAGACAGTTAACTCACAGGCATAAACACGTGGTCTTTCTGTCCAAAATCTTGCCAAAGGGCCATATAAATTCCTATAACTGAAGGGTGTGTGGCCATAATGAAATGGGTGTGGCTTCATCTGTGAAGATCTATACCTGTGCACAGGCCAGTAGTAAAGATTTGGAAACGTAGCTGACTCTTGGGAAAGATGAGAGGCTCCAACATGTCTTTAGTGAAGCCTGGAGGATACTTGTTTCCCCCGCCAATAGGCGGATTACTTCGGTCACCATCAGTAGCCATGTTTTGTCAGCATGAAAGGGGGCGTACAAATAGCGTTTCAATGATAGACCTTTGACCTTTCATGGCTTGTGCGAAGTTGTCGGAACGAGTTTTTTTGTCGGGAAGGAGTATCGCTGCCAAATCACAGACGAACTCTCGAGTGACGCATGTGGCTCCTACTAAATCCCTTCCGTCGTCCGGTCACCTTGGACGTCTGCTAGATGGCTGCTCCTGTGACCTGGTTGTTGTTGGCGATAGACCACGCCCCTCCATTACTGTCACAGATGGAGCGAGTCTCAAGTACATTATCAACCCTGCTCGCTATCCTGGACGTGGTAGATTCATCTCTCAACTACTTCACCTAAAGAATAATAAGAACTTTCATGCACTTGACCAAGTACCAGAGTGTGGTAGTTGGGATAAAGATGTCGAGTGGACAAGTCTTCTTGCTTCTGGTAGTATAGATACAGAAGGTATCCCCCCATTGCACATTATTGGAGGTTGCTCTCCAGGCTTTCCTGCTGCTGGGGTGACAACTAATGTCTGCAGGAAAACAAATTCAAATTTTTCAGACTCGCTGCCCCACTCGAGACATTCACAGCTTTTGCAAGCCGCACTCATCCGTTCCTCCCAGTCACATCCACCTCAAGAAGAAGACGATCAATCTCCAAGTCCAGCCCAACTTTCCTTTGTTCTCCTCAAGCTCCGAGATGAGGTAATTCACACTTATTTTTACCATGGCCCTAATTATGTGTTGATGACATAATCTGGTGAGAAGAATGTGATTTTAGCTGGCATACCTCTGCATGGCTACACTCTGCAGAAAGAAGTCGAGGCTATTGTACAAACCTGCACTTGTCCTCCCTTCACAATATCAAAGTGGGCGGTATGTGTGCATTGTTTTCTGATTTTCCAGCTGCCAACATTCTTCAATGGTCACCATAGCTACAACATGTACTCCTCAGACCTCATCTTCAAGAACAAGCTCCTCCCCTTTGCCTCCACTCTACACAGCAGGTGGAGTTACAAGTGCTTTCTTGGGTCGGCCAGGAGCCTTCTTAAGTTGGGATTCGCTAACCTGGTCCTCGATGTGCTACGAATCACAAAGGATGTGGACAGAGGGAAAGTTGAAGCACGGTGGAGGATCAGAGGCAGAGCAAGATTTCGAACCAGAGAGAGGTGGGGTTGAAGTAGACAATAAAAGTGGTTGTAGGGTACCAACCCACCTGCTTTTTTGGTTGAACCTACTGTTGGTTCTAGCCATGCATATTGCTTGTTGCAGAGGCTGCTACGGCCATTTTTCACGCCGACTATAAGCAGACTGCTTTAATTAATTATAACAACCAGCTTTTTTTACATGCCTCTTCGTTCCCTCAGACAAATAGTGCACTCATTTTGACTCGCAGCGCCATTCCGTCACCCCATTGTCTCACTCCTCATTCACTTGCTGGGACCTCTTGCTCTCGTCCAGACCTTCAGATAGACATGGAGGCATTTATTCCTCCCTGACCTTGTTCGCTCTTTATCTTGTTCACCCCCAGTACACCCACTTACTCATTTCCTAATCAGCTCCCCACCCACCCACTCCTCCACTCACCACACATGTATCCCACACACACATGCACAACAAGACCGACTACAACGCAGTCTCAGAGATTGTACAGTCTCAGCATGTACAAGTTCGTTGACTAGAGGGACTAAATATTTATATCTTACCGTGTATGAGCTCAACTAGAGAACCTCTAGAGAACCTTGTCCCATCCAACTTTGCCCTAATAACTAACAGCATTCCCTCCCTCCGCCTGCCTGCATGAAGAGTTTTTTTTAAATGAAAAAAATTGGCCGAAGGGGAAAGAATTGCACAACCTTTATTACTTATTTACCTGATCCCACCCCTCACTTTTAAATTAGAATGGTAAAGATTTACTCTTCCACTCACCGACCCACCCTCATACATACACACTCACTCACAACCCACACACTCCTTCACCACACACACACACACACAGTTCACTCACTGACCTCACCCACTCACTCCCCCCTCTCTTCTCCCACCCAATCCTTCCCTTTCTAGGGTCATTCTGGATGGCTTTTCCGAGTTCCAAGTGAATTCTGAAGGTCTCATTTTCCTGCACAAGATGGATCGAATTATATCCTCACAGGAACGCAGTCCATTGAGGTCTGTTCTCGGCAGGCCACTGGACAGCCTTCTACCCAAGGAAGAGCCCTCACTAAGTCATGGCAATTCATCGTCCTGATGCACACAAACCAGGAGATGGAATGTGGCCATACGATTACATGACTATCAGATTGTTTATGTATCACCATCAGGAAATCTGAAGTTATATATATCTGGCTTATCACGCTTTTGGTAATTATATATGTCATCCATCACTAATGTGTGTAATTGTATTGCAATGCAATAATTATAGCTGATGTCAGGAATCGTTCTATATAACGTTAGTTTTGTGAATCTCCTCGTCTTCCACACCTTGTATTTGGTGATGCTGAAATAAGTCTCCAGCATCTTCCTCCCTGACAACAACTAAATAACAATAACAACATGAATAATCAATAACTTATAACAACAGCAGCAATACGCATAACTTAACTAAACTATGTACCTATCGTACAGCCGGAAATGTTGATGGTTGAAATGTTTGACAATTCGTGAAAGGCAATTGGTGGTTTCATAACATAGCCGTGATGATGGTCACGCTTGTGGCCTGTGAATGTGTATGTTCCATAGGGCAGTTATGTCATTGCAGCAACTCTGCCAATGGCTAAACTCATTTCAAAATGGCGTCTTCACCTTCACCTGTTATTTAAACGTCTTAATATTGGTGTGTATTCGGTGGGCTTGGAACTTTGACCCCAAATTCAATTCTCCGTCAATATTTGCGGCCATGATATCATGCCAGGGTCCGAGGAAAGTCTATGGACGACTGATAAAATTTTTTTTAATGACTTCAAAATTATTTTAAGTGTGTACTAATGCTTGGCCGCTGCCTTCAAGATGCCATATCATGTGTTCAGTATGGGTTTACGAGCTTATTCAAGTTCCATTCTGTAGGTAATTTTGTGTCATTCGACCTGGTACCAATATCTCAAATTGGATCAATTGGCTCTCAGTTTTCTATCACATAATGTGGAGGCAAATATTCCCACAACTAGAGAAGGGTACACGAGGTTCTCGTCTGCAAAACACTTTCCTCAGTAACCCTGGCAACTAGTAACATTCCTCGCTGATCTTGCAGCCTTGTTGGTGGCAAGTCAACTGGAGAGGGATATATTTGTTCTGCTCAACTAGGGGTGCCATCGCTAGTGGGGACTGCACTTCGACCTGGTGAGAAAATAACGCCAACTCCAAGTCACACAGCAGCTGCAGCAATGCAAACAATGACCTACAGGACGAATACTTGGGTGACAATGAGAGTTGTGGTGAAGGACATATCATAGGCGTAGGAATAGCGGGGGGGGGGGCCCAGGGGGCACGTGCCCCCCAACTAAAATGGCATGAGTATGTAACAAAGCTATACAAAG
The DNA here is from genome assembly GCA_028752905.1 of Cladorhizidae sp. MBARI D1340-BT2. Classification (NCBI taxonomy): domain Eukaryota; kingdom Metazoa; phylum Porifera; class Demospongiae; order Poecilosclerida; family Cladorhizidae; species Cladorhizidae sp. MBARI D1340-BT2. The sequence goes on from JAQNBH010000016.1 coordinate 17,279,688, forward strand.
GTTCTTGCATTTATTGATAGCTAGCTTAGATAGGGACTACTTCTGGGACAAACAATAAACTTACATCAAGAACAGGACAAAATTAAAATACAGGACAGTGTGTGTGTGTGTGTGTTGATTGTATTGTACAGAGTGACAAACCACAGCTTACACAGTACAGCTTGACCTTTGGGACTCTGGCTAGAATAGGTAAAGTTGAGCTTATGTCACTACAGTGCAGTCAGAATGGAAAATGATATTAATACACTTCCTTTGAAGAAGTATAAGATTTCATCCTTCAGCACCTAGTGATCAAGGACAGGCATCTACATCCCAACCTGATGTTCAAGCTATTCCTTTGGAGGAGCATCTTCTGACTCACTTGGCGACCCATGTGACTGTCATTCTGAATGCTGTGAAGTATGGCCACTTCCATTTCAGCCCCAAGATGCCAGTTCAATGGAAAATACACGTAAACAGCAGGGAAAGAAAAGGCGTAGTTTTTCTCCAAGGTGGTATGAATCTTTCCCCTGGCTTAGCTTATGCACAACTAGAAATCGAGCTTTCTGTGCTTACTGCAGGTACTGCCATATTTAAAAATTTTAAAAGGTGAAGATGCATTTGTCTTGACTGGCTTTGATGAAAGCTCAGGAAAAATTCCATCAGCATGCCTCATCGAATGTACACAGGGAGTCCATTTTCAAGCTTGAATGTTTTCCCTGATTTAAATGTGTGGTTAAGTGAAAAGAAAAGAAGTATTTTTCACCAGTTATTATTAATGAACAGATTTCAATTATTGGGTTGTCCCTTTTGAGACAATTACTAGAAGATATTCGAAAAGCAGAGTGGTTCTCTCTAGTTGCTGATGAGGCAACAGCTGTCAGCCACAAGGAGCAGTTGTCAGTATGCGTCAGATGGGTTGATGAGTATAATATATGAAGATCCCATTGAAATGATTTGCCTCCCCAAAACTAATGCAGTGACAATAACTTTAGCTTTAATAGATTGCTTCATTAGATTGTGCCTCCACCTTTCACAGTGCCGTGGTCAAGCATATGATGGGGCTAGTAACATGAGTGGCTATCTTGTAAAGGGGGACTGTACCACAGAAACTAGATTTTTTAATATTTTTCTCTTTCTTTTTTTAAAACAATTCTTGTATCTATACTCTAGCCATTTGCAAAGTTTTAGAGGCATTGGATGCTCCATTCCGAAGTTATGTTGGTTTTTGTCCATGCAATTTCACTTCATCTTGATTCAAGAATCGAAGAAAAAACCCGAAGAGACGGCCAACCGAAGGGGAGACAGTTGCATTAAAAAAAAAAATTAATTGTGGTTACAACTTTAGAGCTCCATAACATACCATTAGGAAGCACAAAGCATAAGGAACAACCTGGATTTTTTAAATCTGCATAGAATGTATAGGAAAAAATTATGGCGATTTATAAATCTGTGGTTTTTCTGCGGTACAGTTCCCCCTGGTGTTGCAGCCAGAATTCAGAATTTCCATCAGCTATTTATGTACATTGTTTTGCTCACTGTACAAATTTAGTTCTTCAATCTACTTGCCGTCAATGTATTCCTATTAGGAATGCACTAGATTTGATGATGTTATCACAGCTAATTAGGTTTTCTCTAAAGCGAGCAGCTTTGCTTGATCAGCTTCAAGCCGAGCTTTCTACAGCTACACCAAGTCTAAAGCCCCTTTGTCCAACAGGATGGACAGTCCATAGAGCAGCCTTTAATTCAGTTCTTGCTAATTATGCAGTCCTCTGTGAAGCATTGCTAGAAATCAATTATACTACCCGCAATGAGTACGGAAGAAAAGCTGGAGGCTTTCTAGCACAAATGGAAAAGTTTAGCACTTACTTTGGGCCTAAAGTTAGCTCACCTCATTTTTTCTGGATCAGAGCAGCTCTCTCTTACATTACAGGGGGGAAATACTACAGTTGAAGAAGCTCTAGGTAGTGCTAAGCTTACAGTAAGCTACCTTGAACGACTTAGATCAGATACTTTGATGATTTTTACAAAGGGGTGTTAGAATAATTGACATTACTATATACCTATATACATTGCCCAGATATAGAAGAACACCCAGACGAATATAGTCCACAGGATTATTTCAGAAGGCAATATTTCGAAGTTCTTGATGTAATGACTACAGAACTGAAACATCACTTTGACCAAAAACGTGTCATGCCTGCTGCAGCAGCCATGATTGAAAAGCTCTGTTGAATGCTGCCAATGGTGAAACAGTTAAACTACCTGATGACTTCCAAGTGTACAAGAATGATTTTGATCTGGATAGACTACAGACTCAGCTCAATATGCTGCCAGATTTGATTAGAACAAGAAATACAACTAGCAGTAGCAATTATGCAAGTGACCAATGTGAGATCAATTTCTGAGGTGCTTAGTGAAGTTCACATGGGTCAAGAACTGTTTTCACAAATTTCACAGCTACTTAAACTTTTTTCACAATTCCAATTACAACATCTACAGCAGAAAGATCTTTTTCTGCACTCAGAAGACTAAAGACGTACTTACGGGCTACAATGTCACAGCCAAGACTCAAGCATATGATGCTAACTTATGTTCATAAGGATAGAAACTGATAATGTGAATTTAGAAAATATTGCAAAAGACTTTATCAATGTGAATGACAGACGAATTAAATATTTTGGACAGTATTATTATCATCATTATTGCTATCTTTAAAATCATCATTTATTATCATATATACATATAAATCTAGTGCCCCCCCAATCAAAATTTGCTTCCCACGCCTCTGCATATGCTGGTTCCTGTTTGAGAGACTACGTATGCCTCCTGCTGGTGTTTGCACGGACTATTTTGTGTTGTGCCGTTCATGACATGGTATTTCACAATAATTTCAACCCCCATGTGGTGGACCACACCCACTCCTGCTAACTTGCAGGACAGGCAAGAACATGTTCTTAAAACACCTACACCCTGTGCTCCTAGAACACCTGCACCCAGTGCTCCTAGAACACCTGCACCTAGTGCTCCTAGATTACCTGCACCCTGTGCTCCTAGTATACCTGCCAACCCCATGTTCCTAGAGCCCTCCTCCCTGTGATCCTAGAACACCTGCATCCCATGCTCCTAGAACACCTGCACCTAGTGCTCCTAGAACACCTGCACCTAGTGCTCCTAGTATACCTGCCAACCCCATGTTCCTAGAGCCCTCCTCCCTGTGATCCTAGAACACCTGCATCCCGTGCTCCTAGAATGCTTGCACCCCATGCTCCTAGAACACTTGCACCACATGCTTTTAGAACACCTGCACACTGTGTTCCTATGCCTGCATCCCATGCTCCTAGAACACCTTCATGCTGTACTACTGCACCCCATACTGCACTGTGTGAGGTGGACTTTCCTGCTGCCTGACTGCCCGTGGCTCAGTGGCATGCAACAGCAAACTGTCTTGACGAAGAAGCTGCTGTTTGGTTTGTGCAGAGTCAGCATGACCACAAACCGTATATACCTCAAGTAGGCAGAGCCCTAACAGTATGATTAGAGGGAGGTCATTTTACATATTTAGCCTGCTGGATGAAGAGGGTTAAATTGGCAGCTATTGTGGTGGCTGCTAAACTGCACAAATAATGATGTCACAGGTGGTGGTGGTGTTTTTCCCTTTTCCAGTGAGATATGACCATATAAGGTAAAATGTGGAATTTTCATGATGCTTTTGCAGTTCTTGCTATCCCTCTCTTCCATTTCCCTACTCCCTCCAACTCTCATCCCCTTTCTATTGCATGTCTTCCCCCGCCATCTCTTCCCCCGCCATCTCTTCCTTACTTTCTCTCCCACCATCTCTTCCTTACTTTCTCTCCCACATCTCTTCCTTACTTCCTCTCCCACATCTCTTCCTTACTTTCTCTCCCACCATCTCTTCCTTACTTTCTCTCCCACCATCTCTTCCTTACTTTATCTCCCACCATCTCTTCCTTACTTTCTCTCCCACCATCTCTTCCTTACTTTCTCTCCCACCATCTCTTCCTTACTTTCTCTCCCACCATCTCTTCCTTACTTTATCTCCCACCATCTCTTCCTTACTTTCTCTCCCACCATCTCTTCCTTACTTTCTCTCCCACCATCTCTTCCTTACTTTCTCTCCCACATCTCTTCCTTACTTTCTATCCCACCATCTCTTCCTTACTTTCTCTCCCACCATCTCTTCCTTACTTTCTCTCCCACCATCTCTTCCTTACTTTCTCTCCCACCATCTCTTCCTTACTTTCTCTCCCACATCTCTTCCTTACTTTCTCTCCCACCATCTCTTCCTTACTTTCTCTCCCACCATCTCTTCCTTACTTTCTCTCCCACCATCTCTTCCTTACTTTCTCTCCCACCATCTCTTCCTTACTTTCTCTCCCACATCTCTTCCTTACTTTCTCTCCCACCATCTCTTCCTTACTTTCTCTCCCACCATCTCTTCCTTACTTTCTCTCCCACCATCTCTTCCTTACTTTCTCTCCCACCATCTCTTCCTTACTTTCTCTCCCACCATCTCTTCCTTACTTTCTCCCCCACCCTCTCTTCCTCACCTCCTCTCCCTCACTATCTCTCCCACCCTCTCTTCCTCACCTTCTCTCCCTGCTTGTTGCCTGCCACATTTGACTCCATCAAGCTCATGCTGCTTCCCACCTTCTGCCAGAAGCTACACCAACCAAACAATCAGTCACAGTTCTACCATAAAGAACACCAGCTGCTCTATGCCACAGCAAAGCAGCAGTGTTCAGCCTTCACTTATAAAATCATGAGTGTCACTGCTAACATTACCCAACATTATATATTGCTTTGTTCTTGAATTGGAATGTGCTTTAGAGAGCAAACAATCGGAAAATCTTGTCACTTCACACCGATGGTTATGCGTGCATTAATCGTCATTTCTCTGGACAGGGTGTGTAAAAATACGGAAAAGATGTGTGTACTTGGCGGACATGTATTGTCACAACTTACCTGAGCAGCTCTTGGTTGTTGCGTATCTTGGGTGGTGTGACGCGCATCTTCTTCAGCAAGTAGAAGTGTCCAGGTCCACCCTGCAGCAGGTGAGGGGGTTCAATGAGTATGCCAGGTGTGAATACATGCCTCTCCCCCCTCCCCACCCCATAGTATAAATATGTACATGCTGATAATAATGTGCAACCTGGTATGAACATGTGTACCTTCTGACATGAAATGTGCAAACTGGTATGAATACATACCACTAATATGAATACATGCCCTCTGGTATGAACATGTGCCCTAGTATGAATATGTATCCCTGATATGAATAACCCCTGATATGAACACATACCCTCTGGTATGAACATGCACCCTAGTATGAATATGTACCCCAGATATCAATACATTACCCTGATATGAACACATACTCTCTGGTGAGAACATGTGCCCTAGTATGAATATGTACTCCTGGTATGAATATTTCCCTCTGGAATGCCCCTAATACATAAGTCCTGGTATGAACATTGTACCACTTGGATGAATACATACCTCTGGTATGAATATGCCCCTTTGTGTATGGATACATGCTCTCTGGCCCAGTGGCAGTCCCTGACCTCACAGGTTGAGATATGCATGACTCACCTCACAAACAAGGCCTAGAAACTCTCCATGTCTTGTATATAGCCAGTCAGCATCTCATTGATCTTCTCCTGAAAATCTTCCAAGCTCTTCGTGATAATCCTGTTATTTGAATGGATCAGGTATATAAGTATATACCAATCAATGCTTGAATGGATCAGGTAGGTGGTAAATACCAATCAATGATGTCAGTGATGGCATCATGAGGGAAAGAAATGAGTTCAGAGGACATTGGGTTAATAATAATAATAATAATAATAATAATAATAATAATAATAATAATAATAATAATAATAATAATAATAATAATAATAATAATAATAATAATAATAATAATAATAATAATAATAATAATAATAATAATAATAATAATAATAATAATAATAATAATAATAATAATAATAATAATAATAATAATAATAATAATAATAATAATAATAATAATAATAATAATAATAATAATAATAATAATAATAATAATAATAATAATAATAATAATAATAATAATAATAATAATAATAATAATAATAATAATAATAATAATAATAATAATAATAATAATAATAATAATAATAATAATAATAATAATAATAATAATAATAATAATAATAATAATAATAATAATAATAATAATAATAATAATAATAATAATAATAATAATAATAATAATAATAATAATAATAATAATAATAATAATAATAATAATAATAATAATAATAATAATAATAATAATAATAATAATAATAATAATAATAATAATAATAATAATAATAATAATAATAATAATAATAATAATAATAATAATAATAATAATAATAATTAATAATAATAATAATAATAATAATAATAATAATAATAATAATAATAATAATAATAATAATAATATAATAACAACAACAATAGTTGTTGTTATTATTATCATCATAACATCACAGTAGCCACACAAGATTATGCATCAGATAGCACAATAGCTACACAAGATTATGCATACAGATATCACAATAGCTACACAAGATTATGCATACAGATATCACAATAGTTACACAAGATTATGCATACAGATATCACAATAGCTACACAAGATTATGCATACAGATATCACAATAGCTATACAAGATTATGCATAGAGATATCACAATAGCTACACAATATTATGCATGCAGATATCACAATAGCTACACAAGATTATGCATACAGATATCACAATAGCTACACAAGATTATGCATACAGATATCTGCACACAGATATTGCACAAGATTATGCATACAGATATCACAATAGCTACACAAGATTATGCATACAGATATCACAATAGTTACACAAGATTATGCATACAATAGCTACACAAGATAATGCATAGATATCACAATAGCTACACAAGATTATGCATACGGATATCACAATAGCTACACAAGATTATGCATACAGATATCACTATAGCTATACAAGATTATGCATACTGATATCACAATAGCTACACAAGATTATGCATACAGATATCACTATAGCTACACAAGATTATGCATACAGATATCACAATAGCTACACAAGATTATGCATACAGATATCACAATAGCTACACAAGATTATGCATACAGATACCACAATAGCTACACAAGATTATGCATAGAGATATTACTATAGCTACACAAGATTATGCATACAGATATCACAATAGATACACAAGATTATGCATACAATAGCTACACAAGATAATGCATAGATATCACAATAGCTACACAAGATTATGCATACGGATATCACAATAGCTACACAAGATTATGCATACAGATATCACAATAGTTACACAAGATTATGCATACAGATATCACAATAGCTACACAAGATTATGCATACAGATATCACAATAGCTATACAAGATTATGCATAGAGATATCACAATAGCTACACAATATTATGCATGCAGATATCACAATAGCTACACAAGATTATGCATACAGATATCACAATAGCTACACAAGATTATGCATACAGATATCTGCACACAGATATTGCACAAGATTATGCATACAGATATCACAATAGCTACACAAGATTATGCATACAGATATCACAATAGTTACACAAGATTATGCATACAGATATCACAATAGCTACACAAGATTATGCATACAGATATCACTATAGCTATACAAGATTATGCATACAGATATCACTATAGCTACACAAGATTATGCATACAGATATCACAATAGATACACAAGATTATGCATACAATAGCTACACAAGATAATGCATAGATATCACAATAGCTACACAAGATTATGCATACGGATATCACAATAGCTACACAAGATTATGCATACAGATATCACTATAGCTATACAAGATTATGCATACTGATATCACAATAGCTACACAAGATTATGCATACAGATATCACTATAGATACACAAGATTATTCATACAATAGCTACACAAGATAATGCATAGATATCACAATAGCTACACAAGATTATGCATACGGATATCACAATAGCTACACAAGATTATGCATACAGATATCACAATAGCTACACAAGATTATGCATACAGATACCACAATATCTGCACAAGATTATGCATACAGATATCACAATAGCTACACAAGATTATGCATCAGATATCACAATAGCATTGTTGCTGCATCTGTCTTGTGACTCACATAGACGTGTACCATGATGCTGGGCAGAGCTGCAGCCTTCAAACTCTCACACTTGGCCACGGTGGAGCTTTACAAAAAAATATATATATTTTTTTTTTAATCAGAAGCCATATTGCATGCCACAACAATCACAAACCAATTAACTTAGTTATAGAAACCAATAATCCACATTGCAATTGGTGTTGATACGCTTCACTTGCAAAACCAAAACTGCCGCATGGCCTTTAAGGCTTGATTCATCTTTGATTGCAGCAGGATGTGATAATTAAAATTCACCAGAATTGTCCTGGGGAGTAGTCATGAATAGCAGCCTCTGCTTGTCGAGTAGCGTAGAAGCTATTGGTTCCATCTCCACCATGAACTTCTGGTAATCCAGTTGCATATCTGCTGAGAGGTTCTTCAGATGTGAAATAACTCCTTCTGCAGGGAGCGACAGTATAATTGAACCTAGTAAGGTGCCAAAGAGTACAGCTCGGATTAGGGGTGGCCAAGAAGAGAGAAAGGATGTATTTATTTATTTAGTGATTCTGCTTATCTCTGACCTCGGCTCCTCTCATGATGGTTTCATTATCTGGGGGTGCAATCAGTATGGAATTCCACTCAAGTTTGTGGCTCCTCCTTCCTTTACTTTAATGGCCATGACTCGAGCTAACAGGTCAGCTCTAGTGGGCAGATCCTCTCTTCCTTTGTACCAATTTCCTCCGTAATCAGGATCTTCTGCCACTTCACCATACAAAACATGTACCAGATTGTCCTTATTCTCAACCATAATGCCACCCTCTTTCCTATCCATTTGTGTCAGAGTGACTTCGATCTCTGGTAAATGAAAGTGGCCAGTCCTTTGAAGTTCCACCACTTCCAAAGGTTTCGCCAAAACCGTATCAGCGGTCTCCGGACTGCACTTGTCATAGTTGATTCCCATCGTACTGGAGTCACAGACGTGCAGTGTGTTTTGGGGCGAGCCTCCTTTGTGGATTCTATGAGCTTTTGTTCCACTGCTAAGTGTTTGTTGGATGTGCACTTCCTTGTGGGAGCACTTCAAACTTGGTCTATACCTTCCAACATTGGACTATCATTTATCACTTTAACATTCAGGTTTTTTTAGAGCCGAGTATTCGTCGGTCTTCAGATGACGACTTGAAAAAGCACCATTCAGCTTGAGTGAATGCTGCCTCTGCTGTTGCCATTGCTGCTGCTGCTGTTGCTTTGCATGATGTTGTTGGTGCTTCCACAACTGATGCTGTTCTGAAATTTTCTGTTGGAACTGTTTGCCCTGTTGTTGCTGTTGATCTATTCCTTGCTGCCGCTGCTGTTTAAGTTGCTCCAAGTATTTCAGCGGGTTATGCAGCTGTCATTTTTGTAGCTCCTCTTCCAGCTGTAACTGTGATATTCTATTCAAATATCTCAATTCCCCACTGGTATGGTTACAATTCTGGTAGTTCTGAACAACTCTCCAGGAACCTTGAATGCTCCCAATTGGATTTGCAGGATTTTCTTGCTCTATGTTCGTCCGGCTTGCAGTGTACTTTTGTAAGAGATGATTTCCTTCAAGTTTCTGGTCAAGGGAGCCTAGTACCTTCATCTTCTTTTGTGAGAGGAGTTGAGGAAGTGGCCACCCATGCAGACCTCGTGGCTGATCTCTGATGGTCCTACAAGAAGAGGCATTTAAGTGAGACTTAGCAAGTGACCTCCCATTTTGTGGAGGTCCCCTTTCATCGTGGGACTGCCCGACATTTGTAGCCTTCACTTGATAAAAGTCTCCTCTTGTTGTGAAATTGGCTGCTATGTCTTTCTGGTGGAAGTGCGACTGTATTGCGTAAGCGAAATAGCATCGCTGAACATGGAGCAGTGCCTCACTTGCAAATGGAAAAATCATGGGTATTGTCCTTGAGGAATTGGTTGTCTTGCTCCGAAGCTCTCCAACATTCAATTTTGGACCCATGGGCTTTGATGTTGGTATGCCTTTGTGCTTCCTCATTTCCATCTGGGTTTACAACTTTCAGGACTGGGAGTATTTTTTTCCTTTTGCCCTTGCTTGCATTTGTGTACTTTGCAGTTTCAACCTCAGTGCTTGCGACTTTGGTGTCCTCCTCCCTCCTTGTACCCTGTGTGCCTCTGAAGGTTTTATGTCTTCATTTCCACATGGCTGTCCAATTTTTGATCGTCTTCTTATCATGGTCTTTATAAGATCTTCAACATTTTCTAAAGATTTACAGATGGATTAGTTTCTGAAACATTTCAATTTGGTTTGATCGACTGAACTAATGGAACCGATGGAACAGGTGGAATCAATGGAACCGATGGAACCACCAGCCTTGCACTGGAACTCAAATTCACTCTGCCATATCCATCTCTAAATTTTAAACTTTTTGTGCATGCGATTTTTCTGCTTGAGAACGATGAACTAGCGTCCATTGAAGTTTTAGCCCTTGTGCTTGTCGGCATTCTGCTCTCTCCACTCCCTTGTGGTCTCTCCACTCCCTTGTTGTCTCTTCACTCCATTGTGCTCTCTCCACTCCTTTGTGCTCTCTCCACTCTCTTGTGCTCTCTCCACTCCCTTGTGCTCTCTCCACTCGTTTGTGCGCTCTCTCCACTCCCTTGTGCTCTCTCCACTCCTTTGTGCTCTCTCCACTCCTTTGTGCTCTCTCCACTCTCTTGTGCTCTCTCCACTCCATTGTGCTCTCTCCACTCGTTTGTGCGCTCTCTCCACTCCCTTGTGCTCTCTCCACTCCCCTGTGCTCTCTCTACCATGACTCCTTTCACCACTGCCATGGTTAAGATGTTCTTCACAGAGCTGCAGCGATATAGTTCCAAACTTTTCTGAAGCTGTTTTGTATTTGGTGCCTCCACTAGGAAGACGGAGAATAGATATGGCACTAGCCAACAATAAATTATAGACAGTTTTGAAACATGCTGTTATATGGATCCAGCAATGAGTCAATTGAAAAAGTCAATATACACTAACATGCATTTTGGGGAGTGGGGTGGGGGAGATATGGGCATGATTGTTCAAGTCACAAAAATAAAAATACAAGAATATATATTCTGTGCTGATATTTGGTGTTGTCTCTGCATGTTTCTGTGCTGATATTTGGCGTTGTCTCTGCATGTTTCTGTGCTGATATTTGGCGTTGTCTCTGCATGTTTCTGTGCTGATATTTGGTGTTGTCTCTGCATGTTTCTGTGCTGATATTTGGCGTTGTCTCTGCATGTTTCTGTGCTGATATCTGGTGTTGTCTGTCCATGTTTCTGTGCTGATATTTGGCGTTGTCTCTGCATGTTTCTGTGCTGATATCTGGTGTTGTCTGTGCATGTTTCTGTGCTGATATTTGGCGTTGTCTCTGCATGTTTCTGTGCTGATATTTGGTGTTGTCTCTGCATGTTTCTGTGCTGATATTTGGCGTTGTCTCTGCATGTTTCTGTGCTGATATTTGGTGTTGTCTCTGCATGTTTCTGTGCTGATATTTGGCGTTGTCTCTGCATGTTTCTGTGCTGATATTTGGTGTTGTCTCTGCATGTTTCTGTGCTGATATTTGGCGTTGTCTCTGCATGTTTCTGTGCTGATATTTGGTGTTGTCTCTGCATGTTTCTGTGCAGATATTTGGTGTTGTCTCTGCATGTTTCTGTGCTGATATTTGGTGTTGTCTCTGCATGTTTCTGTGCTGATATTTGGTGTTGTCTCTGCATGTTTCTGTGCTGATATTTGGTGTTGTCTCTGCATGTTTCTGTGCTGATATTTGGTGTTGTCTCTGCATGTTTCTGTGCTGATATCGGCAAAATGAACCAATGACCATCGATATTGCCCCTCGGGCTGAGGCAAAAATTAAATTTGTTCTCTGCTCGCCTCACTTTCACTCTCCTAGTAATATGTTTATCTAGTTATGTCCTCCACTGCTCACTAGAATAAGTCCATCGCTGCCTTGGGGAGGGCTCTGGTGGTGAGGTGGCTGCTGTTCACCCAGTAAATCTGGTCGTGATCATGAGGGGAGCTCTTCTCTCTTCTTGTGGATGGTGGCACTGCCCGAAGGAGACCACTGTGGCACGTGCTCCTCGTCCCCCTCCATCCCCTTTCTTTACTTGATCTGTCTCATGTGGGCACTCAAAAAGTCCTGCCTGAGAGGGGAAATAGTTCTTACATTACAATTTTCTAACTTTTGAAATCTGACAAACTACACCCAACTTCTAAAATGGCAACCATTGATAAAATTACCAGTTGCTACCAGTTCTTGTTATTAGTTTGTGAACCTTCTTCTATTGCCATTTTTCACTATTCCTGAATTTTCATACTCAGATATACTACTACTACTACTACTATTACTACTACTTACCTACTATTACTACAATAGCTAGGGCTAACACTAGGGCAATCGCTAGAGCTGTTACTAGGGCAATGGTTAGAGTTTGAACCATGATGGTAGCTAGGGCTATTACTAGGGCAATGGCTAGAATTAGAACCAGGGCAGCAGCTAGAGCTGTCACTAGGGCAATGGATGGAATTAGAACCAGGTTATTACTAGGACAATGGCTAGAGTTAAATCAGGGCAGTAGCTAGGGCTATCACTAGGGCAATGGCTAGAGTTAGATCCCTGGAAGTAGCTAGGGCAGCACTAGGGCAATGGCTAGAGTTAGAACCAGGGCAGCAGCTAGAGCTGTTACTAGGGCAATGGATAGAATTAGAACCAGGTTATTACTAGGACTAGGACTAGAGTTAAATCAGGGCAGTAGCTAGGGCTATCACTAGGGCAATGGCTAGAGTTAGATCCCTGGAAGTAGCTAGGGCAGCACTAGGGCAATGGCTAGAGTTAGAACCAGGGCAGCAGCTAGAGCTGTTACTAGGGCAATGGATAGAATTAGAACCAGGTTATTACTAGGACAATGGCTAGAGTTAAATCAGGGCAGTAGCTAGGGCTATCACTAGGGCAATGGCTAGAGTTAGATCCCTGGAAGTAGCTAGGGCAGCACTAGGGCAATGGCTGGAATTACAACCAGGGCAATAGCTAGTACCACTAAGGCGTTAGAACCAGGGCAGCAGCTAGGGCTATTACTAGGCAATGGCTTTTGTTAGAACCAGGGCTGTAGCTAAAGCTATCACTAAGGCAATGGCTAGAGTTAGAACCAGGGCAATAGCTAAGACTATCACTTAAGGCAATGAAACCAGGGCAATAACTAGGGCTATAGCAATGCTCAAGAGGTCACTTTGATGAATAGCTACCATCGAGGCAGGATGCCATGACGTCACCGCAGAATGGCCAAACGATACAGCTATTTCTACAATAAGCAAGGTCCGACTTGAGTAGAAAAAGTAAGATGGTGAATATTTATTTAGTCAGAGTATTGTAGTCGTTCGTCATTGTTCTGCTATTATCGCTTATCATTGTTGTTCTATTTATGGTGTAGCATATTATATATTCCTGATTAGCTTAGAGAATAAAAGAAGTCTTACCATAAAGCGTACCCAATGGGTGCCAGTCCAGGATGGAAGGGTCTATTTTTAGAGCAGAAGCTAACGAAACCAGGTCTGACAGGACCATCTGATATAGGAGAGAAAGACACGTTGAAGTTGAAAGACAAGGAACTTGAACAGGCAAATCTATACATTCGGGAATTATCCGACTGAGAAAAGGGGTTAGAAAAGATATTGAACAGCTGAGTGAGAAGAAAAAAGCCAACAGACACGCATAGATGCTGAAACTTCCTTCCATATCTACCAAAATGGCAAAGCCAAATGAGAGGGATATAGACAGCATGTTCAGAGGAAGAGACTTGGTCTGAAATGTGCAAAAGAAGGGAGACGTAAATTTCGCCTCAGCAATTAGTTGATTTTGATGTAGTAAAAAAGAGTCCCTAAAGACCATGTTCACTGGAATATGCATAGCCAGGAGAAGTTTAATCGCATTGGTTAAGGTGGGGAAGGGGTGCTCTGATGCAAGCTGATCTTCAGGAGAGAAAAGAGCCTATCCCAGGTTAAAAGAAGCCTTGATTGTTCAATCCAGACTATTTCATTCTCAGCAAAAGCATTGAGTGTCTGTAGGAGAATACTGCAGTGCATTATGTAAGAAGACCTGCCCAAAGTGGGCTAAGACACATGACCCAGAAAGAGAAATGATGCTGACAGCACAATTTATCGGAGACAGATTACAGGATCAGATGGTTAATGTGATTGGTTCCCTATGACAGCTATTAGAAAAGGCTAGGCTTCAAGAAGCTCAGTTCAAAGACTTGAGAAAGGCTGGAGGGATATTTTCCGAAACAGACTTGTGTTATGAGGAGTCATAAAGAAATGCAGACAATGGGACCAGAGAAACATTCCAGCTAAAAACATGTTCTTCTTCGGAAGTTGGCTCAATTGTGGAGGATTACGACAGATTGTGCTGCTTTGAGAAGATCAAGGAAAGAGTCAGGACTACAGACCAAGAGGAGAAGAAAAAAAGCTGTCGAAACTACTATGCTAGTCAGAGCAATGGAGACCGAGAGAATTGGGTTAAAGGATTAAAGAGTAAGAGAGAGTGTGAAGCTCAAAGTGACGAGAAAGTCGAGGAGCTGACACTAAAATCTCCAGTGATTACTGAGGATAATCAGTTAAAGGAAACCATTGTGGACAGTCCACCAGTAACTGCACAGTGGGATAAAGGATCTCCTGTCACCTTAATTTCATTGTAAATTCTCCGTCAAGCCTGGAGAAAGAAGAATGAAGGTATTTCCACAGAGAGGGAGAAAGAAGAGACTGGGATCTAAACAAAGAATCCCAAGATTTGTTAGCAATCATAAGAATAGCCTAGTATGATTAGCTGACATCATATGCTTTAAGATTTATCTTTAAATCGGTATTTTCAAAGTCAAGATTTCAACTGAAATACTTCAGCCTTCATCAGGTGAATTATAATTATGATGTGTAGGAATTATATGAACATTTTTTTTGTGCACAATTGCCCCAATATTAGCTAGTCATGTGATATAATGAGATGATGTGATCATGTGACCATGCAACCATCTGATCGCGCAATCATGTGATCATGCAATAATGTGATCATGCTATATCAAGTGATCATGCAATAATTTGCCAGGATGAAGACCGAAGTATTTCTATTGAAACGTTGGCTTCAAAAACCAAAAAGCTGATTTGAAGATTTGTCTTAAAAAATACCCCTTGTTTGCAGAAGCAATTGTCTGTTGGAAATCACAAAAAAATTTCCGTTTATCAGTGCAAGACGATGTCCCCTCCCCCCAAGATCTACTATTGGGGATGGATTTCTTTGGATATAAGTTTAGTGTGAGGATATTTGGCCACTAAGGAAACTAAAAGTCACGAGGAGCAAATGGCTAGAAATTCTGTCATAGAAACAGTAAATCTGTTGAAGACAACCAGAATCCCCACATTATTTATCTGTGAGGTATAATTATACAAGCAGTTAATAATGCAAGCAGTATAAATGCTACACAGCTGGTCGAGTCTCAGTTAAAAGTGGACCCGCCATTGAGCCCGGATTCATTGAGCCAAATGAATTAATAGTAGCTACTTCGAACACCAGCAAGGAACCTAAAACCTTGGAAGAACAGACCATAATTGGAACTCTAGAAGATATAAATGGTGAAGGAGCAATCAGTACAACTACGAGAAATGCCTCAGAAAGACACAGTTAAATAGATCTCGGAAGAGAAACGAAAGCAATGGAATCAACTATTAGCATGAACATTGAAATTGGACAAAGCACAATTGACAGAGGAACAGAGGAAGCAAGGGGATCAGTTGTTAGCAAAATACAGCAAGGTTTTTGAGGATGAGAGTGAATTAGGAAGAACTGATGTTGGTAAACACACAATTGATATACTGAGAAACATCAAACTATTAAGCAATATACTAGACAGAGTCCCTCATGTTTTAAGAGGAGAAATACAATGCATGGCAGATGGCATGCTACCACAATCAGTGAAAAGGCGTGTATGGGCTAGTCCAGTAGTGCTAGTCACAAAGATGGATGTATTACCGAGATTTTGTGTCGACTACCGCAAGTTTTTTTAAATTGTTATTAAATCTGATGTATCCAGTAGTGATGATTGTGTCTCGACATTTTAAAATGGGACAGAAATACTTCACTACACCGCATCTGCATTCTGGATTTTGGCAAGTCAAGATGGAAGAGACCGCCAGAGAAAAGACTGCATTTGTTACCCACGCCGGATAACATGAGTACACAGTCATGTCTTTTGGGTTGTGCAATGCACCATCGACAGTCCAGCGGTTGATCAAAACTGTACTTCATGGCTGTATTGATATATTGATGACATTCTTGTATTTGGTGAAACATTTGAAGGATGTTTGAAGAATTTAGAAGCTGTGTTGAAGTGACTTGGATAGGCCGAACTGAGACTCAAGCCGACAAAGTGTTATGTTGCCAAAACATCACTTATTTATTTGTGCTACCAAATCTCAGAGAAAGGAATTTCTATTAATCCAGCTAAAGTGGAGGCAGAGCAAGGTTTATTGACCCAGTAAAAGTGGAGGTAGTGGAAGCTTTACTGACAGGGCAAAAGTGGAGAGTGCAAGCTTCACTGACTCAGCAAAAGTGGAGACAATGGATATGGACCCAGCAAAAGTGGAGGCAGTGGAAGCTTCATTGACCGAGCAAAAGTGGAGCTTCACTGACCCAGCAAAAATGGAGGCAGTGGAAGCTTTACTGACAGAGCAAAAGTGACAGTACAAGTTTTACTGATCCAGCAAAAGTGAAGACAGTGCCAGCTTTACTGACCCAGTAAAAGTGGAGGCAGACCAAGCTTTACTGACCCAGTAAAATTGGCAGCAGTGGAAGCTTTACTAACCCAGTAAAAGTGGAGGCAGAGCAAGCTTTACAGACCCACTAAAATTGGCAGCAGTGGAAGCTTTACTAACCCAGTAAAAGTGGAGGCAAAGCAAGCTTTACTGACACAGTAAAAGTGGAGGCTTCACTGACCCAGCAAAAGTGGAGGTAGAGAAAGCTCAACCAACCTAGTGACTTTGACTGACATGTCCTTAGTGTGGAATAGTAAAGTGGAAGCTGCTTCCAAGGAATGAAGAGGATACTTGCCTCATCAGAGGTATTGTCATTTCCTGATTTCAACTTACTCTTAGTGATGCTTCAGGACTTGGATTGGGAGTTATACTCACACATTGTGACACTGAAGGCCACTCACCTATGCTAGCCGCACACACAAGGGCCTGAAAAGAACTATAGCTAGAAGGATTAGCAGTTGTATGGACACTCCCAGTAAGGATTTCAGACACTACCCATATGGGCATTAATATCAAGTTAGTACTGATCATTAGCCATTGAGATCACTGTGGAATACTCCTCACCCCTCAGGAAAATTGGCTCGTTGGGGATTAGCTTTACAAGAAATGGAATTGGAGATAGTTATCGACCAGGATAGCAAAATGTGGCACTGATGCTCTCTCTCTCCACACCAGGAAATTGAAATGGAACCTGAGTGGGATCAATCAGTTCCACAATTGTCCAGGGACATCAAAGAAGCATCACAAACTTCTTATTTAGCTGCAAAGCAATTAGAAGACCCCTATTTGAAGGCAGTCATTGATTATCAGGTCAAATCCACAAATTCTACTATGGCAAAGAATACAGCAGCGGATGCAGTTAATTATGAAGTAGAGAAGGGACTCAATCGTGAGGACCGTCTATTGGTACCTCCAGAAAGTGAAAAGGTCATAAAACGCACATGCAAGAATAGCAGGAGGACATCTGGGATCTAAGAAGGTCTTCAGTGAACTCCGTACTCAATATTGATGGCCAAAAATTAGAGCTAATTGTTACCAGTTGTGATGTTTGTAGGAGTCAAGATGCAGGACGAACAGGATGCTTACCTCTAAGATCTCTATCAACAAGGTACCTTATAGAGAGATTGTGTTTAGATGTGCTACAGTTACTCAAAACTCAAAGAGGAAACAGTCGCTCACAGTTATGCTGTAATGCAGACGCTCACAGTCATGCTGTAATGCAGATGCTCACAGTCATGCTGTAATGCAGACGTTTACAGTCATGCTGTAATGCAGACGTTTACAGTCATGCTGTAATGCAGACACTCACAGTCATGCTGTAAAGGAGTCACTCACAGTCATGCTGTAATGGAGTCACTCACAGTCATGTTGTAAAGCAGTCACTCACAGTCATGTGCTGTTATGGAGTCACTGACAGTCATGCTGTAATGGAGTCACTCACAGTCATGCTGTAATGCAGTCGCTCACAGTCATGCTGTAATGGAGTCACTCACAGTCATGCTGTAATGGAGTCACTCACAATCATGCTGTAATGCAGACGCTCACAGTCATGCTGTAATGCAGACACTCACAGTCATGCTGTAATGCAGACGTTTAACAGTCATGCTGTAAAGGAGTCACTCACAGTCATGTTGTAAAGCAGTCACTCACAGTCATGCTGTAATGGAGTCACTCACAGTCATGCCGTAATGGAGTCACTCACAGTCATGCTGTAAAGCAGTCACTCACAGTCATGCTGTAATGGAGTCACTCACAGTCATGCTGTAATGGAGTCACTCACAGTCATGCTGTAATACAGACGCTCACAGTCATGCTGTAATGCAGTCGCTCAGTCATGCTGTAATACAGATGCTCACAGTCATGCTGTAATGGAGTCACTCACAGTCATGCTGTAATGCAGTCACTCACAGTCATGCTGTAATAGAGTCACTCACAGTCATGCTGTAATGCAGATGCTCACAGTCATGCTGTAATGGAGTCACTCACAGTCATGCTGTAATGGAGTCACTCACAGTCATGCTGTAATGGAGTCACTCACAGTCATGCTGTAATGCAGACACTCACAGTCATGCTGTAATGGAGTCACTCACAGTCATGCTGTAATGGAGTCACTCACAGTCATGCTGTAATGGAGTCACTCACAGTCATGCTGTAATGCAGTCGCTCAGTCATGCTGTAATACAGATGCTCACAGTCATGCTGTAATGGAGTCACTCACAGTCATGCTGTAATGCAGTCACTCACAGTCATGCTGTAATGGAGTCACTCACAGTCATGCTGTAATGCAGATGCTCACAGTCATGCTGTAATGGAGTCACTCACAGTCATGCTGTAATGGAGTCACTCACAGTCATGCTGTAATGGAGTCACTCACAGTCATGCTGTAATGCAGACACTCACAGTCATGCTGTAATGGAGTCACTCACAGTCATGCTGTAATGGAGTCACTCACAGTCATGCTGTAATACAGACGCTCACAGTCATGCTGTAAAGGAGTCACTGACAGTCATGCTGTAATGCAGACACTCACAGTCATGCTGTAATGCAGACATTCACAGTCATGCTGTAATGCGGACGTTCAGTCGTGTTGTAATGCAGACATTCACAGTCATGCTGTAATGCAGACGTTCAGTCATGCTGTAATGCAGACATTCACAATCATGCTGTAACGTAGTAGTTCACAGTCATGACATCATGGCATCCTGCCTCGATGGGATAGCTCGTATCACTACACGTCCCCAATCCCATGCTGGAGTGTCCTGGTCCAGCTGTGACTGATTTCCTCAGGGTCAGAGCTTTCTGATTTTCTTCGTCTTTCCAATTCTCTACTTGAAATTTGGGAATCGGATTCATGAGTCGCTGCTTGTATATCGGTGTAAACTCGGTCCCAAGCCACTCTAAACAGGTGGGCTTGCAGCTCCATTTATTCTTTACTATTGCTCCAGTATTATAGGTCTTAACAATCCTAAATGATCCACCCACGTATGGTTGGGCAAATTTACAAGTAGGCCCACTTCTTTTAGCAGACTTGTAGATCCTCACTAGATCTCAATTGATACAGCCACTTGCTTGTTATAGTTCCTTTTTTCTTTCAGAAGCTTCTTATCTACAAGCTGAGCAATGATCCAAATAAAGGAAGATGGTGAATATTTATTTAGTCAGTCAGTTGAGTATTGTAGTCGTTCGAGTTGTTATCGTCTGTTATTATCGCTTATCATTGTTGACAAGAATGATCTGCACATGGCTTCTCAGCAATGCCGGTGTATGGCCACTTGGTGATTCAAAGTTAGGGAAAGGCTCTTTACATATTCAGTGTTGATGATACTATTTTTGTGAACTGTTTTTTTGTCATTTTTCTGTAGCTTATTGGTTTCTGTGGGAAGGACAATTTGCTAATGGTAACTCCAGTAATCTGTGTACCACCACAAGCAGCAGTAACTCACTGAGACCTTGGCTTAAGTACAACAGACTGATCACACTGATCACGATATCAGCTTTTACCTTCATTGTGGTTACATTGCACATGGCATGACAAATGAATTAAGCAGGGTAAACTGTGTGTGTGTGTGTCCATGCATGCACGCATGTGTATGTGTGCATGTGTATGCACATGTGTGTGTGTGTGTATGTGTGTGTGTTTGTCTGACCATGAAATTCCACTCTTTACCCCTATATTAGGACCTCTATTTCGCCATAAAAGACACTTTAAGGAATCTAGCGCTCCTTCGCCCCTAGAGTATCTAAAAAGTCATTTAACCTTTCAGCAGGTTAGGCTTGTAAAAAAAAAAGTCGCTCTAATTATAGGCAGTCGTAGCTCCACCTACTTCACATACCTGTGGGCTTGTGCTCATGCTGATTGACAATAGTTGTCCTCCAACTTCGCTACTGAACTAGAGCAACTACACACGGCATGTAAGATTGCGAAGTGCAGGGTATAAGTTTCATAGCTAGAAGGGCGGACCTAGTTTACTGGCATGCCATCACATGCAAGAAGAAAAGGGGTAGTTTTACAATATCTCAAGAATTTAACTGGCTACACCTTACTACACCTTGCTATATTCTTTTATCTAGAAATGGCCACATCCACTGTGCATGTTGGTTTATTGAACTGTGAACCCATCTTAATTGCTCAACTGTATAACTCACTATTCAGTGAATACAATTATGAAATGACTAAATATTGTAGAGCAGGAAACATTTGTGGTGAATTTTTTCCCGTTGGTAGACCAAGTCCAATGGAAATTAAATCCTCTTGTGCTTCATATAGCCTTCATTGATTTGCTTCATTGGAGAGAGTAATGATTGAATAAAGCATCTGACTCATGAGACTGTTCACATGCATCGAGTTGAGTTTCACCTTGGCAAGGCAAAGTTAGACATCCCAGTTTCTATATAAATGCAATAACCTTGATGAAATTCGCATGATATCTGCTGAAAATGGGTTTGGTTAATATGCAGCTTTAATCCACAGCGCACATCACGCATATTGTTAAGTATAAGTTAAATTTTCTTTTAAGATCTTTCTCAAAAATTTCTATCACTGAAAGTTCATATAATATATTATATAGCAACTGGACACCTAGTACTTCACATTTAACAAGTCAGCAGGACCATCGGATGGAGGTAGGGTCAGAGGCTAGGCATTCCACCCTCTGAAACAACTCCGCACCTGTTTCAGAGGTTGGCCATAACCCCAAGGCGTGGGAAAACTCATATTTATGGATGAGCTGGCTCCCCACCCAAGTTCCTGATGTTGATGGACTTTTATACATGCACATTTTTAAATATAGCTTAGAGTATGAGGTGCATAGTACGTAATGTCTGTGGGTACACCAGCTATAACCTGAAGCATCTATGCAGTAGATGATCTAAATAAATCTAGGAGTTACCAAGACTCCTGAATGGTAACAAAAACAAAAACAAAAAAGCCTTAGGGAAATTTCCTGGATAGTTGGCATGTATATGTGTGTGGTCAGATTATTGAGGTTATCGCTCTCCCTCAAGAATAGAGTCAGCCACCACAGTCCATATTTATTATTATTTTCAGTTACCTTATCTTGGCTTTTGCAGCAACCACTGCTGATGGGCAATCTGCATCTGCAACAAGATCGTTCCTGCTAATAATAGCGCCCGTGGCATTTTGGTGTAGGGTGCTGTAGTGTGTTGAAGTTTGTGAGAGGAAGACCTAGTGTTGGAGTTCAAGAAGGAGATGAATGCAGTAATACAGAAGTGTTGTGCAAACTTTTAATGAAAAAGAGGATGTCACATAATACATAAGCAGAAGAATATGAAGAGAAATAAGTCGTGATTTGTAGTCTGTGGAGAATCGTTTAGAATGAACTCGTTTTTGGACTTTTTCAAGCACTAGAATATCCTTGATTTGATGAGGTCTCCAGATCGGGGAGCAATACAATAGATGTGAGCGAACTAGTGATAGATAGAGCTGTCTCTTAGCAGTTATGGATTTGCAATTGAAGGTTCTTCTAATCATGCCAAGAGATCTATAGGCTTTTGAGATAATGTGATGGTAATGCTTTGACCAAGTGAGGTTACTGGACATGTGTAATGATCAGAAGAAGAAATGGTGGAGTTATGTACTATAGGTGGGTAGGGTGGAAGCAGGTTTAGGAAAAAACCGGACATGTACACACTTCCCTTTATTAAAAGGCATATTCCAGATTTTGGCCCAGGCACTAATAGCATTTAGGTAATTCTGGAGATTAAGTATGTCGGAAGGAGAAGTTATGCCTTTTAAAGTTCATCATCAGCGAAAAGAAGAACTTGGGAGGATAAGACAGAGAGAGGCAGATCGTTGATAAAAATAATAAATAAAAGAGGTCTGAGTATGCTACCCTGGGGAACCCCCCAGAGAGAATTGGAAGTAGACCTGACTGATGCCCGTTGATGGAGACACATTGTTGTCTATTTGACAAGTAGGCTTGGAACCACATCCAGAGGTTACCAGTAATGCCGGAAGACGACAGTTTTAGTAACAGCTCAGGGTAAGAAACTTTATCGAAGGCCTTTTTAAGGTCGAGATATATGGTGTCAGTAAGAGCATGGTTGCGGTGTGAACTATAGATGGATCCAAAAAGATTAGGAGTTGCTGATTGAGGAGCGGTTTCTGAGAAAACCAAATTGATGTTTTGAAATAACTGTGTTAATGATGAAATCATTAATTTTGTTGTATATGATATGCTCAAGGATCTTGGATGTACAGCTCAATAAAGAAATAGGTCTATAGTTACTGATAGAAGTCTTATCACCAGATTTGAAGATTGGAGTGATGTAGTGCGTTTGCCATGCTGTGGGGATATTTTTTTGAGTAAGGCACTTGGTGAATACGTGATGCTACAGATGGCAGTGGGAACAATACTTGAGAAAGATAGATCCAATACCATCAGGACCAGAAGATTTAGAAGTATCAAGGGAACAGAGAACCTCATATATAGCTGATACTGATATTTCTAGGTCATTTAGTGTTGAACTTGGTGTAGATATGATGAGGTGGGAGGTAAAACAAAGGAGGTGACTGAGAAAACTGAATGAAAGTAGCTATTGAATTGGGAAGCTTTCTTGCTATCCTTAGAGGCTGGTGTGGAGTCTAAATACACAGTAGGAGGGAGAGTTGGTTGTTTTGAAAGTGATTTGATGTAGCTGTAGATCTTATTTGAGTTACTGTGTGCGAATGTTGACTCAAAATCTGATTTGGCAATAGCCATTTTGTCTTGTAGGAGAGATTCTGCATGCGTAAGATTGAAGCTATTTTGAAGTGGAGGGATTTTTCTTGTGGATTTTATGTAGGCTGTTAAATCATGTCTGATATCAGCGGTGAACCATTTGGGAGCTTGGGAAGATTTGATCTTGACTTTGGGTATGAAGAGCTGTGCAGAGTCCATAAAGGTTTGTTTGAGATGTGTCCAAATGTTATCAAGGTTACTGTTAGAGTAGAAATGACTGAAGTCATACTCTAGGAGGTAGGAAGAAAGACCAGTCCAGTTCGCCTTGGGGAGTAGTCGAGTATATATTGGGGCTGGCTATTTCTTTGAGGAGGAGCGGAAGACGGAATACAGAACGCGATTTTGAGTGATCTGAGGTAAGTCGACTGTTTTGCGAGCTGTCCATTGAGAGATCACAGATAAGGTCACTGTCATTATTGAGAATAAGGTCTAGAATATTACCCCTAGGGTGGGTGAGGAACTGGGATAGGTCGTGTCTGAATACAATGTCGCAGAATAGGTTGGAGTAAGAATTTAGGCCTGAAAGTGATGCCAATCTATGTCTGAAGTCACCTAGGAGGATGATCTTGGCGTCGAGTGATAGAAGGTGATTTAGAAAGTTAAATAGGTATATGTAATAGGTTGAATTTGTGTTTGGAGGGCAGTAGATAAGTGAAAGGATGAGAGGAATTTTGAGTTCAAGTTTGACAGTGACTACTTCAAAGTTTGGAGGTGAGGTGATTTGTTTGGTAGGGATGGAGATATGGGTCGCTGACATCACACCACTACCTCGCGACGAGCTATCAGTACGAAAAATACTGTATCCAGCTGGGAGTATTTCTTTGTCTAGAATTAAGTCAGAGAGCCATGTTTCTGTTATGGCAATAATGCTGAAGGATGATGTGTAAACAGAGGCTTAAAATTTAGAAAGTTTAATGGTAAGGCTACGTGCATTCCAAAGACAGCAACTTCCCAACTCCAGCCATGGTCCCATCCCTAACTCCAGCCATTGCCCTAGCCCTAACTAAAGCTATTGCCTCAGCCCGAACTCTAATCATTGCCTTGGCTCAACTCGAACCAGCCATTGTTAGTTATGTTTTAGCCACTTCCCTAGTACTGGGCTGCACAATAAACTGAGACATGAAAATGTCCCCTAAAATGACGAAAACAGTGTTGTGTGTACGTAACAAGTCCCAAATAGACACAAGCTTAAACCAACAACTACAGCCTAGTGACTACAGCGCAATAATTATTGTTTTGAAGTAGTGAGGAAGCACGCGCTACTGCCATCAGCCAAATAATAGTGCGCATGAGGAAGATCGGTGCAAGCTACAGATAATTCTACTTCTTGAAGTAAACACCCGTTACAGAATAATCAAGTTCACACAGCACCAAGTGGCTTTACCCAGAGGATAGTTGCATGAAGGGTTTATAAGAAAAATAGAAAGAACTTGCATACAGGGTAAGAAAGTGGTTGCACAGAAGGATGAAATTAGAAAGTGGCCATTCTGAATAGAAAGTGGCTGCACAGATTGAGAAGGTTAACAGAAAATAGTTACAGAGAAACAAAAATAAAAAAATGATGGGAGAAAATCAAGTGGACTAGGAGTTGAACAACATTTAAAGAAGTTCCTTCATCATTTGGGGACCATGTGAATATCACGTGATTCTATAGATAATCACATGACCTAATCTATCAATCCTCCCCAGGTGCTGTGTGATAATCGTCATCAGACTCCTCAGTGGTCACAGCCTCTTCCACTCCAGCATCACCACCAACTTTCCATCCGCTCTCTCCTCTCTTCAGCTTGAGCTTCTTTGACTGCGTCCTGGTGCACTTGCGATGGCCTTTCCTCTTCTTGTTCCTCACTTGAATTTCTTCTTCTGAACCACTGCTTTCGGCAAGTGGAAAAATTGAATACATTTGAGTACTCCCCGAAGGAATCAAAACGTTGGAACTTGGATGGGAGATGCTAGGGGACTGGACAATCACGCTGCCCGATTCTAACCGAGTTCTCCCTTCATGTCCCACAGCAACGGGTTGCATCGATGAACAGAGAGAACTCATGTGGTCATCTTCAGCTCCATTCTCACCGATACTCTCTTTGGCATGGTTTGGGTAGTGGAGAGCAGATGTCACCAATGAGTTGGAAATGCCAGGAACAGGCTGGTAATGCTCCATTGACAGACTATTCTGCCTCACTTCAGGTCGGCAACAGAAGCGATCGCCAGATCCGACAAAGGAAGAGAGAGGGGTGGAGTTAATGCTTGGATAATTGTTGTTGGGCTCACTAGGAGGTGGTTGGAACCAAGCTCCACCCATAACCACCTGTGAGCGCATAGGCAACATCAATTCTTCCAAAACTGGAGCAGAAGGCTCTGGAGTAGGTGAATTGTAGTGTGTATTATTCAGTTGCTGCTGCCGTGACAAATGAGAATGAGATTCATTTGAAGGGAAATGTGTAGATTGTGTCCCACCAGGGTAGGTGCCATTGTAAGGGATAGAGAGCACATTCCTGAATCTAGAAAGGGAAGCTGAGCGAGGCCATGATGCATTCTGATAGCAGTTAGAATTGGGATTCTGGCCTTGCAATGGACTGCCAGAAGCCGTAAAAAATTCGTCTTCAGAGCCAGAGGCAGCACTGTGGGTGTGGTTAAGGGAGTGTGAGAATGAGAATGATCTCTCTCCTGCTCTCCTTGTTGAATTGTTGTTTTCTGAAAGATATCGAACCTCTCTCCTAGGAACAGTGGGCATGGATGGTGGGTGTGATATCATAGCAGGTCTCTGTCCGGAGTTCGGTGGGTATCTGATTGGTGGATACTTCCTTTCATAATCTCTTAGAAGCTGCAGTGGCTTCACAAGCTTTAGCTCATCCAGCAGATCCTTCAGATAGTCGACATTATTCTCATTGATGCAGCCGCATTCACTCATCTTAACCAAGACGTCAAGTGAGTTCTTTAAAAGTTCCTTCACACATTTGTTCATACGACTCACCTCTGCCATAATGGTCCAGTGCCGCCAAGTAATATGCTCACTTATTTCAAGCATAGTTATCCTGAAGTGCTTGCGTTGCTCAGCGGTACCCCCAGAAGTGAGTCCTTGATTGGAAATAGCAGTTAGGTCATCTTTTTCACAGTTCATCCAATGTTCCCTTACAATGGCATGAAAGTTAGAAAAGCGTGGAGAGCGAAGGAATTGCTCTTCAAGATACTCAATAAAGGAATTAACTGAGGGATGATTCTCCCTCAGCCACAAGAGATACCCTATAGGGGTCGAGTAGCTTTCGCGGATCGCAGCTGGGGTATCGCATAAACTCATTAACGCTTGCAGCTCCTCTTCTTCCATGCTGCACGCCAGCTTGACAAGGATACGCTGAGTAGCATTCATCCACAGACAATATAGTATGATACAATCCAAGTTCAAGCAATGTTTTTTTTTTGACAGTGCTTTCTTTCTTAGTTACGTATTTCGTTTAATTGAGTCAAAAATGGCAGATTGTCTCACACTGTTGAGGCAGTACAACACTCAGAAGAAGGAGATAGTGGAGAGAGACAGCCTGGTCATATTCGACAAGATTGCCTGGCCCCAGAGTGCAAAGACCAACTACTTGGTGTACCGGTAAGGAGTTCTCAGCTAGGTTAGGTGTGCTTCAATTGAAATTCTTTTCTTCAGGCCTGGGCAAGCTGGAGTGACCAAAGAGTATTACACACTAGAATCCCTCCTGTTCTTGCTAAAAAATGTCAGTCTCTCTCACCCAATGTATGTTCAGAGAGCAGGGGTGAGTGACGAATTTGTTGCTGTCATGTCTTCCGTCTAACAAGATGGTTTTTTCCCCTTTTATGCAGGCTCAGAATATTCATGTCATTACTTTAGCAGATAGAAAGGTAAAGAAATGTATTTTCTATATTTGAGCTCACACCTACTAATGTTTTCTCCTTTTCTTTGCTCTCGTTCCTCCTTATTTCTCGTCTTTTCTTTTCCCCCTCTCCCTCATCTTCCTCCTTGCCCTCTTCTCCCTTCTTGTCCTGTTTGTTGGACCCTCTCCTTCCCTTTTCCATCTTGTTCTTCCCTCCCTATTCCTCAGGAACTCCTGGGCTATCTCAATGGAGAAATAGGTATTCCTTCACTAGCATGCCATATGATGTGCTATGTGTGCATGTGAGTGTGTGTGTGCATGTGTGTGTGCATGCATGTGTGTGTGTGCATGCATGTGTGTGTGTGTGTGTGTGGGTGCATGCATTAAAAAAAAAACTGATTTCATAACTATGGCCAGATTTCATAACACATGAAGCAATTAAGCAATAATTCAATTTTAAAATAAAATAATGTGCAGAATTAAGAGTAGAATAATATACTGGAATGTAGAAGAATTAATAATATAATAGTAATAATATAATTAATATCTGTCTATACCATAAATCTATACCATAAATCTGGAATATTTTGTGTCAAAATATATATTTTCAAAGAACTCATTATCTACGAATTATCTTTTACTGATGCGACCGACCGTGAGACGAAACACAATTGACTTTCTGAAGAGAAGACGGCTATGGATGAGATTGCTAGGCCATTCTTGAAAGAGGCTATCATGTTTACAGAGCTATGTGGAAACCAACTGTTTGGGGATTGTAAAAGGGCGACATTAACTAAAAGATCGCTAGCTAGTGGTGGAAAAATATGCCATCAATATTGCACACGCATCTAGCCAAAGCTGCGTTCGCTTCTCTGGTTCAAATGCCTTAGGGGGAGGGATTTCCAGCACTTCTAGAAGTTAGCTCTCTTCTCTGCCCCAGCTGGTGTGTCTGCTTGAGCCACAGCCAACGTATTCATCTTACCCATTTAATAATTTTACGTTAAATTTTTTTCTCTCCCGATTTTTTAATTTTAACAGGTTAGTAGGACTGCGACAATAATTGATCAACAATGAAAAATTAATGGTAATAAACTAACTAACTAGAGCAGCCTAAGGATACTGCTCCAGCATTACTGAGTCCTGTGTACTTGTTGTGTAAGCCTAGAGTTGCTCATGACCACTGCTCATCCCTACGGACGCATGCACCATCCTGAGTATTGAGCATGCCCAAACCTGGAATTGGGACAGACCTAGGATTGGGCGGGTAAATTGCTCAATGCTAGGAGAGGATGGTTTTCTGAACAATCCTTTCCCCTCTATCATGCTATTGATGGTACTGCTATATTACTGCATTGCTTGATAGCTCCTTGGTCTCTTTTTGCTTAAGTGGGTGAAGGAAATGTTTGGATGCGGTGAGCACAAAGTCATGTGGGAGACTGCCTAAAAGTGGTTAAACGCACTCTCAAAAAAGCAAAAATTATACGATGCTTTATAAACCTCTGTGACCAACTGAGCCAGCATGCTAGGTGGGATGGTGGCAGTGAGCTAAGAAAGCCATCCCGTGAACAACTGAGCCAGCATACTAGGTGGGACGGTGGCAGTGAACTAAGAAAGCCATCCTGTGACTAACTGAGCCAGCATGCTAGGTGGGACGGTGGCAGTGAACTAAGAAAGCCATCCTGTGACTAACTGAGCCAGCATGTTAGGTGGGATGGTGGCAGTGAACTAAGAAAGCCATCCTGTAACTAACTGAGCAGTTAATAAGGCACTCGCCTTGTGCAGTTCAAGACGAGAAGGTACTCAAATTTGTCCATCTATGGGCTCTGCAGTCTTCCCATCTCTCATCTCATCTAGGGGAAAAATACAATTCTTTGCCTGTATTAAAAATTCGGGTTTCGGACTCCCTTCTCTCTTCACTAAGCTTCATCTTCCATCTTGCTTCGCTCGCCGCCGAAATGCCTTCACCAGTCTTCTGGTATGTCAACCCCTCCCTGCTGCAACTCTCTGCCTAGTTACGTTAAAGAGACTAACTTTTGTTTTGTTAGTTTGAACATGATATTATCCGTAGTTCCTTACGTTAGTCAGTTCCTTACGTTAGTCCATCAGTACTTGAAGCTGTAGGGTCAGGTCACTGTTACTTTCGTTACGACTTTTAAGCTAGTCACACCTGGTGTGCATCAACATATCAACCCCGACTAAGCTTGTCTATCAAGGATGAGCTCTTGTTGCACGCCTGCCACTCTGGTATGCTTCAACATATCAACCCAGACTAAGCTTGTCTATCCAGGATGAGCTCTTGTTGCACACCTGCCACTCTGGTGTGCTTCAACATATCAACCCCGACTAAGCTTGTCTATCAAGGGTGCAGTTAACTCTTCTTGCACTCCAGTTTATATCGAAAAATATGAAATGGTCTAGGTGCTAGAGATCAAAGACTGCCTGTTACTTTTGTTACGAATTTTCGATGTGAAAATTGTCTCCAAAGTTCATTTTGAATTCTAGAGAAACGGCTCCTTCAATTTTTCTGATTTTCATATAATTATGTGTTAGAGAATGTTGTTGACTATCAATTCCCCCAGGCTGAGGTGCATGTTCACCCATGATGGGTGCATGTTCACCCATGATGGGTGCATACCCCCCCCTTATAATAATGTACTCGCGTTACATTACTTTCGTTACATTGTGATTTGATGCAAATATTGATGGGAAATGCCGCACTGATTAAAAGTTTTATCTATACAAAGACATGTACAAAATATCACTGCAGGAGGGAAGCAAGGAGGGGGTGCAGCAAGTTTGCATGAGGTGGCGGGGGTGAGGGATGGCACAATGGTGGGCTGCAAGGTTGCATGAGGTGGTGGGGGTGAGGGATGGCACAATGGTGGGCTGCAAGGTGGCTTGAGGTGGCAGGAATGAGGGATAGCACAATGGTGGGCTGCAAGGTGGCTTGAGGTGGCAGGAATGAGGGATGGCACAATGGTGGGCTGCAAGGTGGCTTGAGGTGGCGGGAATGAGGGATGGCACAATGGTGGGCTGCAAGGTGGCTTGAGGTGGCAGGGGTGAGGGATGGCACAATGGTGGGCTGCAAGGTGGCTTGAGGTGGCAGGAATGAGGGATGGCACAATGGTGGGCTGCAAGTTTGGACATAAATTTGTTCCACTCCTCCAGACTCTTTTTTATTTCTTTTTCATTGCGAGCAACAAACCAACAATAGTTTCTGATAGGAGCTGGTGGGCTGAGCCTGCAGAGAATTTCCTCTCTCGGTACTGGCAGTCAGTTAGGTTTGGAGGGCCAGTTCCTCTTTTTCAGCACACAACTTTTCATGAAATTAATAGAACTAGGGGAGCTTTGTATCACCTCGCAGATCTATGCCTTCCTGTTGTACACAGCTGCCAAGAACTCTCTAGCTTTGAATTCAGAGGTTATCGACATCCACCTCCACGTCCTGCTGCCTCTGTTGTTGGTTTGGCATGGAAGACTCCCGTGTCAGCTGAGGCCTTCCCATCAACATTGCGTAGGCAATGATAACCTCGTGTTCCAGTGACTGCAGGAGGTTCATTCCAGGAAGCTAGCCCATGTCATCATTGACTTGTTGATCTCTGCCTCATTCATCACTGCAACCTTCATCATATTAGATGCGGCTGCAGTGAATGATGAAGCATCCCTAACAAGCACATGCCACGCCTTCACCGTGTTGTGGACATGCCGCCTTACACTCCACCAGTCCCATCAATTGGGCCTTGGCCATGCGAAGTTGCGAAGAAATTCCACATAATGTTTAGGTCATGTACCTCCTCAAGCTTCTGCAAGGCATTGACAATAAATCGGCTCTTTGAATTGGGCTGATGTGCCATCTGACCAGATTGATAGTTTAGTTACATCATCTGGCAGCCGGCTGAGGAGATTGTTCATATACAGTGGGATGGACCATTTCGAGTGAACCAAACAGATGACACCACTGTTGTGTTCTCCTCCGTACCACAAGGGGTAGGTGAACAGAGAGACACGGCTCTGGGCCAAATGCATTGACTGTATCTCATCTTGTTCGATGCACCCAAAATTCTCCAAAGTCAACTTGAAGTAGTCCTTGAGATATGTTGAAGTCAGGAGGAGTTGCTTCTGCAGCATCACACTCTATGTTGGTGCATGAGATATGTTGAAGTCAGGAGGAGCTGCTTCTGCAGCAGCACACTCTATGTTGGTGCATGAGATATGTTGAAGTCAGGAGGAGTTGCTTCTGCAGCATCACTCTCTATGTTGGTGCATGAGATATGTTGAAGTCAGGAGGAGTTGCTTCTGCAGCATCACTCTCTATGTTGGTGCATGAGATATGTTGAAGTCAGGAGGAGTTGCTTCTGCAGCATCACTCTCTATGTTGGTGCATGAGATATGTTGAAGTCAGGAAGAGTTGCTTCTGCAGCAGCTCACTCTATGTTGGTGCATGAGATATGTTGAAGTCAGGAGCAGTTGCTTCTGCAGCATCACTCTCTATGTTGGTGCATGAGATATGTTGAAGTCAGCTGGTATTAAAAAAAGTTGCATAGGTATAACTATGCTAAAGTTGCATGCAGCCAAAGTGGGAGTCCGATGCCTGAACTGTAAGGTTCCTGATTTGAAAGTGCTCGTCATTGTTATCTGTGGCTGGAGGAAGCACTACTCTACAAAATGAGATATTCATTAGGCGCTAAACCAAAGAGTGCTGATTTTTTTTCAACGGAATTTTCCCCCTTCCTGCACCCTACGCTTGCCTAATTCATATTTGTTAGGTTTTAGTGCCTAAATCAACACGGCAAGTTGTAGAGTACGGCTTCCTCTAGCTACAGATAACAATGGCTGGCACTTACCAATCAGAAACTAGAAGTTCAGGCATTCAGGTTTTGAGGTATCCTCACTTTGGCTGCATGTAACTTTAGCATAGTTGTAGCTATGCTACTTTTTTTTAATACCAAAAGAGAGCACACAGAGAGATCTATCATTTGAGCTACATATCAAGTTCATACAGTGAAGTATGCAGAATATATGGAGCTTCAAAGTCCTAACCACAATTCACACTGCTCAGACTTGTTCTCCCCTTAAATCTTAACTCCACTTCCAAACACTGGTGTATGGTACATGTATGTGTGTCAGATATCAATCAGGTTAAATCTTAACTCCACTTCCAAACACTGCTGTATGCTGTGTGTGTCAGATATCAACAGGTTAAATCTTAACTCCACTTCCAAATACTGCTGTATGCTTTGTGTCAGATATCAACAGGTTAAATCTTAACTCCACTTCCAAACACTGCTGTATGCTTTGTGTCAGATATCAACAGGTTAAATCTTAACTCCACTTCCAAATACTGCTGTATGCTTTGTGTCAGATATCAACATGAAACTAACTTATTCAAACATTTCAAGGAGTGCATTTTCACAATCATAACTTTTTTTGCACTACAACTACATATTTTTGGGGTCTTCCGTGTCGTGATTTTCTGACCTGTCCCTGTAGTGATCTGTCACCTCTCACTAGTGTATTATTTATTTCTTATTTTTCTGCTCTTTTGATAACCCGAGGCTGTAGAATATAAATTGCCTTATTATAGTTGCCTTTCTATAATAAACAAAAAAACAAAACAAAAACACTCCATTTTTGTGTAAATCTGTTCTTTAATTGGCACTAAATAGAATTTAAAAGTCGTATCACAGTTACCTGTGAATTCGTACTTTTTCTTTGCTGTGCACAAAGTAACTCCTCAAGGCCAAGAGCACGATCGTCTGAAAGTTTAAGACCCTTTCACCCCAAAACTTGAATTCATAATTGCTTCTCCCCTTGCTCTCTTTAATGACTTTTACTTCCAGGGTTCTTTGCAGAGCGAAACAGCTCTCGAAGGAAAGCTTTGAAGGTATTCTGTCGTTTTGTCTCGTTCCTCCAATCTCTTTCCGCGTGGAGCAGGTAATTATTGTATCTTGATTGGTGAGGCGTACCAGCAGAAAGGAGATGGCTCGCGATATTATGCCAAACCTAAGACTGAGCAATTTCCGGGTTTGCGTGTAACATTCTTCAAATATTTGTAAACCAATTGTCCGCCAACTTCATTTGTGTTTGTTTCTTCTCGTAACAATTAAATTTATTGCTATAATTTTTTAAATTTCAAACTTGTTAGAATGCTAATATAATATACTGCAGTTTGGTATAAGAATCAGATCCATTGAGGTAAGCAAGGAAAAGCTATGGTCGCTACACTGCTCATGTCTACAATCAGATACACAGCAAAGAGATTCATCCAGGAGCAAATTCTTTCTCGAGAGCTAAGGGCTTAAGCATAGATGTCTGTGCAGCTTTCCTCCACAGAAGTCCCAGGTAAGCATAGATGTCTGTGTAGCTCTCTTCCACAGAAGTCCCAGGTAAGCATAGATGTCTGTATAGTTTTCCTCCACAGAAGTCCCAGGTAAGCATAGATGTCTGTATAGCTTTCCTCCACAGAAGTCCCAGGTAAGCATAGATGTCTGTATAGTTTTCCTCCACAGAAGTCCCAGGTAAGCATAGATGTCTGTGCAGCTTTCCTCCACAGAAGTCCCAGGTAAGCATAGATGTCTGTGCAGCTCTCCTCCACAGAAGGGCTTCCAGAAACAGGCAGGAAGAAACCATTCATGATGGCAGTTGCGATTGTCAGCCATTAAAAAAAATTCATTTATTTTTCTCGCTCGCCCCTCAAGCCACAGAAGTAATAATCCGGTGCCATTAGAGAAGTACCTGGAATAAATTTGTATCAAGCTGGATTTTTGACTGCAAGTAGCTAAAAGTGTCCTTTATAACATATCAAAAGTCAGAAAAATCCAAGGATAGTGTTTTTTGCAATTTTGATTTTTTTTGAACGACCCATTTTCCCCCAGGGCAAAACACAACTAGAAACTTGATTATTGTCCCTACCCCCACATTTTCACCTGCCAAGTCCTTTCTTTAGCACTTTTAAGCTCCTACAAGAATTATTTCATTGATTGTTTTCTCTATGGGCCAAAAATGGTCCCAAAAATGGCTCAAGTACCAAAGAAAACAAAAAACTTTCGCAAATGGGTATAATGCGATCCAAAAGCTAAATGTAGCTTTCTTAGATGCAGGTGACCCTTCCTACAACTTCAAGAATTTCACGCAAGTTGCCTGGGATAACACGAACATAAGGACTACTACTGGGCATGGAACATTTCACTCCCTCAGTGGTATAGTGGTTGTTACACCTAAGAGTTGCCCTGAAGAGGAAGTGATTAAAAGATCTACAAAGATTCCATCCTTAGAAGAGCAGGAAAGATTTGGATCCATCACTGTTATGGATTACAAGAAGCCACCCAAACCAGCCCTCTCCTTTAAGGTGTTTTCTCCTCTGCAGTTAACCAACTCTTCCCCTTCTACTCTTAGGATGGCTAAGACACTGGACTGTCTCTGGAGGGTTACCTTCAGCAGGGAGGTCTCCCCAACACCCTTCTACAATGGCTTCATGCAGAGCGCAGTTTGTGGAGGCAACTATGAGCAGTCCCGTATTGTTATATTGCCTTTTATTGAGGAGAATCCCACAGATCCCAGCACTCTCTACACTGCACTCTGCTTCACACAGCAGCAGTGCAAGGATAATAATCTGAAGTGCTGCCCTGTCACATTTGATCAGCCGCTATACATGAAGGCAACGGAGATCCTAGCAGCCAAGCCAGATGAGCTGAATTCTCTTTTCACCAAGCTAGAGTTTTTTCACACAGTCATGTCATTCATGGGTGCTATGGGCAATATCATGGCTGGATCTGGGTTGGAGGAGCTGTGGGAGACGGTGTATGCTCCTAACACTGTAGGACATATGCTGACTGGGCATGATTATGCTAGAGCACTCAGAGCTACATCCTCACCTCTGCTGCTATAACGAAGCACATACTGGAGCATGCTTCTGAAGCAGAGGGTATAGGTATAGAGCAGCAGATGAAGGCAGTGCAGGACAAAAGGACATGTTGAAGGTGAGAATTGTTTTAAGTCTCGCTGCTGTAAATGTTCATCTTAGGATGTATCATAACACATGTATTACTATTAAAATTTTAGGGATGGCTGTGCACAATACAGCACATGTGAGGAATATGGTGGATAAGCTCAGCAATCTCACTGAAGTTAAGACCACATGTGAGGAATATGGTGGATAAGCTCAGCAATCTCACTGAAGTTAAGACCACTGGCAGCAGAACTCTCAAGCTCTGGAAATCCTACTTGTACCAGACCTACCTGCTGCGCATGTTCATTTTTGCTGAAAGAGCAGGTGATTTTGCTTAGCACCTATTCTTCCAGAGGAGGATGATACCTTACTTCCATGCTGCTGGGCATTTAGCATGTGCTAAGAGTGTGAGGATTTACGTGCAACAGATGGAAGAATTAAAGGAGAAGATGCCTATGGAAGAGTATGAGATGTATACCACCAAGGGTTATTTCACCATCAGGAGAAAAGATCTATATTCTTCAGTGGGAACTTCAGTGACCAGACCATTGAACAAGACCTTATGAGGCTCCTTAAATCAGCTGGGGGGTTAACATGTGGAAGGCACATAACAGACAGCAGCCTCTCCCACTTTGTGAACTCCCTGCCTCGCTTCATACCAATATGCAACTATCTGGAGAAGGTCTCTGGGGTCTACACAGTGAGCTCAACCCAGCACAAGGATATGCGGCCATCCAGAAGGACACAAGATGCAGAACATCTGGCTAGTTTCTCCCATTGGTTATCTGCTCACAGCTTTTTTTGCTTACAATGAAATAAATGGCTTAGTCTGCTTAGAAAATGGAGTTGTGGCTGACCCATCTGTTAACTGTGAGGAAGCTTTTAGCATCAGGAAAGCAGCAGCTGATGCCATCTCAGGAAAAGAATTTACTGTGAGTCTCCACAGAAAAGATAAAGTAACAACTTTCAAGAGTGCTAAGAATAAAGTTCAGGTGAGGGGAGAGGTGGTGGATATCAATCCCCAACTCCTATTCAACAGGATAACTTGTGTACTAAACGGCAGTGAGGAAATGGAGGAATTTCTTATTAAGTTTGAGCTCTGCCCTGAGCCTGCATCTCTATTTAAAAGAGGAGTGATGCAGGCAGCCACAAAAAGCGTCTTAGGGACCATACGAAAGGATGGAGTTGAAATCAGACATGCCGTGCAGGGAGAACCTCTCTATGTTATTGATGGTGGATATGTCCTACACAAAGTTCAGTGGCCCTCTCGTGCTATATACCTACCGGCAGATTATCTCTAATTATGTGCAGTATGTGATTCGGAGCATTGGGAGAAATGTAATTTGTGGTGTTTGACGGGTATGAGAGCAGCACCTGCACAAAAAGCTCTACACGCCAGGTTCTAGCTGCTAAATCAGCGCCAAGAAACATTTCCTTTGACTTGGAAATGATGGCTGTAACTAAGCAGGAGTCATTTTTGGGAAACAGCTTTAATAGAGCCAGGTTAATTCAGCAGTTAAAGGAACAATTTGATGATGAAGGAATTTCCGCAAAGCAGGCTGAAGGAGATGCTGATCATCTCATTGTGGCAACAGCAGTTGTAGCAGCTTCGGAGAACCGTCAGCCTGTGGTAGTGGTAGGAAACGATACTGACATACTTGTGATGCTGGTGGAGAAGTGTCAGCCTGTGTGGGATGTATACTTGCAGGCAGATACTCATCCTGTTGTTCTCTACAGCATTCAGGAGTTGCAGGGGAAGCTGACTGCTCCCCAGAGGGATTTACTCATGGTTATCCCTGCTCTTAGGGCTCATTCTACGTCAGATCATCCAGATAATTTTCAAAATTACACCACCCATCTCAAATTTTTTCCAGCCTCCAACCATGTCAAGATACATACATATACAGTGGACCCTCAGTTATATGTAAGGCTTGGGACCAAGCCCCTTACGTATAAGTGAAATTTACGTATAAGTGAGGGTCATCTATGAATATGATTAAATAATTACGGTACAATGTATGTACATACAGTATATACATACAGTACATATGTATAAATGTTTATTGTTTAACCCTCTCACCGCTGTAAGCGCCATATGGCGTAATGGACTTTAAAAATCGCTAATAAATCGATCGCTTGGCCTATAGTCATAATTTGCATACCACCGGAAAGAGCAACTATTACTCTATATGACGTCCAAAAATCACATCCGGAAACGCCCGATTAGTTAGCGAAAAAGACGTGCAACTACCGATGGTTCGCGGTTTTGACGACCTAAAAATGAGTGGATGTTTAACGCTTAAAGAAGTACTTTCCCTGGTTTCTAGCGAGAATTTTGCTCTCACCGAGGATGAGTCAGAAGAAGAAGAAGGTGAAGAAATATGTGGCTACCTTGGAAATGCAAGTTCTGATCGTGCAGCAGTGCATTCTTTAGCCGCTGTAGTTGACCCTACTTTAGACCCTCAGGATTCTTCCTTTTGCTATAACCAGCTCTCTAGTTATAATGAAATTGATCAGGAAGCCTTCTCAGGTTAGCTAAAGTATCTACATATTTGTATTTGCATGTTCTTTCTCAAATAGTTGAATTTCAATAACATAATAAACCATTGTATTGCTGGGCTATAGAATCATATGATCAAATTTTGTCAAAAACCCTCCGCTATATATTGCTATATGCCTAAATTATTATGACTAATGTTTACTAAATGCTAACTAAATGAGTAAATATATTATAAACATTTTTTGTTGATTAAATGTTAGATATTGATAGAGAAATTTAGCATAATGGTATTCATATTTTGTGGTTGATAATGTGGTTAACTAATGAGATCACATTGTTTATAAACAAT
Source organism: Cladorhizidae sp. MBARI D1340-BT2 (assembly GCA_028752905.1). NCBI lineage: Eukaryota > Metazoa > Porifera > Demospongiae > Poecilosclerida > Cladorhizidae > Cladorhizidae sp. MBARI D1340-BT2. The sequence goes on from JAQNBH010000016.1 coordinate 17,318,083, forward strand.
GGTGCTATCACATGACAAAATTACAACTGATATGAATGGATTGCTGATTTTATAATGATTTTTTTGGTAGCTGGTATACTTTAGGAAAAATGTCCAGGAAAGTCAGCGGTGAAAGGGTTAAATGACTGCAATGTTGTTTGCCTCAGATTGGACTGTCTTTTATGAGAAGCCAATCTATGCACCCTTTTTAAGTGAAGGAGGGTGGTTGATTCGGATTCTTCCTGATGCTCATACCACAGTAGACATTTATCCATCATTTCTGCTGCCTCTGCACTGGATGGAATGCCAAGGGATAAGGATGAATCACTCTCCTCATCCGAACTGTCGTCATGGAGTTCTAGTGTAGCCTGTAATGATTACATGTACATTCGTACAATTTGAATGTAAAGATGTGCCATTGCTGGACATAGTGTACATACAGTAATTATTGAGATAAGTTACCTGTTACAAAATTTCATGATCCGACAGTTCCTGGTGGCTCATTTCATCTGCTCCATGTAGCCAGATTGATATGCTTTCTTTGGTAGTGTCCAGCTTCTGCAAGAGTGGTTGAAATTCAGCTGCTACAGAAGTCGGCTCGTCATCTTCTTCAACTGCTGCTACAGAAGTAAGCTTGTCATCTTGAGCTTCTGAAGTAAGCTCATCATTATCTGCAGCATCATGATCATTGGGAGGTCTGAGTAACTTATTCCATGACTTGACCAAGGTAAGCGAGGGAATATCATCCCATGCCTCAGAACTCTTGTACACCACATCTATCATTGTGATGCTTTTAATACTTTGCAGCATCGATTGTTCTTCTTCATTTAGAAGTTGCCGTAAAATAAGCTTCCTGTACCGCCTTTTCAATGATTCCAGTACTCCCTGATCCATGGGTTGGATGAGGGGGGTTGTATTTGGGGGAAGAAACATTGCCTTAATACAACCATTAGTGAGAATGTCAATGTCTGGATGCGATGGAGCATTATCCAACAGTAGCAGAGCTTTTTTTCTTTGGATGCCTCTCCCATCTTGGTAGCTCTGGACAGCAGGTACAAATTCTTCGTGAAACCATGTCTTGAAGAGGGAGGAGCTCATCCATGCACTCTTCTGTGCATAGTATTTAACAGGTAAGTCCTTCATGTTCATATTCTTGAAGCATCTAGGTTTGGCAGATTTTCCTAATGTAAAAACACAGACACTAAATACAAGCACTACACAGACCACATTCACATTACAGTCTTGCATACACCTATGAGGAGTAAGGGAAGTTTATGTGTGCCTGTGGCATTGCTACAAGCCATCAAGGTCACTCTATCCTTGGCACTCTTCATTCCTGGAGCATACTTCTCCGCAGCTGATGCCAAAGTTTTCCTTGGAAGGAGGCGAAAATACAACCCTGTTTCGTCGCAATTGTAAACATCATTGAGGGTTAGCTCTTCCTACTGGGACTACTGGTGGTTAGCTCTAGTTATGGATGTCAATCCAGATGAGAAGGACTTCACTTGTAAGTTTATGCATCCACATGGCCACACAGAAACATTTCATTGGCCATCTAGAGACGATGATGCATACATTCCGTTCAGCAAAATATTGGCAAAAGTTGAAACTCCTAGCTCTCAATGGAGTTCTGGAAGACAGTATAAACTAACAAAAGATGAAATTCAACAAACTGTCGCGGTATTTGCACAGTATAATGACTAAACCCTGGACAATTGGTTTACTCAGCATGAGTTTAGTTAAGCGGTTCTTCTGGCCGCAACCAGCTGCGTTGAATGTCGAGATGTGTTTTACCTTAATGCATTAATTCTATAAATAAGACAACTGTGCATGAATTTCATACATTTTCTCAAAAACAGCTGTATAATTGCTTTTGCATAGCTTACAAGGGGATTCACCGGAGGCAGAAAATTTGTGGAAAATTGGCTTTTTTGGTGCTAAGATAGAAGTGTGAAGATAAAGTATGCAAATAACTGTTTATTGATAAAGGGCATGCTTTATCTATGTACTTTTGGAATATCTAGCATTGAATTGGGTTGCATGGCACCGAGGTTATGTTCATTTCTGCCTCAAAGATGTCTAGCGGAGACGTTCTGAATATTGTCGCGATGGATCTTTGTGACCAATAAAGTGGATTTTCTATCAGTTGTACAGCTTTCTAAGTGTGATATTTGGATTCCCCAGTTCAGAAACATGCCAGGTGAAAACTTTTAGACCAATGAGACCAGAATTGCCTGATTGACATCAATTTTAGTGGATATGGGCACTCGGAGATGTAAATGCGTGGGCGTTGAGTACGTGAAAAGACCAATTTTTGGAATTTATGAAAAACGGTGTTCCTGACCTCTAAAATTTCGGATTTAACTTATATATGTATGTATCTTGACATGGTTGGAGGCTGGAATTTTTTTTGAGATGGGTGGTGTAATGGCCTAGATGATTTGACATGGAATGACCCTTAGTGGATGTGACACTACTTCTGCACCCTATAGCAGAGGCAAGACAACTGCTTGGAATTTGGTCAAGAAACTGAAGCCTACAGAATTGCAAGAGCTTGAGGTCTTCATTAGGGAAGGAAGCACTCACAAAGAAATTGAACAAGCTGAGGAGCGCTTCCTCCCGAGGCTTTACGACAACTGCGCTGAATCTACTCTGAACAGAGAAAGATTCCTTCGCTACTACAAGATTATCCGCAACTCAAAGCTATCTAGTTGTTTCAAAATGGAGTCTCTTCCCCCTACATCCTTGGCAGCGAAGCAGCACTCATATAGAACATATCACACCGTGCAACAGTGTATGGGAAGGGAACTGGAACCTACTGAATGGGGGTGAAGGAGAATGGGATTCTGCAGCCACATATGACAGAGCAGGCTGCAGCGCCAGATAAGCTGCTAAAGTTGATATCCTGCGGCTGCAAGACAGGATGTGGGAAAAGCTGTGGCTGCAGGAGGTTAGGAATGAAATGCAGCCCCACGTGCACCATCTGTGTCGGGCAGACTTGCACTAACATCGCTCAACAGCACACTGAGCAACAAGAGGAGGAAGATGAATAATTGCATTTTAATGTAATGCCCTTTAACTCCACCCTAACCCCTTCCCTACCACCAATGTGCAGTTCTACAGACCCAATTTGGAGTACAATGTCTTTGAATATTTTTTTAGAAAACCCCCAAAAAACAAAATTGAACCTAGATAATTCACAAAATCATGTTTCTGTTTGATCGGAGGAAAAAATAGGTGTTCCAAAAAATTGAAATTGCGGAAAAAAACTATCCTAGGATTTTTCTGGACTTTTGATATGTTTTTAAGGACACTTTTAGCTACCTGTACCAAAAAATCCAGCTTGATATGAATTTGTTCCAGGTTATAGTGGCATTTGAATTAATACTTCTCGACTATTCCTCTTGCTGGTCTGGGTTCGCTTGGCCATTTGTTCTTCGCATTTCTCTGGGAATCTCGGCAGTTTGGTGCTGGCTCCTGTATAGTTTCTATTTTGCAGTTGGAACTCGTCATTCTCCTTGAAGTGTGCAGCCGACAAATGATCGTGGCATGTGAGCACACAGTGGAAGGTGATCCAGAACAATCTGTGCAAGCATGGTTACCTTTGACCTTTCCAACAGGTCTGAGGCATTTTGAAGGCTATCTCTTGGCCTTTGGTGCTTAGTCCCATGCCAATAATGTCATTATTGTTCTGGTTGTCCATAGTGCCATTACATTGTGTGTGACAATAATGTCACTATTGTTCTGGTTGTCCATAGTGCCACTGCAGATTGTGTGTGACAATAATGTCACTATTGTTCTGGTTGTCTATAGTGTCACTGCAGATTGTGTGTGACAATAATGTCATTATTGTTCTGGTTGTCCATAGTGCCACTGCAGATTGTGTGTGACAATAATGTCACTATTGTTCTGGTTGTCTATAGTGTCACTGCAGATTGTGTGTGACAAATAATGTCATTATTGTTCTGGTTGTCCATAGTGCCACGTGCAGATTGTGTGTGACAATAATGTCACTATTGTTCTGGTTGTCTATAGTGCCACTGCAGATTGTGTGTGACAATAATGTCATTATTGTTCTGGTTGTCCATAGTGCCACGTGCAGATTGTGTGTGACAATAATGTCACTATTGTTCTGGTTGTCTATAGTGCCAATGCAGATTGTGTGACAATAATGTCACTATTGTTCTGGTTGTCCATAGTGCCACGTGCAGATTGTGTGTGACAATAATGTCGCTATTGTTCTAGTTGTCCATAGTGCCACGTGCAGATTGTGTGTGACAATAATGTCACTATTGTTCTGGTTGTCCATAGTGCCACGTGCAGATTGTGTGTGACAATAATGTCACTATTGTTCTGGTTGTCCATAGTGCCACGTGCAGATTGTGTGTGACAATAATGTCACTATTGTTCTGGTTGTCTATAGTGCCACTGCAGATTGTGTGTGATAATAATGTCACTATTGTTCTGGTTGTCTATAGTGCCACGTATGCAGATTGTGTGTGACAATAATGTCACTATTGTTCTGGTTGTCCATAGTGCCACGTGCAGATTGTGTGTGACAATAATGTCACTATTGTTCTGGTTGTCTATAGTGCCACGTATGCAGATTGTGTGTGACAATAATGTCACTATTGTTCTGGTTGTCTATAGTGCCACGTATGCAGATTGTGTGTGACAATAATGTCACTATTGTTCTGGTTGTCTATAGTGCCACTGCAGATTGTGTGTGACAATAATGTCACTATTGTTCTGGTTGTCCATAGTGCCACGAGCAGATTGTGTGTGACAATAATGTCACTATTGTTCTGGTTATCCATAGTGCCACTGCAGATTGTGTGTCACAATAATGTCACTATTGTTCTGGTTGTCCATAGTGCCACGAGCAGATTGTGTGTGACAATAATGTCACTATTGTTCTGGTTGTCTATAGTGCCACGAGCAGATTGTGTGTGACAATAATGTCACTATTGTTCTGGTTGTCCATAGTGCCACGAGCAGATTGTGTGTGACAATAATGTCACTATTGTTCTGGTTGTCCATAGTGCCACGAGCAGATTGTGTGTGACAATAATGTCACTATTGTTCTGGTTGTCCATAGTGCCACGAGCAGATTGTGTGTGACAATAATGTCACTATTGTTCTGGTTGTCCATAGTGCCACGAGCAGATTGTGTGTGACAATAATGTCACTATTGTTCTGGTTGTCTATAGTGCCACGTGCAGATTGTGTGTGACAATAATGTCACTATTGTTCTGGTTGTCCATAGTGCCACGAGCAGATTGTGTGTGACAATAATGTCACTATTGTTCTGGTTGTCCATAGTGCCACTGAAGATTGTGTGTGACAATAATGTCACTATTGTTCTGGTTGTCCATAGTGCCACGTGCAGATTGTGTGTGACAATAATGTCACTATTGTTCTGGTTGTCTATAGTGCCACGTGCAGATTGTGTGTGACAATAATGTCACTATTGTTCTGGTTGTCCATAGTGCCACGAGCAGATTGTGTGTGACAATAATGTCACTATTGTTCTGGTTGTCTATAGTGCCACGTGCAGATTGTGTGTGATAATAATGTCACTATTGTTCTGGTTGTCCATAGTGCCACGTGCAGATTGTGTGTGACAATAATGTCACTATTGTTCTGGTTGTCCATAGTGCCACGAGCAGATTGTGTGTGACAATAATGTCACTATTGTTATGGTTGTCCATAGTGCCACGTGCAGACAATAATGTCACGATTGTTCTGGTTGTCCCTAGTGCCACGTGCAGATTGTGTGTGACAATAATGTCACTATTGTTCTGGTTGTCCATAGTGCCACGAGCAGATTGTGTGTGACAATAATGTCACTATTGTTCTGGTTGTCCATAGTGCCACGTGCTGACAATAATGTCACGATTGTTCTGGTTGTCCATAGTGCCACGTGCAGATTGTGATAATAATGTCACTATTGTTCTGGTTGTCCATAGTGCCACGTGCAGATTGTGCGACTAAGCATCAGGTAATAGTATTTCCTCTGCAGCTCGACACTAGTACACTGTCTTGGACTGGAGCAGGGCTGCGCTGTACTATAAATAGAAAATATGTTGCTCCTAACAATTTACTATAAATAGAAAATATGTTGCTCCTAACAATTTGGCTCCTTAATTAACCCCACCAAGTTGAGACTTCCTCATGTCATTCATGGTTATGTATAATTATCTGCAGAGATGTCTTCCAGCATTGACAAGAGTGTCCACCTCGACATGGGCGTGCCTGCACCAGGTATGATTTAACCTGCTATCCACCACACCCACACTGCTTGCCGCTGAGTTAAGCTTGGCTGGCCTATATGTACACGTCGCATAGTGACCGACCACATCCTATGTCGTGCTGTTAATATTGGCCACACCCACAGTATGTATATGTATTTGCCACACCCCTCTTCTAGTTATTGACCACACCCACATTGCATACCCTTATCTGCTCCATTGGATTCATTATTACCGTTTAGTATGATACTGCAGCCGGCTCGGAGCAGGTCATCCTCTCTTTCTGTGCGTGCATGTATCCGTGTGTGTGACTAGACCAGGGAAAGAGGATACATAAGATATGTATGTCATTGTCAAGCCACTTTCCTCAGGCTTTCATTGGCCGGCGAAGTGAGCCCTTGCAGGGAGTTTGATGGGAAAACTTGATATTGCCGTGCATGGCGTATGTCTGTCTGTATGTTTCTGTGTCTATGCAGGTGTGTATTCATCGCACCGTGCATGGCGTATGTATGTCTGCATGTTTCTGTGTCTATGCAGTTGTGTATTCATCGCACCGTGCATGGCGTATGTATGTCTGCATGTTTCTATGTGTCTATGCAGGTGTGTATTCATCGCACCGTGCATGGTGTATGTCTGTCTGCATGTTTCTATGTGTCTATGCAGGTGTGTATTCATCGCACCGTGCATGGCGTATGTCTGTCTGCATGTTTCTATGTGTCTATGCAGGTGTGTATTCATCGCACCGTGCATGGCGTATGTATGTCTGCATGTTTCTGTGTCTATGCAGGTGTGTATTCATCGCACCGTGCATGGCGTATGTCTGTCTGCATGTTTCTCTGTGTCTATGCAGGTGTGTATTCATCGCACCGTGCATGGCGTATGTATGTCTGGATGTTTCTATATGTCTATGCAGGTGTGTATTCATCGCACGTTCACCTGTAAAAGATAAGAATGGGACACCTGCCTTAAATAATGCGGGCTTACGTTCAGAGCGCGCGCTAAATCCTCGTTATTTGGCGGCAACGTGTTTATGTGTTTTAGCTTATTTTTATAAGCAACTGGCACTCCCCTCTTTACTTACCTGTTTACTATGAAATAGACAGAGAATCATTTGCAGTAGTTAACATCTGACCAGATTTCTTGCTGGAGTACTTGGACAGGTCCCCAAGTGACTACTCTGGCAACAACTTCCAGGGCTATGTGGACGAGGGCATTTTTGCGGAGGAACACACGAGCAGCTGATGCTTCACTTGATATTTGTGTCTACCAGTAGCCCAGTGGCGGTGGAGCTTCTTGGACCTTCCAAAGAACAAACTACATCTCCTCTACATCTTGCATCTCCCCCAGTTGTCAAGCCACTCCCCCCACACACTTCCAGCTCCTCCTACTCCAGTTCAATCCTCTAGATTTGTTCCTGACTTCACAGGTTTATAAAACATTAATATTAACATCAATTATTCCTTGAAGAACTGGCTTTTACAGAGTTTCCTTGTTCAGAACACATCCACCTGCACTTAGAGACAAGATGAACATTATCATGATAGCAGTTGATATCATATTGCTATTGCTCTCAACAAACTCTTAGTTGACACAATTTATGTACAATGACTTTAGCTATATTAGCTCTAGCAAAACCAACAGCTAGCATTCTATTAGAGCTCATGGCCATAATTGTCATGAAGAACAAAGTAACTTACAGTTGGGCAGTGGATAGCCTAGCTTTTAGTTGGCTACATGACATTGAACAACTAGATCATCTTACCTTCTGTGATAGCTCTGCTTCTTAGAAGAGCAGGATGCAACAAGAATATTGTGCTGGTTACCACTCTCATCTGGGCACTAATAAATCTTGCTGATAAGAATGGGTGTGACACTAATATGCACTAGGTTGCCTTCAAGCTAGAGTTGCTATTCACTGATAAAACAACAACTACATCAACACTAGTAGCAGCTAAAGCCTAGAAGCAACAACTACATCAACACTAGTAGCAGCTAAACCCTAGAAGCAGCAACTACATCAACACTAGTAGCAGCTAAAGCCTAGAAGCAGCAACTACATCAACACTAGTAGCAGCTAAAGCCTAGCAGCAACAACTACATCAACGCTAGTAGCAGCTAAAGCCTAGAAGCAGCAACTACATCAACACTAGGGCTAGCAGCTAAAGCCTAGCAGCAGCAACTACATCAACACTAGGGCTAGCAGCTAAAGCCTAGAAGCAGCAACTACATCAACACTAGTAGCAGCTAAAGCCTAGAAGCAGCAACTACATCAACACTAGTAGCAGCTAAAGCCTAGAAGCAGCAACTACATCAACACTAGGGCTAGCAGCTAAAGCCTAGCAGCAGCAACTACATCAACACTAGTAGCAGCTAAAGCCTAGCAGCAGCAACTACATCAACACTAGGGCTAGCAGCTAAAGCCTAGAAGCAGCAACTACATCAACACTAGTAGCAGCTAAAGCCTAGAAGCAGCAACTACATCAACACTAGGGCTAGCAGCTAAAGCCTAGCAGCAGCAACTACATCAACACTAGTAGCAGCTAAAGCCTAGAAACAACAACTACATCAACACTAGGGCTAGCAGCTAAAGCCTAGCAGCAGCAACTACATCAACACTAGTAGCAGCTAAAGCCTAGCAGCAGCAACTACATCAACACTAGGGCTAGCAGCTAAAGCCTAGAAGCAGCAACTACATCAACACTAGTAGCAGCTAAAGCCTAGAAGCAGCAACTACATCAACACTAGTAGCAGCTAAAGCCTAGAAGCAGCAACTACATCAACACTAGGGCTAACAGCTAAAGCCTAGAAGCAACAACTACATCAACACTAGTAGCAGCTAAAGCCTAGCAGCAGCAACTACATCAACACTAGGGCTAGCAGCTAAAGCCTAGAAGCAGCAACTACATCAACACTAGTAGCAGCTAAAGCCTAGAAGCAGCAACTACATCAACACTAGTAGCAGCTAAAGCCTAGAAGCAGCAACTACATCAACACTAGGGCTAGCAGCTAAAGCCTAGCAGCAGCAACTACATCAACACTAGTAGCAGCTAAAGCCTAGAAACAACAACTACATCAACACTAGGGCTAGCAGCTAAAGCCTAGAAGCAGCAACTACATCAACACTAGTAGCAGCTAAAGCCTAGAAGCAGCAACTACATCAACACTAGGGCTAGCAGCTAAAGCCTAGCAGCAGCAACTACATCAACACTAGTAGCAGCTAAAGCCTAGAAACAACAACTACATCAACACTAGGGCTAGCAGCTAAAGCCTAGAAGCAACAACTACATCAACACTAGGGCTGGCAGCTAAAGCCTAGAAGCAGCAACTACATCAACACTAGGGCTAGCAACTAAAGCCTAGAAGCAGCAACTACATCAACACTAGGGCTAACAGCTAAAGCCTAGAAGCAACAACTACATCAACACTAGTAGCAGCTAAAGCCTAGCAGCAGCAACTACATCAACACTAGGGCTAGCAGCTAAAGCCTAGAAGCAGCAACTACATCAACACTAGTAGCAGCTAAAGCCTAGAAGCAGCAACTACATCAACACTAGTAGCAGCTAAAGCCTAGAAGCAGCAACTACATCAACACTAGGGCTAGCAGCTAAAGCCTAGCAGCAGCAACTACATCAACACTAGTAGCAGCTAAAGCCTAGAAACAACAACTACATCAACACTAGGGCTAGCAGCTAAAGCCTAGAAGCAGCAACTACATCAACACTAGTAGCAGCTAAAGCCTAGAAGCAGCAACTACATCAACACTAGGGCTAGCAGCTAAAGCCTAGCAGCAGCAACTACATCAACACTAGTAGCAGCTAAAGCCTAGAAACAACAACTACATCAACACTAGGGCTAGCAGCTAAAGCCTAGAAGCAACAACTACATCAACACTAGGGCTGGCAGCTAAAGCCTAGAAGCAGTATTGATCTGTTAGTCAGTACCTTGCTAGCAATTTCTTTTCTGTGTAGCTCTTTGGCAAACTTACTTTATAGTGCTAAAGACTATAGACATGCTTTTGGTGTGTAAAGCTGTCATATATCCTCTGGAATATGCTGTAGCTTACCTCTGTGATCTGGCATAATATACTATTACAAGAAGTGTATGTGTGTGTGTGATGCGCATGTGTGTTTGTGATGTGTGTGTGTGTGTGTGTGTGTGTGTCATGTGTGTGAAATAATATTACCTAGAATTTGTATCTTTAATAGTCCTAATGATATTGCTTGAGAGGAGAGAGGGGCTTACTTTCATACTTTAGCTCTATCTAGCAAGATAATCTAGCTAGCTACAGTAGCATATCAAAAATAACTTTACGTTGCATTTCTTTACAACATACGTGGTACGCTCGAGCGTTTAAAAAGCAACGCACGATCAACCAATCAAGAACGCACGGATAACTACGCACGAATGCTGCAACTCACTGGTGTAATTTTACCTCGATCTGTACCTGTGACAAATAGAATATGCACGCATTTATAATGGGCGGGAACCACAGTCTATTTAGGCAAGCATTGCAGCAGATGCCAGTTTAGGTAGCTCTGTCAAATGGATGATTAAAATATCTGAAGGATGCTATTCATAAAAGAAGTAAGTCTCCCTCCTAGTGCTTGCTGTTGATGTGTTGAAGGTACTTTTAAGATTATGTGTCTTATCGAGCTCAACTAGTCCCTTTGTCTGAGCATTAGTTTAATAAATTTTACTTGCTGGTATTTCAGTGTAGCTTAGATTTGATTAATGCTTGTTGCTAGCTACTTCAGTGCTAATTCTTTTAAGATTTCTCCTTTTTTTTGCCAACATTTCTACCCAAATACTTCGGTCTTCATTGGGGCATCTTAGTGACTATCTGATTGATGATCTGAGTAAGCTCTATTTTCACTTGAGCTTGATCAGAACATGCCCGAGCTAAAGCTGGTTCACACAAAACGGTCCTGAAATGAAGTCCTCTGCACTTGTATGTGTCAGATGTATGCAGTGGGTCGCTAAGTAAGTGGTATGGTCGTCTTAATAATGCAGGTTACTGTTCGATATTTTGGCTGCATGAGAACTGTCACCATTATGCGATGTATCCTGTTTGGAGGGGGGGGGGGGGAGTTGGAGTTGGGGAAGCAAGTCGGCAACTGTTGTGGCTATGTGGCTAATAGCACTTTAGGTGTTGGATGTCTGTGGTTTGTAAATGCAGCCACCAAGTCCCGAGGATGGAGATGTCGCACCTGGATTTTTTCCCAGAAGACACAAAACAACAACTGGCTTTACCCCTACACCAGTGACAGGAGCCTTGTCAATATTGTCAGACAACAACTACTGCACCAAGCCACACACGCACACAAAGATGTTGCATAAATTGAAATACACATTATCAATACCCACTAGCACTGCTATTTAGTTTGATGGTGTGAGGGGAATCGCCTCTCAACAAAACTGCCTGTGTATCACAAGCTGCACAGTACACTTGTCAAAACCAGATGATATTCTCAAATGCACTTTCTGCCTCGCCGACAAATCGCCGTGCTCACTCCAACCTATTGACCTGGAGTGTGGAAAGGAGACAAAATACGGTATTAAAAAAAAAAATTGTTACCTCGGGACCACCAGAGTTGAGCCCTGGCATGCAAGTTATGTGTATCTTAGTTTGCTTATACATCACCCAGTGTCGTCTCAAGCTTGTAAGCACCCTCAAACCAAGGCATTACCATGTTCACCTCTGAATAGATGGCAATATGAAGTGCCATGCAATGTCCAACCATGAGATGTCTGTCCTATACCAAAAGGTGGCTGTCAAAGAGTAGGCTTTGAAGAAAGCCTCTACTCTAGTTGGTAGGCCATCATCTCATCAGCCTAGATTATATATTTACTGTCACTCGAGTTTTTGTAATGCTCTCTCTGCATAGAAAGGCATTTCAGGTTCCTGACTTCATATTCCTTGTGAGCTATCAGTTTTCTATAATTCATGGCATGGCACAAAAACTTACCTGCACTTGAGCCTCAACAACCGATTTCCTCATTGAACAAAAGGTCGTGTGGGATTGCTGGTAGCGTTTCACGAAGCTCGGGTCGCCTTACCTGGTTACACCGAGTCCATCAATATCTTAGCAATTGGTGGGTGCTTCAAGCCTTAGGTTGAGGTTCAGAATTCTTTGCTTTTTGTAGGGTGAGTGCACCATAGCACGAGAAAGAGAGCCATTACCTAACTGATTTACTCTAGCAAGCAACTAAACACATCACGCAAACATTTAATTTCTTTTTAGTGGTACACAACGCATGCGTACCAGCTGCATAACACGCACTATGTTTTCGAAGGCTGCTTGGAAAAACAGTAAGAAACGCACACACAACGCTTGCTTTCAAAACGTAGTGCATTGATCGAAAATGCAACGTAAAGTTATTTTTGCCCGCTACTGTACACATTGAAAATTGTTTGTGTCAACGTAAAGTTATTTTTGCCCGCTACTGTACACATTGTGTCAAAATCAGTCATAACTGAAGTTTATTTTCATTGCTAGCTAGCGCTTGGCGTCATCCACCATCGAGAAGCTTCCTTAGCTCAGGTAAAGCTTCTACACTCCACCTGTCCATGTTTCAACAAGGGAAGGAGCGTCATAAAAGTACGCCATTAACTAGATCACATGAAGATTGCCTTTGAGATCTAGAAGCTTGAAACGGACACCAAAGCGTGACACACACAATGGAGTGCTTGAGATAGCCGTGAAAGAGCTATACTACAAGCCTAATCCATAGCTAAAACTACTGCATTGTACTAATCATGATCCAAAGAAAGCAACCACTGATGTGCATACTAAAACCGTAGCTACGTGAACAGCTGCAGATTCCAAATCTTTTTAAGCAGAACAGCTCGCTGTTTGATTTGCCAGAATGGATAAAGAAAATAGACTTCAGTAAAGGAGAGAGAGAATAAAGTCAAAGCCTGCTCCTGAAACAGCGTAACAAAGAGAACTGAGATTTGGAGTCGAGTGTTACAAAAAAAATCCTGCGAAGCACAGCAGCCCACGATGGAGAAGTTTCCTTAGGCTCGGGTTAAGCATTCTGATTTAGCCACTCCATTCATCATCGCTATGGACACGTTTGCTAAAATGAAAATGATTGTTACGGTCAATATTGAGCTGCTACTCCCCTGTGAGGAATACACTACTCTTAGCTTCTTCTCCATATTACAATCCAATCTGAGGACATCAATAATCCACAGGTCAGTGTCTAGTGTTAGGCCTGCAGCTATGCTTGGAGTAGGGCAATACCTCTAGCAATGTGCTCTAAATCTTAAATTGATGCTTTTATTGCACCTTCGCTCGCCACACAATGCCTCGCAGTCATTTTTAGCATCTTGTATTTGAGATGGATGATGGATGATAAGAGCTGATTCAGTATTCAGGTACCGGCTTGTAGGACACCTTGTCTTTGACCTGATAGCTTGACCTGATAGCAAGAACCCAAACATGATTATTACGTAGGATTAGCTGCTTTACTGAGCCTCCTGTTCCATGACAGGTTTGACCAGACAAGAGAAAGGCAAGATACTTTAAGTTGCTCAAGACAAACCAACCAATCGCCTTGCAAGTCTTTGCGGTGTTCCACCTTCACCATAATAGCTGAGACGCCAGTCAGCTCTCCCAATGGACCAAGCCAGAGCTGTGAAGCTAACACGCGCTTATTATGGACTTAATATAACTCCACCCACATCTAGTGGCTGCAGGCCTTATTTATAAAGCAGACACTGTTTGGATTGAGTTGTAACCATATGAGAAAGGGGAAGCGACCGTGAGCATGCCCCTGTGCAGAGATGGTTGGAACGGTTACTCATTGTGTACAGACACAAAGGCAACTGAACGGGAACCGATGGCAGGGAACCCCATAGAATAGCACTCACTAACAGACACAATTAGAGTGAGGTCCAGGGCACTCACACCATGTGGACTGCAAACGTTAAGAAGATCCATTACAATTTGCTGCTTTTTCAAATTTCAAAATGGTAAAGGGTTAAAATGGTAAAGGGTTAAAAATGGTAAAGGGTTAAAAATGGTAAAGGGTCACCTAATTATTTGTTGTTGTGGGTATTTCTATGTTTCCTTTCCTTCTTGACAAGTCAACCCACTGTAGCCTGCCTCCATTTTCCCTTGTCTAATGTAGTCTTTTTTTGTGTTGCTCTATATAATAATACAGTCTAGCTGTCTATCAGATGGGGAGTTGCACTATTTGAGTGGCAGTCTCAAGGGAGAGTGTCTGTGACTCAAGAATAAGTGTTGTTCTAAATATGATTTAACTTGTCTCTTATTGTTGTACTGTGTACACAAGTTGGCATATATAATATCTCGTTGTTTTGTTGTTAGAGTCAGCCCCTTGGTGGAGGTTGTTCTGTTATTAGAGTCAGCCCCCTTGGTGGAGTGCTATTAGAGTCAGCCCCCTTGGTGGAGTGTTATTAGAGTCAGCCCCCTTGGTGGAGTGCTATTAGAGTCAGCCCCCTTGGTGGAGTGCTATTAGAGTCAGCCCCCTTGGTGGAGTGTTATTAGAGTCAGCCCCCTTGGTGGAGTGGTATTAGAGTCAGCCCCCTTGGTGCAGTGCTATTAGAGTCAGCCCCCTTGGTGGAGTGCTATTAGAGTCAGCCCCCTTGGTGGAGTGTTATTAGAGTCAGCCCCCTTGGTGGAGTGGTATTAGAGTCAGCCCCCTTGGTGGAGTGGTATTAGAGTCCTCCCCCTTGGTGGAGTGCTATTAGAGTCAGCCCCCTTGGTGGAGTGGTATTAGAGTCCCTCCCCCTTGGTGGAGTGCTATTAGAGTCAGCCCCCTTGGTGGAGTGCTATTAGAGTAAGCTGCAGCCTCCTTCAGGGACATGGTAGCAGGTGCACATGATGACTCCACAGCTAGCTAAGAACATATCCTTGTTCTGTCAGCCCCTTGGTGGAGCTTCAGCTGCAGCCTCCTTCAAGGACATGGTAGCAGGTGCACATGATGACTCCACAGCTAAGAACACATCCTTGTTCTGTCAGCCACTTGGTGGAGCTTCAGCTGCCGCCCCATTAAAGGAAACGGTAGCAGGTGCCAATTGAATCTCCAGAACAAAGCATGTCATTCTCTCATTACACAAGCAGCTCGGTATAGAGCACCTGTTATTGTACCAGGCTCCTTTGTTTTATATAGTATTTCCTCATCTTCTCAAGAACAACAAGTTGTAATCCAACTGACCTTCCACTAGCTTGCTAGCAAACAAAGTACAGCTGCATTCTAGTACACACTAAATTGTGGGCACAGGAGATCTTTACAGTATGACGATCCTTACCCATTATAGAAATACAGGTTAGTAATGCATCTCCATTGGAAAATTCGGAGTCTCCTGCTACTTAAGATTGTTTATGAACAGACTTATGGTAATGAAGTTATTGGGGGTGGGGTGGGTGGGTGATAGTGGTACGTACAAGATCCTAGAAGACAAATTTCATTAGCTTTGTGCTGGGAGCATTTTTTTAATAGCAGCTTATAGCTTGCTAAGAAGCTGCCAAATAGCTTACATACGAGTTCCCCCTCATCCCTTTCCCCCCCCAATTTGCTGTTTTGCCATGTGTGTGAGTGAAACCAATGCAAACAGTGCTACTGGACTCTCTGATGAGCTCCATGGGTGGCAAGCAAGCCTGCACAAATGAAACTGCTGCGAAAGTTAAGGTGCTTCATCTCTTGTTCTTAATTTCTCCCCTCAGCTCCAAAGAGACCCAATGACGAGTCTAACAGTGAATCGGCAAAGAAACCTCGCCGGGTAAGTGGTGACCATGGGGTGTGGTTTATTTTACCCATTTACACGCCTATTTAATATTCAAGTCGCCATGTTTGTGGTTTATTTTTTAATTAATTTTGGCACCTATGTGATGAAACGATGTTAAAAGGAATCTGTCAATCTATCTATCTACCTAGGTACTTACCAACTCACTTACCTGCACCTGTACCTATATCAGGGTGGCCAATGGGATGCCGTGGATAATCCCAGGATCAGTCATAGATGTCCAAAGTAATAACCTGCCCATGCCATCCTAGCCCTGGCTCTATTATGCTAGGGCTGGCTCTATTGTGCTAGGGCTGGCTCTATTGCGCTAGCCCTGGCTCTATTACGCTAGCCCTGGCTCTATTATGCTAGGGCTGGCTCTATTGTGCTAGGGCTGGCTCTATTGCGCTAGCCCTGGCTCTATTGCGCTAGGGCTGGCTCTATTGCGCTAGCCCTGGCTCTATTACGCTAGCCCTGGCTCTATTGTGCTAGGGCTGGCTCTATTGCGCTAGCCCTGGCTCTATTGTGCTAGGGCTGGCTCTATTATGCTAGGGCTGGCTCTATTGTGCTAGGGCTGGCTCTATTGCGCTAGCCCTGGCTCTATTACGCTAGCCCTGGCTCTATTATGCTAGGGCTGGCTCTATTGTGCTAGGGCTGGCTCTATTGCGCTAGCCCTGGCTCTATTGCGCTAGGGCTGGCTCTATTGCGCTAGCCCTGGCTCTATTACGCTAGCCCTGGCTCTATTGTGCTAGGGCTGGCTCTATTGCGCTAGCCCTGGCTCTATTGTGCTAGGGCTGGCTCTATTATGCTAGGGCTGGCTCTATTGTGCTAGGGCTGGCTCTATTACGCTAGCCCTGGCTCTATTGTGCTAGGGATGGCTCTATTGCGCTAGCCCTGGCTCTATTGTGCTAGGGCTGGCTCTATTATGCTAGGGCTGGCTCTATTGTGCTAGGGCTGGCTCTATTACGCTAGCCCTGGCTCTATTGTGCTAGGGCTGGCTCTATTACGCTAGCCCTGGCTCTATTACGCTAGCCCTGGCTCTATTGTGCTAGGGCTGGCTCTATTATGCTAGGGCTGGCTCTATTGTGCTAGGGCTGGCTCTATTGCGCTTGCCCTGGCTCTATTGCGCTAGGGCTGGCTCTATTGTGCTAGGGCTGGCTCTATTGCGCTTGCCCTGGCTCTATTGCGCTAGGGCTGGCTCTATTGCACTAGCCCTAGCCGTAGTAGTGGTGAGAAATAACTCAGGAATCTACGGATGATTGGGGATTCTCCATGGCACCACTGGACTGTGTGTGTGTGTGTGTGGGTGTGGGGGTGTGTGTGTGTTTGTCAAAAAGAGCAGCAAAGCTGATCAGCGATATCTGGATAGGTTGGCTTAGACAAAGTGAATTCATCGTCTGTTCAAAAGGCTCGTCTTGTTGAGCTGTTGAGTGAGCTGTTGGGTTATAAATATCATGGTTTTAATCTACTCATCCTAGTTTTATCCTAGTTTTAATTAACTTATCCTAGTATTAATTTACTCATCCTAGTTTTATCCTAGTTTTAATTAACTTATCCTAGTATTAATTTACTCATCCTAGTTTTATCCTAGTTTTAATTAACTTATCCTAGTATATTAATTTACTCATCCTAGTTTTATCCTAGTTTTAATTGACTTATCCTAGTATTAATTTATTTATCCTTGTATTAATTTACTCATCCTAGTTTTAATTAACTTATCCTAGTATTAATTTATTTATCCCAGTATTAATTTACTCATCCTATTAATTTATTTGTCCTAGTATTAATTTACTTATCCTAAGTATTAATTATTTATCCTAGTATTAATTTACTCATCCTAGTATTAATTTACTCAACCTATTATTAATTTACTCATCCTAGTATTAACTAGTTTTAATCTACTTAACACTCTCGCTCTACTTATATTTTCATTTAAATTGAAACACACACCACACACACACACACACGCACAAGCATCAATACTGTTAGTAGCTAGTGCAGATGCAGCATTGCCTCTCTGAACTGCCTCTGACCTGAAGGAGGTGTGAGGAGGAGCTTTCCTGACCCATGACCTGTCAGGTGCATTTTCCAAGGTCCTGCAGAAACTGCAAGCCACCAGTTGTAGAAGACTTAATGGCCACAGGGTGAAGGAGTAGTGGGATTCCAGGCAAGTGTGGTGCTCTTCCTGTCCTCTACTGGAGCAGCTTCTGCTTCACTAGTGGCATTCAAAGCTGCTCCATATGAGGGGGCCGAAGTCGCTGGACTAGCAGCATCCCAATTGCCATTCTTCTATGGGGCCACACCGACTTCACCGGGGAGCTTTCCATCTGACGATGGAATTTCCCCCGAAATCAGTGACCGGTGAATTGGCATTCACGGCAACATGACAGTGATAGTATACTCCATGTGTTGCCAGAGCATCAGCATCGCCACCACATGCTGGGGTGGTGGTGACTGGCATTGCTGGCAGCATAGTCCATGTGTTGCCAGAGCATCAGCATCGCCAGGTGACTGGCAGTGCTGGCAGCATAGTCCATGTGTTGCCAGAGCATCAGCATCGCCAGGTGACTGGCAGTGCTGGCAGCATAGTCCATGTGTTGCCAGAGCATCAGCATCGCCACCACATGCTGGGGTGGTGGTGACTGGACTGGCATTGCTGGCAGCATAGTCCATGTGTTGCCAGAGCATCAGCATCACCACCACATGCTAGGGTGGTGGTGACTGGCAGTGCTGGCAGCATAGTCCATTTGTTGCCAGAGCATCAGCATCACCACCACATGCTGGGGTGGTGGTGACTGGCAGTGCTGACTGGCAGTGCTGGCAGCATAGTCCATTTGTTGCCAGAGCATCAACATCACCACCACAGCGATGGCGTGCATGGGTGGGTCTGCACAAAGGAACACCGAGACATGGACCAACCGCTACCTGAGTGTTCATAGTCCAAGTGAGGACCCAGAGATGAAATTGGGAGGATGTTGCCTGCTCTCTGGCTGGAGATGCAAGTGAACGAGCGCGAGCTCTACAGTTAGGTACATTCGTCAGGACAGCATCTGCAAGGAACTACGAAATGAATGTGGTCATCTCCAATTCACCTAACCCCCCCCCCCCCTTCCCCCCGAGAGTGTCATCATCAAGATAGAACAAGTAGGACTCTGACGTCAGTTGAGATGCCAGCCCATGGATTGCAAGGCAGAAGAGTAGAGGTTCAGAGGATCTTCTCCTGTTCTGCATACCTCTGCTGACTGGAGAGTCTTGTCTGTCCAGGAAAGTGTCAGTGGAGAAGAGTAGGATGAATGTATGAACCGAAACAAACTAGCTGAAAGATCCGAACATCTTCTTTGTGGAAGGAGTGCAAGCATTCTTGAAATCCAGTTTTACTGGGCCCTTGGCAGGGAACAAGACCAAGCCTTGCAGCCTCCGCTTCTCTCCTAAACTCCAACTGCCAAGGAGCCAATAGCTCCCTCACCTCTTCTGCTGTCTTGCTACCAACCAGCGAGTCGATGAGGTTTGCAAAGACGCTGCAATGGACCTGTCAGCACCACC
This sequence comes from Cladorhizidae sp. MBARI D1340-BT2, assembly GCA_028752905.1. Classification (NCBI taxonomy): domain Eukaryota; kingdom Metazoa; phylum Porifera; class Demospongiae; order Poecilosclerida; family Cladorhizidae; species Cladorhizidae sp. MBARI D1340-BT2. Next base: position 17,337,610 of record JAQNBH010000016.1, read on the forward strand.
ATCAGTGACCTGTCAGCACCACCATCATTGACCTGTCAGCACCACCATCAGTGACCTGTCAGCACCACAATCAGTGACCTGTCAGCACCACCATCATTGACCTGTCACCACCACCATCAGTGACCTGTCACCACCACCATCATTGACCTGTCAGCACCACCATCATTGACCTGTCACCACCACCATCATTGACCTGTCACCACCACCATCAGTGACCTGTCACCACCACCACCATCAGTGACCTGTCAGCACCACCATCAGTGACCTGTCAGCACCACCATCAGTGACCTGTCAGCACCACCATCAGTGACCTGTCAGCACCACAATCAGTGACCTGTCACCACCACCATCATTGACCTGTCACCACCACCATCAGTGACCTGTCAGCACCACCATCAGTGACCTGTCAGCACCACCATCAGTGACCTGTCAGCACCACCATCAGTGACCTGTCAGCACCACCATCAGTGACCTGTCACCACCACCATCAGTGACCTGTCAGCACCACCATCAGTGACCTGTCAGCACCACCATCAGTGACCTGTCAGCACCACCATCAGTGACCTGTCAGCACCACCATCAGTGACCTGTCACCACCACCATCATTGACCTGTCAGCACCACCATCAGTTACCTGTCAGTACCAACATCAGTGACCTGTCAGCACCACCATCAGTGACCTGTCAGCACCACCATCAGTGACCTGTCAGCACCACCATCATTGACCTGTCACCACCACCATCAGTGACCTGTCACCACCACCATCAGTGACCTGTCAGCACCACCATCAGTGACCTGACACCACCACCATCAGTGACCTGTCAGCACCACCTTCAGTGACCTGTCACCACCACCATCAGTGACCTGTCAGCACCACCATCAGTGACCTGTCAGCACCACCATCATTGACCTGTCACCACCACCATCATTGACCTGTCAGCACCACCATCAGTGACCTGTCAGTACCACCATCAGTGACCTATCACCACCACCATCAGTGACCTGTCAGCACCACCATCATTGACCTGTCAGCACCACCATCAGTGACCTGTCACCACCACCATCAGTGACCTGTCAGCACCACCATCAGTGACCTGTCACCACCACCATCAGTGACCTGTCAGCACCACCATCAGTGACCTGTCAGCACCACAATCAGTGACCTGTCACCACCACCATCATTGACCTGTCACCACCACCATCAGTGACCTGTCAGCACCACCATCAGTGACCTGTCAGCACCACCATCAGTGACCTGTCAGCACCACCATCAGTGACCTGTCAGCACCACCATCAGTGACCTGTCAGCACCACCATCATTGACCTGTCAGCACCACAATCAGTGACCTGCCACCACCACCATCATAGACCTGTCAGCACCACCATCAGTGACCTGTCACCACCACCATCATTGACCTGTCAGCACCACCATCATTGACCTGTCAGCACCACCATCAGTGACCTGTCAGCACCACCATCAGTGACCTGTCACCACCACCATCATTGACCTGTCACCACCACCATCATTGACCTGTCAGCACCACCATCAGTGACCTGTCAGCACCACCATCAGTGACCTGTCAGCACCACCATCAGTGACCTGTCACCACCACCATCAGTGACCTGTCACCACCACCATCGTTGACCTGTCAGCACCACCATCAGTGACCTGTCAGCACCACCATCAGTGACCTGTCAGCACCACCATCAGTGACCTGTCACCACCACCATCAGTGACCTGTCAGTACCACCATCAGTGACCTGTCAGCACCACCATCAGTGACCTGTCAGTACCACCATCAGTGACCTGTCAGCACCACCATCAGTGACCTGTCAGCACCACCATCAGTGACCTGTCAGCACCACCATCAGTGACCTGTCACCACCACCATCGGTGACCTGTCATTACCACCATCATTGACCTGTCAGCACCACCATCAGTGACCTGTCAGCACCACCATCAGTGACCTGTCAGCACCACCATCATTGACCTGTCACCACCACCATCATTGACCTGTCACCACCACCATCATTGACCTGTCACCACCACCATCAGTGACCTGTCAACACCAACATCATTGACCTGTCACCACCACCATCATTGACCTGTCACCACCACCATCAGTGACCTGTCACCACCACCACCATCAGTGACCTGTCACCACCACCATCAGTGACCTGTCAGCACCACCATCAGTGACCTGTCAGCACCACAATCAGTGACCTGTCACCACCACCATCATTGACCTGTCACCACCACCATCAGTGACCTGTCAGCACCACCATCAGTGACCTGTCAGCACCACCATCAGTGACCTGTCAGCACCACCATCAGTGACCTGTCAGCACCACAATCAGTGACCTGCCACCACCACCATCATAGACCTGTCAGCACCACCATCAGTGACCTGTCACCACCACCATCATTGACCTGTCAGCACCACCATCATTGACCTGTCAGCACCACCATCAGTGACCTGTCAGCACCACCATCAGTGACCTGTCACCACCACCATCATTGACCTGTCACCACCACCATCAGGTGACCTGTCAGCACCACCATCAGTGACCTGTCAGCACCACCATCAGTGACCTGTCAGCACCACCATCAGTGACCTGTCACCACCACCATCAGTGACCTGTCACCACCACCATCGTTGACCTGTCACCACCACCATCGTTGACCTGTCAGCACCACCATCAGTGACCTGTCAGCACCACCATCAGTGACCTGTCAGCACCACCATCAGTGACCTGTCACCACCACCATCAGTGACCTGTCACCACCACCATCAGTGACCTGTCAGTACCACCATCAGTGACCTGTCAGCACCACCATCAGTGACCTGTCAGTACCACCATCAGTGACCTGTCAGCACCACCATCGTTGACCTGTCAGCACCACCATCAGTGACCTGTCACCACCACCATCAGTGACCTGTCAGCACCACCATCAGTGACCTGTCACCACCACCATCATTGACCTGTCAGCACCACCATTGTTGACCTGTCAGCACCACCATCAGTGACCTGTCAGCACCACCATCAGTAACCTGTCACCACCACCATCAGTGACCTGTCACCACCACCATCATTGACCTGTCAGCACCACCATCATTGACTGCTGTCACCACCACCATCGGTGACCTGTCATTACCACCATCAGTGACCTGTCACCACCACCATCATTGACCTGTCAGTACCACCATCAGTGACCTGTCAGCACCACAATCAGTGACCTGTCACCACCACCATCATTGACCTGTCAGCACCACCATCAGTGACCTGTCAGTACCACCATCAGTGACCTGTCACCACCACCATCAGTGACCTGTCACCACCACCATCAGTGACCTGTCACCACCACCATCAGTGACCTGTCAGCACCACCATCAGTGACCTGTCAGCACCACCATCAGTGACCTGTCAGCACCACCATCATTGACCTGTCACCACCACCATCAGTGACCTGTCAGCACCACCATCAGTGACCTGTCAGCACCACCATCAGTGACCTGTCACCACCACCATCAGTGACCTGTCAGTACCACCATCAGTGACCTGTCAGTACCACCATCAGTGACCTGTCACCACCACCATCAGTGACCTGTCACCACCACCATCAGTGACCTGTCACCACCACCATCATTGACCTGTCACCACCACCATCATTGACCTGTCAGCACCACCATCAGTGACCTGTCAGCACCACCATCAGTGACCTGTCATTACCACCATCAGTGATCTGTCAGCACCACCATCATTGACCTGTCACCACCACCATCATTGACCTGTCACCACCACCATCAGTGACCGGTCACCACCACCATCATTGACCTGTCAGCACCACCATCAGTGACCTGTCAGCACCACCATCAGTGACCTGTCACCACCACCATCAGTGACCTGTCACCACCACCATCATTGACCTGTCACCACCACCATCATTGACTTTCACCACCACCATCATTGACCTGTCAGTACCACCATCAGTGACCTGTCAGCACCACCATCAGTGACCTGTCACCACCACCATCAGTGACCTGTCAGCACCACCATCAGTGACCTGTCACCACCACCATCAGTGACCTGTCAGCACCACCATCAGTGACCTGTCAGCACCACCATCAGTGACCTGTCAGCACCACCATCAGTGACCTGTCACCACCACAATCATTGACCTGTCACAACCACCATCATTGACCTGTCACCACCACCATCATTGACCTGTCAGTACCACCATCAGTGACCTGTCAGCACCACCATCAGTGACCTGTCAGCACCACCATCAGTGACCTGTCACCACCACCATCAGTGACCTGTCACCACCACCATCAGTGACCTGTCAGCACCACCATCAGTGACCTGTCAGCACCACCATCAGTGACCTGTCAGCACCACCATCATTGACCTGTCACCACCACCATCATTGACCTGTCAGCACCACCATCAGTGACCTTTCAGCACCACCATCAGTGACCTGTCAGCACCACCATCATTGACCTGTCAGCACCACCATCAGTGACCTGTCAGCACCACCATCAGTGACCTGTCACCACCACCATCAGTGACCTGTCAGCACCACCATCAGTGACCTGTCAGCACCACCATCAGTGACCTGTCACCACCACCATCATTGACCTGTCACCACCACCATCAGTGGCCTGTCACCACCACCATCAGTGACCCGTCAGTACCACCATCACCACCATCAGTGACCTGTCAGCACCACCATCATTGACCTGTCAGCACCACCATCAGTGACCTGTCAGCACCACCATCAGTGACCTGTCACCACCACCATCAGTGACCTGTCAGCACCACCATCAGTGACCTGTCAGTACCACCATCAGTGACCTGTCAGTACCACCATCAGTGACCTGTCAGCACCACCATCATTGACCTGTCACCACCACCATCATTGACTTATCACCACCACCATCATTGACCTGTCACCACCACCATCATTGACCTGTCAGCACCACCATCAGTGACCTGTCACCACCATCATTGACCTGTCAGCAACACCATCATTGACCTGTCAGCACCACCATCATTGACCTGTCACCACCACCATCAGTGACCTGTCAGTACCACCATCAGTGACCTGTCAGCACCACCATCATTGACCTGTCACCACCACCATCATTGACTTGTCACCACCACCATCATTGACCTGTCACCACCACCATCATTGACCTGTCAGCACCACCATCAGTGACCTGTCACCACCACCATCAGTGACCTGTCACCACCAACATTAGTGACCTGTCAGTACCACCATCAGTGACCTGTCAGCACCACCATCATTGACCTGTCACCACCACCATCATTGACTTGTCACCACCACCATCATTGACCTGTCACCACCACCATCATTGACCTGTCAGCACCACCATCAGTGACCTGTCAGCACCACCATCAGTGACCTGTCACCACCACCTTCAGTGACCTGTCAGCACCACCATCAGTGACCTGTCACCACCACCATCAGTGACCTGTCAGCACCACCATCAGTGACCTGTCAGTACCACCATCAGTGACCTGTCAGTACCACCATCAGTGACCTGTCACCACCACCTTCAGTGACATGTCAGCACCACCATCAGTGACCTGTCACCACCACCATCAGTGACCTGTCAGCACCACCATCAGTGACCTGTCAGCACCACCATCATTGACCTGTCACCACCACCATCATTGACTTGTCACCACCACCATCATTGACCTGTCACCACCACCATCATTGACCTGTCAGCACCACCATCAGTGACCTGTCACCACCACCATCAGTGACTTGTCAGCACCACCATCATTGACCTGTCACCACCACCATCATTGACCTGTCAGCACCACCATCATTGACCTGTCAGCACCACCATCACCAGGTTAGCACCACCACCATCACCAGGTTAGCACCAAGGAAATAGAGACTATGTCACCACCACCATCATTGACCTGTCACCACCACCATCATTGACCTGCCACCACCATCATTGACCTGTCAGCACCACCATCACCAGGTTAGCACCAAGGAAATAGAGACTATGGAGGTTGACGTCCTTCCCTTCCGGTTCCAATTCAACAAGGGAGATAAAAATGGGGAGAAGAACTCGAGTAATGGTAGAGGAGCATACCATGTCTTTCAGGTGCTGAGGTGTAAAGCTGTTGGATCTCCAACCAAATACTAAGGAATGGATTCTGACACAGAGAAGGAATGGGATAGTAAGTCTGTTGGGAAGACAAGAGTTGGTCAATTAGGGGGCATTTCTCCTTGGAGAGCTGCAAAGATAAAAATCATTTTGGGCAGTCGACGTGACGCCAGAACTGGCCAGGCCAACAGCTCACCTGAAGATGCCTTCTTCAAGGTTTGCTGAGACATGAAGAATGGTCCGATGTCTTGTTTCTCTTAGAGCCAAATCTACGAGAGCTGTTGCAATGGCTGCCAGAGAACCCCACGACCCCCTCGGCCCTCAGGCTGTGTGATCTGAAGTGGAATAGGCAACCCATGATGTGTGCTCAGTCTTGAACAGTCGCTTCAAGGATGTCGCTAACTTCACATCCAAACTTGTGAGCTCGAAATCTTGGGCATCCTCTTCCGGATCTTCACGGAAGCTCTCTTTGAGGAAGACCAGCTGGAGAGGACATGGAGGAGGAGAAAACTTCATTTGAATTTTGTATTTTTTAGTTTAGTGTTTATTTATTTATTTACTTAATTGCTATTTTTTATTAATTAGAATACTACAGAAACAAAACAACAAAACAAAAATTTAATAAGCTCAATAATTTTTAATTTATTGATGTCAGCGTGTTATTCGAAATTGAGCGCACTTTCTAGCAATGGATGTTGAAGCTATGAATGTTGAAGAAATGGAAGTTGAAGGAATGGATGTTGAAGCAGTGGATGTTGAAGTTGAAGCAGTGGATGTTGAAGTTGAAGCAGTGGATGTTGAAGTTGAAGCAGTGGATGTTGAAGTTGAAGCAACGGTGTTTTCTACTATTCTTCCCTATCCTGTTTACGTGCATTTGGATGTTAGCAGTTATCTAGTTGCAAGCACTACTGTTGTTGTTATGACAGTTGTATTGCTCATGTTGTTGAGATGACCTGGTTAGGCATCGGTAAGATGCTCTCTGTGAAGGTCTTTCTGTCAGCGAGTGTAAGAGGGCATTGATTGTGAGACTAAGCTCCTTCTCTGCCGTCTAAAAGCTTCTACAAAGTATTTGGAAGAAGGGTGAATGGTGTGTTGTTAGTGAGGGATACATTTGCTTTTATGTTCTGGTTCTCCTTGCTTGATGTGGAGATCCAAACAGCTCGAGTTGACAGCATTCACTTGTCATTGCAGCAACAAAACAAAGCATATGCAATGCATCTGCTGCAGGAAAAGGCCATGGAAGTTTTCGTCATGACTCACAGCTCTGACACTGAGGCCAAGCCTGCACACGGAGGCCAAGCCTGCACACGGAGGCCAAGCCTACACACTGAGGCCAAGCCAGCACGCTGAGGCCAAGTCTGCACGCTGAGGCCAAGCCTACACACTGAGGCCAAGCCAGCATGCTGAGGCCAAGTCTGCACGCTGAGGCCAAGCCTACACACTGAGGCCAAGCCAGCACGCTGAGGCCAAGTCTGCACGCTGAGGCCAAGCCTACACACTGAGGCCAAGCCTGCACGCTGAGGCCAAGCCTGCACACTGAGGCCAAGCTTACTTACTGGATAGCCACAGAAAATTTGTGCATGGCAGGTATGTGATTTTTTCCTCCTTCCCATGTGGCCGAACTCTTGAAGAAGAAATTTGGTTGCTTGGTCAACCCCTCCTCCCCGAGGTCTTGATAGCAACAGGTGGGAGGAGATAGTTGTGGTTTAGGTGTCAGTATGCGGCCTTCTAGCGCTCCTTTGCTGATGAAGGAAGTCCAGCCTCAGAGGTGTGATGTGTGATGGAGCAAGAGTGTCCAGTGCATAATGGGGCAGAAGTGCTCTTCCTTGGCAATTCCATCAGGACACTTCTGATCTGACCTGTGGATTTCATTGACTCCTCCAGCCTGGAAGGGATATGAGCAGCTGCAACTCCCCTCCACCCTCCCCCCCCCCCCCCCCACACACACTTCTCTCTGGTGTGAAATAGTACTCTCTACTCAGCACTGATGCTTATCCACACTCCCCCTCACAGCTGAGTAGTCTCCGAGTGACCAGCCTGTCTAATGGTGGTTTGCAGGGCAGACCAAGGTGAAGGCCAGCAGACCCTCTCTCTGTATTGTCATCCATCCATACCTAGAGGGAGAGCACTCTGCTATACTCGGGTGTTGTTTAGACGTCTATATAGTGGGAGAGGGGGGATCAGGGTTTTTGAAATTATGGGGGGCAGTCATGCAGAAAGTTATCAATATGCACTTAAGTCTTTTCAAAAATGGAAAATGTACTCTCCCCCCCCCCCCCAAGCCTCCCGGGCCCCCTCCTTCCTTGAAAGAAGCTGTGATGCTCATTAGATGATCCCGCAAGGAGCTGAGCTGTAGTAATAGCATTAGGGGCAGAGTCATCACGTTTTCTGCTGTTGGGTAGCAAGATCCAGTGGAAGGGGGTGAGTATTTCTAACCCCATGATCATACGGGGTGAAGTTCATCAGGTTGGTGAAGAGAAGGGAACCTTGTTGGGGGAATGTGGCTGACAAGTCGAGCAGCAGCAGAAGTGGAGTGGAAGTTGAAAGCGACACTGCTCCTCTGATGCCAGGAGCACCAAGTCTGACTGGAAGTGAAGCCTGCAACGAGGTTGGATATAAGTATGTTCTTGGTACTGTTGCTGCTGATCATAGACCCCTGCAAGTCACCGTAATCCTTGAGTTTGTAAGACCAGCAAACATGGGCTGTGCTGAAGGTGTATAGCAGCTTGAGAATGACCAGGGAGTTGTGAAGAAGAAGGAGCTCATCACGTGACCTTGGCATGGGTTAAGCGAGCGTGCATGTCTGTGTCTGTGTGTCTACATGTGGATGGATCTGTTGATTCAGCCATAACAATTTATGAACATGTCATTGGTTAAACATAAGAAAAGCTCGTCTTAGTGAAGGGAAGGAGATGATCGAGGAACTGGTTGCATTCTTGAAGTCTGAGGGAAGAACTGGCCGCACCAGAATGAGAACACACTGCATAGTCATAGCCACCAGGACGAGGATGCTGGAGTTTCTTTATGACATAATCTACTGAGTCTCGCAACAGTGCTACGACTATGGAGGACGAGGTGGAAACAATGGTCGCCATGTGGGTGTTGAATATGTTGTGGGAGCCGATGTCTTGCACATTCGTACAAGGGAGAAGTTGTCGACACAGTTGGTATCAGTATAAGTAGAGGAAAGGTAACTGTTTCCATATAGAGAATAGAGGGGAGATGTGTTAATGAGGGAGAACATGCTGGACACGTACACAGATCAAGAGTGCTAAGTACCACAATCTGCCTTTTTCTTTGGTTGATAATTGTTGTCAAGTATACAAAATTTAGTTATTTGAATATTATTTCAACGCTTCATGATGAATTCCCTCCCTCTCTTTTTTATGAGCTTCATGGTGGTCGTAGTCATGATCATATGCGGCTGTTTTCTGCTCTGTCTTGTCATGGTCGCCAGTACTTCAAGCCTGGGTATGGACTTCCTGATCCCAAGGAGTCATTGTCGGCTTATATATTGTCTGGGGCGGTTGCTTCAGCAAACCCGGAGGTGGAGAGAAAGAGAGCGAGTCCAATAAAGCTAAGGAGCGAGGTCCCTGTAAGAAGTGGGTGGTTCATTATCACCACTACAGCATATCATTATTGTTGGGCAACTATCACACATCCACTCCTCTCCGACGGCTTCTGCTTGTATAGCCTTGTATATGTGCTGGCTTCTAAACGCAGGTTCACAGCATGGCGATGGTCGAGCCGAGCATTGCATTGTGTTGGCTGGTTCACAACAACAGAGCAGTTATGCAACACTCAGTAGATTGACCTTTGACTCGATTCAATAACTATAGACGGCAGCAGTGACAGCAGCGGAGAAGAGATGGATATGATTTTTCTATTGGCTTGGAGGAGGAGAAGAAAGAGGAAGATGTTGGTACGCGCAATAGTCACTCACCGAATTTGTAGTGATCTTTCTAATCTAGCAAGATGTTGGTACGCGCAATAGTCACTCACCGAATTTGTAGTGATCTTTCTAATCTAGCAAGATGTTGGTACGCGCAATAGTCACTCACCGAATTTGTAGTGATCTTTCTAATCTAGCAAGATGTTGGTACGCGCAATAGTCACTCACCGAATTTGTAGTGATCTTTCTAATCTAGCAACTAGTTGCAGTTAGGCCATTCTTTCCTGACTTGCCACCACCTTCCAGGTATCTTCTTTATTCTAATATCCTTGTAGGCTCTTGCTGTGACTGGACTGGCCATAAACAGGGGAAGCTCATTCGATCATCTTCATCCTTCTCCACCTTGATACTGCCTTTACAGCTGGAAGTTCGTAATGTGCTAGATTCTAGCATTCTGATTGGCGCGACTCTGCATTGCTAATGCTGGAATAGAATTGAGCGCAGCATTGCATTTTCTTGTGGTCCGGTTCACAACATGACGTGACGTAACAGAAGGTCGCAGCGCAATGCTCCGCTTGGCCATCGTCATGTTGTGCACATGCCTTAAGACAACAAGGTCTGTCTCTCTCATCCCTAGCAGCCTCTTCTCCAGCTATGTGGGCTGGTGGTAGACACATGTATCTATGGTGCTGAGTGGGCAGGTGGTATGTATCTATGGTGCTGTGTGGGCAGGTGGTAGACACATGTATCTATGGTGCTGTGTGGGCAGGTGGTAAACACATGTATCTATGGTGCTGTGTGGGCAGGTGGTAGACACATGTATCTATGGTGCTGTGTGGGCAGGTGGTAAACACATGTATCTATGGTGCTGAGTGGGCAGGTGGTATGTATCTATGGTGCTGTGTGGGCAGGTGGTAAACACATGTATCTATGGTGCTGTGTGGGCTGGTGGTAGACACATGTATCTATGGTGCTGTGTGGGCAGGTGGTAGACACATGTATCTATGGTGCTGTGTGGGCAGGTGGTAGACACATGTATCTATGGTGCTGTGTGGGCAGGTGGTAAACACATGTATCTATGGTGCTATTGACATTGCATAGAATTTTCTGTGTGAAATTATTTTGAGTCGAAACGAAACATTTGTGGATAAATAAGACAAACTTGCGCCATCCTTAGCAAAATATATGAAGTTCTTGTCAGCTACTGCACATTTTTCCTTGTCAGTTCTCTCAGAGTGTCTCACCATCAACCTCACTCTCGGGTGTTTGCTATCTTCAAGAAAAACCTCCTCTCTCAGCTCAGCCATAGTTCACCCCCCCCTCCCACACACACATCCACACATCCACCCACCCACTGTGCAACTCACACACACACACCTGTTGCACATCCACCCACCCACTGTGACTCACACACTCACACCTGTTGCACAGCCGGCCATTCTCTGTGCTGCAGGACATCCAATGGTGCAACTTTGCGGTCTGTAAGGGACATACGTATACTTGCAATGTACACATGATAGGCAAAAACAACATGATAGGCAAAAACAACAGCAAAAAGAAAGGCGTGGCAAGTCATTCATTTCTACCAACATAAATCTGCAATTCTTTGTGTTTAAAATGGTCTGTATTTTGTGGCATATTTAGTACAAGACAAGGTCTGTTAATTGTCTTCCTTCAGGCATGGCTGACCTAAAGACAATACACAATCAACTTTCGAAAAGAAAACCAGCTAGAAAACGGGTTGCTAGGCCATGCTGTGTAAAGGCCTGTCCACACTGCACAATCCAATGCACATTGCTGCGCATTAATGTGCATTGATGCGCATTGGTCGCGTCCACACTGAATTAGAATTGAAATAATGCGCATTATTTTGGTCCACTTTGATAGGTGGTTTGATGCGAATCAGAGCAACAACGTTCAGATAACTACGTGAGTATGCATTGAAAAGAATTTTATTCACTCGCGTCTTCGTGATGCTGCAGTTGGGAACTTTGGATGCTATCTGTTGCCTGCGGCCAAACTAGCTAGCTAGAGCAGCTATACTACCTAGATAGAGGACTGTTGCTATGTTTATATGCCCTGCATCTGGACTTCTGAAGTTCATGCAGTCGCAACCTTCATTGGTTCTACCTTTCCCTCAGCTCTCTCCTCTTTCTTCTCTGCAGAAAATGTTTCCTGCGCATCTGCAGGTAAGCTGATCAGCAAGAAAAGGATGCAAACCTAAACTGCATCTGAACTACAGCTACAGTATAAGATTTTGGCTGATTTAGGGAGACTGATTATTTTTGCTTCGTACGGTTTATTTTGGTGCTAGTGTGGCTGCGACGAATGCGCATCAGTTTAAGTGCCGTGTGGACAGGCCTTTAAGAGGTTATCATGGTTATATATAGAGCTATATGGCAAGTAGCAATTAGGAGAATTGCTGGGTTATGTTATGAAAGAAAGCTTATTAACTTAACAATCACACTACACTGAGTCTGTAGTGTTGGGAAAAAAGATGACAAGTTCAACTTGGAAGCTGTGTTCACTTCCCCGAACTTGTAATGAGACAAATTTCCAGCTTTTCTTGAAGCTTCCTAATGTATGCACAAGCTAATCTCCTTATATCTAATAATAATAAAAATTGTCTTGTTTTTGTCATAGGTTAGTAGGACCATGGTTATTGGGTAGTGAAGAATTTCAGAGTTTGCTATTATTCCATTGTTTGTCTCTACTTGCAGGATGAAGATATTTTGGCTGAGCAAGTGAGTTATTGGTAATATAATGTTCAATAACTGAAGCACTGTACGTGTGCCTGGCTAGCTCAGTCGGTAGAGCATCAGACTCTTAATCTGAGGGTCGTGGGTTCGAGCCCCACGTTGGGCGCTTATTTTTTCTTCGCTTAATTTTTTTCCCTTTCCCTTTTTATCCCTCCTGTGTGGTGTGGTTTGTATACTTCATATGTGGGTTGTGATCTAATAGTGGCTCTTTTTCCCGCTCCTATCCTTTCGACTTCATGTGTGGTATATTGCAGATGTGGCATATTATGTGTGTGCCTGGCTAGCTCAGTCAGAGAGCATCACACTCTTAATTTGAGGGTCCCCATGTTGGGCGGTTTATTTTAATTTTTTTCTCTTTCCTCTTGTGTGGGTGGCTATTTCACTTGCTATTTTTATTCATATGTGGGTTGTGATCTGGCTATCTAAAAGTGTCTCTCTCCAAATGTGTTCTCTTCTTTTTTTCCTCCTTTCATCTACATATGTGGTTTTCATTCATATTTAGTGTATTGTACATGTACCTGGTCTATAGAGCATCAAACTTAATCCGAGGGTCGTGGGTTCGAGTCCCACGATTGGGCGGTTCATTAAAAAAGAAAGAATTCTCTTTCCTCTTGTGTGGTTGCCTGTTTCTCTAGCTATTTTTATTCATATGTGGGTTGTAATATGGTTATCTAAAATGGCTCTCTCTCTCCAAACATCTCTCCTTTTCTTTCATCTACATGCATGGTGTATATTGCAGATGTGGTTTTCATTCATATGTGTCATTATGCATGTGCCTGGCTAGCTCAGTCGGTAGAGCATCAGACTCTTAATCTGAGGGTCGTGGGTTCGAGCCCCACGTTGGGCGCTTTATTTTTTTTCCTTCCCCCCATCCCCTCTTGTGTGGTTTGTATACATAATTATGGCTATCTAATAGCACTTTCTTTTTCTATCCTTTCAACTTCATGTGTTATAAAAATTATATTGCAGACGTATGTGATATATTATGCGTGTGCCTACATGGCTAGCATAAGGCTGAGAGTAGCGGGTTCGAGCCTCACGTTGGGTGCTTCATTAAAAAAATTTTTTTTTTAAATCTTTCCCTAGTAATAACCATTACTCATTTGCTATTTTCATTCATACATATGTGGGTTGTTATCTGGCTGGAGTGGCTGGATAACTAAATAAATGTATAATATATATATAGGGCTGTGGTAGTGTATTCAACTTCTCCCAAGTTTCTTTCACTTAACCATTCCCTCTCCCTTTAGCAACGTCTAGCGGCCATTTTGAACCAGACAGGGAGGACCAAGGGAGGTGTCCTCACTGACCAGATTAGGTCGTTGGGAGATGCCATGTCCATGGAGCAGATAGCAGCCATCAAGGCCAAGAGACTAGCCAAGAAGAGGGGGACAATCAAGACTGATGATCTGGACGGAGGCATGGTCAGTATGGCATAGTGTTACCAAGGGATGGGTCAGTATCATGTGGTTGAACAATGATATAGATACAAACATGTGTACCATATTTCCTCGATTAGAACACGTGCATTGTATTTATCTCATGGGCAGCCTAGCGGTGTGTACTATATTATCTAACAGACATCCGCTATCACTTGACCTTGGACAGGTGATAATGACTGTTCGTATTCTAGCCATTGTCCTCTGTTCTAGTTTCGCCTGCTTCATGTATTCAATTTTGTCACTTGTGAAGGGATTATCGTCAGTCTCTCCCCACCTTTTATGTGGAGCTTCGCCGTCTTGCTGGCGATGTTTGGTGCAGCAGTTTCTGCAACTTGCCTTGAAACAGTGATGCGGTCATCATGTGGCCCATCTTCTCGACTGTAATGCTACAGCTTTTGAAGGTTTCATTATCACATCTGTGGTGACAGATTATTAACTTTCTTCACCCTCTCCAGACAGTGTTTTATCTGGAACTTTAACACTTTCTGCTTGTGGTAGTGGTCTAATCTGTGGTGGTCTAATGGTGGTACTTTTTCTTTGAAGATAGAAAATGGTGGTCTTTGGAGATAGAAAATGGTGCTGGTCTAATGAGTTCTAATAGGATGAAACATAATAGGATGAAACACATAAAATATTAAATACAGTAATACATTTTAACATATAAAGTGGAGATGTCTTAGGTGGGAGGTGTCTCTCAAAAGAGGAACTACTGTGTCATTAAGGGGTGACATCTGCATTTTTAATATGTGTTTTTCTTGTGGTTACAACTTTAGATTCTGCAAACTTCATGGTATGGACTTGATATATAGCTCCAAAGATAGGTCTCTCTGTGTGCTCTCTTTTGATACTAAAATATATTTCATTGGTATAACTATAGGCAAGTTACTAGACCTAAAGTGGAGGGACCTCAACACTTTTGGGGGGACATATTCATAAATTTTTTAACCTGTGGTTACAACTTTAGAGCTCAGTAGATTCTGCAAACTTCATGGTATGGACTTGATATATAGCTCAAAAGATAGGTCTCTCTGTGTGCTCTCTTTTGATACTAAAATATGTTTCATTGGTATAACTATAGGCAAGTTACTAGACCCTAAAGCGGAGGGACCTCAAAAACCTGTACCCGAAAACCGCCGTCCAAAACCACTCCGAGTTGCGAAGTGCCAAAAAATTAAAAATGGTACGAGTGGCTAGAGGAAGCTCTAGAGCATACAAGGACCGTTTTTAATAGGCGTTAAAAATTGATTACCTGGTCAAGCGCGCGGTTGGAAAATTGAAGGCGTCGACACATCGACGCCTTCAATTTTCCAACCATGCGCTTCAGGTAATAAATTTTTAACGCCTACTCAAAATGGTCCTTGTATGCTCTAGAGCCACTCGTACCATTTTTAATTTTTTTAATTTAGTATATATTGTACAAGTATGTAAAAGGGAAGTTAGCTGTGACCATAAGACCATGCTGCTTGTGTGTTGGTGGTTCTTTAACTAGCCTTCAGCCTTGTAGAAGGGAAGTTAGCTGTACTTCCATGAGCACAGTATACGCATGCCTTCAACCACAAGGAATAACGTGCGTGGTATAGGCGAGTTGTCAATAAACGCACACCAATATTCAAATAAAATACATCGCTCAAACAGAGGAGATCTTGCACTCTTAATACAAGTGTGTACAGAGGCTTCGTCCATATCTTCAGGATGTGAAAAATAGTGGCAGGAAGAGGCGAGGTGAATGGAACAATATTGTGTTGAGTGTGTACTAACTGGAAAAGATGAAACTGGAGAGAAAGGTTTTGTTGTGCATGTAGACGATGAACCATACATGCTAATGGTGGTGGTAACTGGAGAAATGAAGTTGTGTGGCTGGAGTCTTCAAACCCAAAAGAAGCACATTGAGAGAGAGAGCTCTTGTCAAATGAGTCTGGGTTTATACGTATTCTCCATTTATTGTAATGTTTTGTTGGCAGAAAAGTCAGTCAGGCGAGATCGACCTTGCTATCCTTGTTAATGTCGGTAGATATCATGTTGCCTCTGCCAGCGTCTCACTCACTCCCTCTCATGGTTGACTTTTCCCTTCCTCTCTGCTTCCTTGAAGAACTCTTCCCACTCATGATGATGTACTTGACTGCGATGTTAGATGTACCCCTTGACCAGTTATCTTCCCGATTTTATGGCTAGGACCTTCACCACCATCACCGACACCAAACTCTTCCTCTTGGGCATTATTCTGTTATATATACATGTTACTGGTATATGGACTTGCTCACAGGAATGTTTAACTAATGGAATTATCATTGTTTGGTTGCTTCCTCATGTCACAATCCCAGCTAGCTAGCATCATGATGGCTATAGAGATCAGTACTGAATTACTTGGTTGCTTCCTCACGTCACAATCCCAGCTAGCTATCATCATGATGACATCAATACTGTACAGATCAGTGCTGAATTAGGCCCTCAGTTAGGGACAGAGCAATGGTTGGGTTAAGGCTAGGGCTACAATTAGACCAATGCAATCTTCATGGTGATGTAATGCTAGGGTTTTTAATAGTAAAATCCTGAACAAAATTATGCCTAACACAAAAGTTGTTGGTAATAATATCATACCAATATTTGAAGGTTCAGCAGCTTCACTTGGCCACAACAATGCTATGGCAATTAATTGCCACATGCTCACGTGCATAAAATACTGCCAGCTGATGCTGTACATGCGAACCACAATTGTCAAAAAAAATATTATGAATATTCATAAGCCAGGCTCCACGCTCGACTTCCGGTGGACAAGCAGACACGAATGGATTATAGTGGGTGAAGCGTTCATTTTTGTTTCATGTGCTAATATCCATTTTGCAGGACCACATCTACATGGACGACACCACCAGTGATATTATGGGCAAGGAGCGTGTGCACAAAACGAGATCCACCATGCTACAGAGCTCTGGCAAGGTGAGCCAGATGTGGTCACGTGACTACATCATGTGATCATGCATGACAGGTTTAAGAGCATGTGATCTTGTCATGTGATTGCATTAAGGGAATGCAAACATGGCATGATTGGGTTAAAAGCATTGTCACAGGACATAAGTGTCTGAAGTTAGCTATGCGTGTGTGGCATAACAACATGGATCAATTCTGGCCTTTTTGTTTGCCAGAAAAAGTGACTGCATCACTTAGCTGCTTCTGGAGCTGCTTCTGGCTGGAAACTAACTCTTTCTTTACCCCTGTTTAAATAACGAAGTATTAATTTAATTCTGGTGAGAAAGTATGTGTTGTTTAGAGAGTGTCAGTTCGCTGGGTTGTATATATTTTTAAGGCTTGTTTTCTTGCCCTTTTGACTAGACCCCCGAGTGGATGGAATACGATATACGTCTAACATAATGAGATCTCGGTCCACTCGGTCACATGTGGTCTGCCTTCTTCCAAACACATGCAGCAATTCAACAATATCTTCAGCTTGCTGCAATCCGTGAAGGCCAGAGACGATGGTAAGGGTGTGGAGCAGACCCCCATGCAACAGCCTACCAAGGTGGTGGCAAAAGCATCCCATAACCCTGTCCATAGTCATGGTTACAGTCGCTACGAGCAGGAGGTCTACCCAGGAAAAGCTGGTAAGAGATGCCTCTAGCTTTGCGTAGTGGAACTCGTTTACACTTGTTTTCCTCGAGTGTGTGGCAGATTAGAGGCCCCTACATGTGGCAATAGCTGTCAAGTTTTCCACATTCCACGTTACATGTGATAATAGCTGGGAAGTTGTCCACATTATATGTGGTAATAGCTGGGAAGTTGTCCACGCTACATGTGTTAATAACTGAGAAGTTGTCCACATTAATAGCTGGGAAGTTGTCCACGTTAATAGCTGGGAAGTTGTCCACATTATATGCTGGGAAGTTGTCCACATTAATAGCTTGTCCACATTATATGTGATAATAGCTGGGAAGTTGTCCATATTAATAGCTGGGAAGTTGTCCACATTATGGTAATAGCTGGGAAGTTGTCCACATTAATAGCTGGGAAGTTGGCCTAATAGCTGGGAAGTTGTCCACGTTAATAGCTGGGAAGTTGTCCACATTATGTGTGATAATAGCTGGGAAGTTGTCCACATTATGTGTGATAATAGCTGGGAAGTTGTCCACATTATATGTGATAATAGCTGGGAAGTTGTCCACATTATACGTGGTAGCTGGGAAGTTGTCCACATTAATAGCTGGGAAGTTGTCCACATTATGTGATAATAGCTGGGAAGTTGTCCACATTAATAGCTGGGAAGTTGTCCACATTATATGTAATAGCTGGGAAGTTGTCCACGTTACATGTAGTAATGGTTGTGTGGTTGTTTAAGCCATCGTAATCCAGAGGCCTCATCTGTTTGGCTCTTAGTGTAAGAGCGAATGTGATTACATTTCAGCACCTAGTAATTATATACGGCGTGGGCTGCATGAAGTCGGTGTCAAGCGGTCTGAAATTATCAATGAAGTGCCTCCTGGGACCTGTGTTCTAGTTATGAGTTCTGTGTGCGATTGTGTTTGTTCATAATAAAGAATGTTCACCGTTGTTTCCCCCTCCTCCCCCTCCTCTCTCCTCCTCTCTCCTTCCCCCTTTCCCTCCTCTCTCCTCCTCTCCCACCTCCTCTCCCCTCCTCTCTCCTCCTCCTCTCTCCTCCTCTCTCCTCCTCTCTCCTCCTCTCTCCTCCTCTCTCCTCCTCTCTCCTCCTCCTCTCTCCTCCTCTCTCCTCCTCTCTCCTCCTCTCCCCTCCTCTCCCCTCCTCTCCCCTCCTCTCCCCTCCTCTCCCTCCTCTCTCCTCCTCCTCTCTCCTCCTCTCCCCTCTCCTCCTCTCCCTTCCTCTCTCCTCCCTTTCCCTCCTCTCTCCTCCTCTCCCCCCTCCTCTCCCCTCCTCTCTCCTCCTCTCTCCTCCTCTCTCCTCCTCCTCTCTCCTCCTCTCTCCTCCTCTCTCCTCCTCTCTCCTCCTCTCCCCTCCTCTCCCCTCCTCTCCCCTCCTCTCCCTCCTCTCCCTCCTCTCTCCTCCTCTCTCCTCCTCCTCTCTCCTCCTCTCCCCTCTCCTCCTCTCCCCTCCTCTCTCCTCCTCCTCTCTCCACCTCTCTCCTCCTCTCTCCTCCTCTCTCCTCTCTCCTCCTCTCTCCCCTCCTCTCTCCTCCCTTCCCTCCTCCCCCCCTCCTCTCCGTGCAGATACTGGTGGATTCAACATTGAAATGACCCGGTCCTTTGTCGGCATGAACCTCAAGTCTGTGACGGTGTGTGCATATTATTAATTACATACCTTGATGAAGGGGAGTTGATTCGTGTTTTTTTTGGTGATGCGGTCAAAATATAGTTTAAGTGGTGATAATCAGATCAGTGCCCTCATCTTTCCTGCCTACACAAGTTTGGCACTAGAGGAGTAAGTAAGTCTAAACCAGCTGGGTCCTGGAGGATGTTGTGAAAGTCAAGATGACTGAGGTGCGATGGGTGTGGTGATGATCAGCCACCGGAAAGCTTGGCTAGTTGTGTTGGGCTTTCATTCTTCAATATTCTTTCTGAGCTTGTCAGCTTTAGACAAATGCATGGATGTAGTGGACGAGCAAAGTGAGCTCCCACTGGTCAGGTTGGTACATGGCACATGTATGTATTCACCGGAATCACCGCACGTTCACCCATAAAAAAAGAAAGAATGGGTCACCCGCCATAAATACAGCAGGCTTATATAAACTGGGAATTGTCGTCATAGTGAAGAGAAAGATCGAGAGAACGGCAGCAGATTGGAAGCTAGAGGAAAGGAGACTGACTGCACAGGCCAGTGAGGACAGGCTGCATGGGCAATAGCTGAGGGGAAAGGTGCTGGAGTTTCATTCTGACATAGCATTCAATCCATGGAGGTGTGATGCTACCTAAATAAAACAGGTTTGCTAAATTGGAATTGATTGTCTCTGGAGAATATCTGAGCGGGCTCTCGCCTCAACTGTGCACAAGTTTTTAGCTCAAAAACACTTCCCAGCATGT
This sequence comes from Cladorhizidae sp. MBARI D1340-BT2, assembly GCA_028752905.1. NCBI lineage: Eukaryota > Metazoa > Porifera > Demospongiae > Poecilosclerida > Cladorhizidae > Cladorhizidae sp. MBARI D1340-BT2. The sequence goes on from JAQNBH010000016.1 coordinate 17,357,839, forward strand.
CTTCAATCTTTTGCTATGGCAGACCTTAGAGACTGTGAAACCATTCCATCTTCTTCCATCTTATTCAATCTTCTATTTCCTTCCATCTTATTCCATTTTCTTCCATCTTCTTCCATCTTATTCCATCTTCTATTTCCTTCCATCTTATTCCATTTTCTTCCATCTTTTATTTTCTTCCATCTTATTCCATTTTCTTCCATCTTTTATTTTCTTCCATCTTATTCCATTTTCTTCCATCTTCTATTTTCTTCCATCTTATTCCATTTTCTTCCATCTTCTTCCATCTTCTTCCATCTTCTTCCATCTTCTTCCATCTTCTTCCATCTTCTTCCATCTTCTTCCATCTTCTTCCATCTTCTCCATCTTCTTCCATCTTCTTCCATCTTCTTCCATTTTCTTCCATCTTCTTCCATCTTCTTCCATCTTCTTCCATCTTCTTCCATCTTCTTCCATCTTCTATTTTCTTCCATCTTATTCCATTTTTTCCCATCTTCTATTTTCTTCCATCTTATTCAATTTTCTTCCATCTTCTTCCATCTTCTTCCATCTTCTTCCATCTTCTTCCATCTTCTTCCATCTTCTTCCATCTTCTTCCATCTTCTTCCATCTTCTCTTCTTCCATCATCTTCCATCTTCTTCCATCTTCTTCCATCTTCTTCCAATCTTCTTCCATTTTCTTCCATTTCCATCTTCAATTTTCTTCCATTTTCTTCCATCTTCCATTTTCTTAGTCGTGCATAACCTTTCTTCCAGAAGTATATTAACTTTGCCAAATTTCCTCTCCACTTCCAGTTTATTTTGCAATTCTGTTGAATATGGTCAAGATCCTTTCTATATATATATATATATATATATATATAATATATATATAATATATATATATATAATATATATATTATATATCACTGCAAAGAAAAGGGGGATGGATCAAAAGATCATCACATTGGAAAGTGGGGCAGGTCATGCCAGCACCTTAAAAGTAGTGAAGGTCACCCACCACATTCAAAACCATCATGATCATCACTTGAAAAGTGGTAAAGGTCATCAAGAAAAGTGGTAAAAGGTCATCACATTTGAGGAGTGGGGAAAATGGAGAATAATGCGGAAAGTGGTGAGGGGGGAAGTGGTCAAGGCCATAACATTTGAAAAGTGGTAAAGGTCACCAAACAATAAAGTCGAAAAGATCGTGGAGAGTATCACATTTTGAAAGTGGTAAAGGGAAACAGTGGCAGTGGCCACCACATGTAAAGATCATCACATGTAAAGGCCACCACATGGAAAGATCATAACATGTAAAGGTCACCACATGGAAAGGATATCGCATGTAAAGGTCATCACACATCACATGTAAAATCCATTACATGTAAAGGTCATCACATGCAAAGTCACTGCATGTAAAGGTCATCACATGGAAAGGTCACCACATAGGTCACATGTCAAGGTCATCACATGTAAATTTACCCATCACATGGAAAGGTCATCACATGTAAAGGTCACCACAGGTCACATGTCAAGGTCATCACATGGAAAGGTCACCACAGGTCACATGTCAAGGTCATCACATGTAAAGTCACCACATGTAAAGTCCATTACATGTAAAGGTCATCACATGTAAAGATCATCACATGTGAAGATCATCACATGTAAAGGTCATCACATGTAAAGGTCATCACATGTAAAGGTCACACAGGTCACATGTCAAGGTCATCACATGTAAAGATCACCACATGTAAAGTCATCACATGTAAAGGTAATCATCACATTTAAAGATCATCACATTTAAAGATCACATGTAAAGATCATCACATGTAAAGGTCATCACATGTAAAGGTCACCACATGTAAAGGTCACCACATGTAAAGGTCACCACATGTAAAGGTCACCACATGTAAAGGCCATCTAATAAGGGAGTAGCACATAGGAAGATGATAATGGTCGTCACATTTGAAAAACAGTGATCACATGTGGTCAAGGCTTGGTAAGATTAACATGATGTGGGAGCAACTGTCTTCCATGTAGGATGGGCCATGTGGGAGGGATGTAATAGGTGACATAATAGGTAGGGGTGGTCCACTGGGTTAGATAGTGACCCTGGATAACGTGGGTACACGCCCTGGACATGTGGGGGGAGGGGGAGGGGGGGGGGGGGGTGATAGCAGAGGGCTTTGTGCTGGACCAGGTAAGCTGCTGTGGACCAGAGCTCCTCGGCAGAACAGGATTCAATGCTTCAACAACTAGCCTGCATCTTAGCGAAGAAAATTTCTAAGGGGTAGCCTGTAATTTAAAAAAACTGTAATTAAAAGACCAGGCTGCTTGTGACTGTGTATAGGTGTCCTCTATCCCGGTATCCTGGTAGCACTGTGCACTTGTTCAGCATTCCTGCCCTCTAATTAGACTTTTATCACATCTTGCTCCCAGGATCATTTATGAGGTCCAAAATTCAAAGCCCTTGATCCTATTAGACTAGGGCTGGAGCAGGCTAGTTCAAAGTGTATCTCCACTTAATATCGGCTAGGGCTAGGTTGGCAACCATTGGTTGGTCCAGGGGGATTGTGCCTGGCACAACTGGTCCCTGTTATGGCCAAGGAGAAGCTACTCCAGTTTACACGAGCCAGCATAAAACAGCTCCACTACATTGAGAAGTGCGCACTTCTCAATGTACCAGTTCTGTTCCAAATGTACCAGTTCTGTTCCAAATGTACCAGTTCTGTTCCAAATGTACCAGTTATGTTCCAAATGTACCAGTTCTGTTCCAAATGTACCAGTTCTGTTCCAAATGTACCATCAGTTGTGCCATGCACAATCCCGGGACCAACCAGTGATGAACAGAGTTCAAAGTTGTTGCCAACCTAGCAACCTAGCCCTAGCCTAATAGGGTCAAAGACTTTGAACCTCATACAGTAGATGATGCTGGTAATGTCATATTCAGAGGGGGAAACATTTGAAAAAGTAATTTCGAAGGAAGGTGTTTAATTATAACTTAAAAAACAGGATATTATAGAGTTGACTAGTAGTGAAAAGTCAACATAAACAACAATGGACTTAAACGATATTATTATCTGCGGCCAATATTATACAGTATAAGCTATGTGCTAAATGGTGAAAAGGGCATTGATTGGGCGTGGACTAAAACAATATCTGCGTGCCCCTTTTTAAAGCCGAGGCGGTTAGGAATATCCAGACAGTGCAGCAGCGACTGTGGTGCATGTGTGGGCGTGTCCTGCATTGTGTGGAGCACGGGTGAGTGGATGTGTTGTTCACTGACATGCATGTACATGTATACCTGTTGACATGCATGTACACGTATACATATTGACATGCATGTACATGTATACCTATTTACATGCATGTACATGTATACCTATTGACATGCATGTACATGTATACCGTAAAAGTTCAAATTGTGTGTCATGGAAAAATAATTTTAAATCTCCTGCGACTCATAAATGGAAAATTGTTCCACCACCACGAATGTGATGCAACGATAGAAAATGACGCATATTTAGAATAATACGTTCCATCGCAGCAAGTGGTGAGGTAATTGAGATGAGCCTAAAGCCTACTTAGGGGCTTGCCCAATGAGAGTCCTCTGGTGGCTGAGCTGAGCTTCAAGCTTTGTTGGTGAGGCTAGCAGGAGTGGTACAAAATGTTACAGTGCAGGATCTGGCTAGAGTAGAGTAAGCTACACTCACCTGTCATGAGGATTGTCAGAACCTATCTAGAGTAGAGTAAGCTGCACTATACCTGTGACTGTCATGAGGATTGTCAGAACCTTTCTAGAGTAGAGTAAGCTGCACTATACCTGTCATGAGGATTGTCAGAACCTTTCTAGAGTACAGTAAGCTGCACTATACCTGTCATGAGGATTGTCATAACCTTTCTAGAGTACAGTAAGCTGCACTATACCTGTCATGAGGATTGTCAGAACCTTTCTAGAGTACAGTAAGCTGCACTATACCTGTCATGAGGATTGTCAGAACCTATCTAGAGTAGAGTAAGCTGCACTATACCCGGCATGAGGATTGTCAGAACCTTTCTAGAGTAGAGTAAGCTACACTCACCAGGATTGTCAGAACCTTTCTAGAGTACAGTAAGCTGCACTATACCTGTCATGAGGATTGTCAGAACATATCTAGAGTAGAGTAAGCTGCACTATACCTGGCATGAGGATTGTCAGAACCTTTCTAGAGTAGAGTTATACCTGTCATGAGGATTGTCAGAATCTATCTAGAGTAGAGTAAGCTGCACTATACCTGGCATGAGGATTGTCAGAACCTTTCTAGGGTAGAGTAAGCTACACTCACCTGTCATGAGGATTGTCAGAACCTTTCTAGAGTACAGTAAGCTACACTCACCTGTCATGAGGATTGTCAGAACCTTTCTAGAGTAGAGTTATACCTGTCATGAGGATTGTCAGAATCTAACTAGAGTAGAGTAAGTTGCACTATACCTGGCATGAGGATTGTTGTGTTCTGAAGCCGTTGTAGCTACTTCACCGATTCTAGAAGTCCCTATACTATGATGTACATGGTGACCTCTAACCTCAGAGTGGAAGCACAAAGCCCCTGCAGCAACAGCCATAACATTTGTGATGATGAGGTTAGAGCGGAAAGGGACGGCAAACATACGAAATGCAAAAATTTAGACGTGATCCAAGATGCAGTAGGTGTCCACCTCCTTGTGCTGTGTTGACAGGTCTAAATCTCCTCGTGCTTCAAAGTCATTTTGTTGCTGGTGAACAGGCGAGTTTGTAGAGGGATGTCCGCGTATGATACTGTTCAGGCTCTGCTCTTCAGCAGCGAGTCAACTTTTTGCCATTCCTTCTAGCTAGCCTGGTACATACACTCACTCACCTGTGCCATTCCTTCTAGCTAGCCTGGTACATACACTCACTCACCTGTGCCATTCCTTCTAGCTAGCCTGGTACATACACTCACTCACCTGTGCCATTCCTTCTAGCTAGCCTGGTACATACACTCACTCACCTGTGCCATTCCTTCCTAGCTAGCCTGGTACATACACTCACTCACCTGTGCCATTCCTTCCTAGCTAGCCTGGTACATACACTCACTCACCTGTGCCATTCCTTCTAGCTAGCCTGGTACATACACTCACCTGTGCCATTCCTTCCTAGCTAGCCTGGTACATACACTCACTCACCTGTGCCATTCCTTCTAGCTAGCCTGGTACATACACTCACCCACCTGTGCCATTCCTTCTAGCTAGCCTGGTACATACACTCACTCACCTGTGCCATTCCTTCTAGCTAGCCTGGTACATACACTCACTCACCTGTGCCATTCCTTCTAGCTAGCCTGGTACATACACTCACCCACCTGTGCCATTCCTTCTAGCTAGCCTGGTACATACACTCACCCACCTGTGCCATTCCTTCTAGCTAGCCTGGTACATACACTCACTCACCTGTGCCATTCCTTCTAGCTAGCCTGGTACATACACTCACTCACCTGTGCCATTCCTTCTAGCTAGCCTGGTACATACACTCACTCACCTGTGCCATTCCTTCTAGCTAGCCTGGTACATACACTCACCCACCTGTGCCATTCCTTCTAGCTAGCCTGGTACATACACTCACTCACCTGTGCCATTCCTTCTAGCTAGCCTGGTACATACACTCACTCACCTGTGCCATTCCTTCTAGCTAGCCTGGTACATACACTCACTCACCTGTGCCATTCCTTCTAGCTAGCCTGGTACATACACTCACTCACCTGTGCCATTCCTTCTAGCTAGCCTGGTACATACACTCACTCACCTGTGCCATTCCTTCTAGCTAGCCTGGTACATACACTCACTCACCTGTGCCATTCCTTCTAGCTAGCCTGGTACATACACTCACCCACCTGTGCCATTCCTTCTAGCTAGCCTGGTACATACACTCACCCACCTGTGCCATTCCTTCTAGCTAGCCTGGTACATACACTCACTCACCTGTGCCATTCCTTCTAGCTAGCCTGGTACATACACTCACTCACCTGTGCCATTCCTTCTAGCTAGCCTGGTACATACACTCACTCACCTGTGCCATTCCTTCTAGCTAGCCTGGTACATACACTCTCTCACCTGTGCCATTCCTTCTAGCTAGTCTGGCCATTTTTATGCTGGCTGATGCTATAAGCACAATGCTTAGCAACCAGCTTATATGGTAAAGATTTGAAACTAAAGGTGTGAAATCCCACCACTTCATGCCTTGATCATGGCCTGTAGGTCACCTTTGTGTGAATCTACCAGCCGTCCAAATAGCTGAAATGTCATCTAGCCCTCTCAACCCAGCAGCCTTGGTCTGTAATTCAAATTTCACTCTCAAGTACTGGCTCTGTACAGTCCACAGAAGCGTCAACTCAGCACAAACTGAATAGATGTGGTTGTGTGATGTCAGATAATTAACCAATTGACTGCTGACTTTATTTTGTGGCTTTTTTAAACATTATATTCACATTATATTCACAGCTGTAACTTTTCTTCTTTTGCGAGGATAAACATATCGTTAGACTGCAAATATATCGAGCTGCAGTTTGGTGTAAGCATCAGCTCCATTGAGGTGAGCCAACAAAAGCTATGCATGTCTACATCGCTGGATGTGTACAGGAAAAGAAATTCACCCGGGAGCAAATCCACTCTCAAAGGCAAAGGGCGACGGCATTTTCCAGGCAACTGTGCAGCTTTCCTCCGTAGAAGGGCTTCCAGAAACGGAGATAAGGCCGGGAAGAGATCATTCATGGGGGCAGTTGCCATTTATTTCATTTTGTTCGCTCGCCCCCTCAATCCAGGTGTTAAGTGTTAAAAAGTCAATGTTTGTGCCATTTTTTTATTTTGTGACCGGCGCTTTTGTTTACACCTGTAGGTGCTAATGGTGGTTAATCGGTGAAACGAGAAAGTGGCCATACAGAGATAGGAGGAGGGTGTGTGCACGTGCACGCGAGAGAGAGAGATAGTATGCAGAGGCAGTGAAGTTGAGGCGGAAGCATTTTATTTATCAATGCGGGGGGTTACAATCTGCATTGTCTAGTGCAGATGTTGCTAATCATTTAAGTGCCTCAACACCACAGCAATAGGTGTTAATAAGCCTCTGTCAGAATCCCATTGGTTTCTCCAGGGGAAGCTGAGTGGTGCTTAATTGATGGTTGTTCAGAAGGTGAGCGAGTCGTTGGGCTCTGGTAAGTTTCTGTGCAGCAGCAGCAGGCCTAGTGGTGGGTGAATGGGACTCCTTCAGCCCTGTGCTGCGCTCACTTATAGCACTTCTGTTGCAACAGCCGTCCGGGCTCTGCCTGTGGTCAACCTTCCTATCAGGCATGTAATTGTCCCATCAATGCATGTGGTGCATGGTTCCAGAGGGACCATAGAGCTTGTTAATATATTTAGGAGATGAGGTTTAGCATGTAATCCTGGAAGCATGCCACTCGTTGATGCATTCATGAGCTGGAATTGACCTTGTTTGGGTAGAACCATACTGTTTGTTAATGTTGACCTTGTTTGGGTAGAACCATACTGTTTGTTAATGTTGACCTTGTTTGGGTAGAACCATACTGTTTGTTAATGTTGACCTTGTTTGGGTAGAACCATACTGTTTGTTAATGTTGACCTTGTTTGGGTAGAACCATACTGTTTGTTAATGTTGACCTTGTTTGGGTAGAACCATACTGTTTGTTAATGTTGACCTTGTTTGGGTAGAACCATACTGTTTGTTAATGTTGACCTTGTTTGGGTAGAACCATATACTGTTTGTTAATGTTGACCTTGTTTGGGTAGAACCATACTGTTTGTTAATGTTGACCTTGTTTGGGTAGAACCATATACTGTTTGTTAATATGACCTTGTTTGGGTAGAACCATACTGTTTGTTAATGTTGACCTTGTTTGGGTAGAACTATACTGTTTGTTAATATTGCTGGGCCTAGCGAGCCTTCGCTGGTGAGTTGGACGGTAAGTTTATTATTGCCTCGCATGACGTATTTGTGACTGTCTGTGTGCACTCACCGTACGTACACCTGCCAGAGGGTCACCGTCTTTAAATAAGACGAACTTATGTCAACTGGAAATGAGTGCCTTAGTGAAGAGAAAGATCGACAAAATGGCTTCATGTTTGAAGAAAGAGAACTGGCTGCACAAGAGTGAGAACAGACTGCACAAGTCATAACTGTCATGGTCATGGTAAGGGTGCTGGAGTTTCGTTGTGACAGAGTTACTCAACTCTTGAACATGCTCTAGCTGTGGAGGGGAGTACACACAGCAAACTTCCCACCCAATTCTTCAACATGCTCTAGCCGTGGAGGGGAGTACACATAGCAAACTTCACGAGGTAATCACAAAACGAGTCAGCAGTTCGTTGCATGTCCTGCCACTCGAGAATGTCCGCTTGTCAGCAGTGAGTATGAAATAGAGCAGACTGCATGGGTGATGTATATATAGAGGGAAGGTAACCGTCTCCACGTAATCAAGAAAGGAGAGATGTGCTTATGATGGAGAACATACTGGATACATAAACAGATGGAGAATGCAGAGTATCTCTGCATTGGCAAGCAAGCGCTGCCAGACTCACTCTTAGTGTGCTCCCCATCTTCAGGGGAAACTTGTTTTCCAAGTCAACATTCCTGCTCTCTTGACTCACTCTTAGTGTGCTCCCCATCTTCAGGGGAAACTTGTTTTCCAAGTCAACATTCCTGCTCTCTTGACTCACTCTTAGTGTGCTCCCCATCTTCAGGGGAAACTTGTTTTCCAAGTCAACATTCCTGCTCTCTTGACTCACTCTTAGTGTGCTCCCCCCCATCTTCAGGGGAAACTTGTTTTCCAAGTCAACATTCCTGCTCTCTTGACTCACTCTTAGTGTGCTCCCCATCTTCAGGGGAAACTTGTTTTTCAAGTCAACATTCCTGCTCTCTTGACTTACTCTTAGTGTGCTCCCCATCTTCAGGGGAAACTTGTTTTTCAAGTCAACATTCGTGCTCTCTTGACTCTCTCTTAGTGTGCTCCCCCCATCTTCAGGGGAAACTTGTTTTTCAAGTCAACATTCCTGCTCTCTTGACTCACTCTTAGTGTGCTCCCCATCTTCAGGGTAAACTTGTTTTTCAAGTCAACATTCCTGCTCTCTTGGCTCACTCTTAGTGTGCTCCCCATCTTCAGGGGAAACTTGTTTTTCAAGTCAACATTCGTGCTCTTGACACACTCTTAGTGTGCCCCCCATCTTCAGGGGAAACTTGTTTTTCAAGTCAACATTCCTGCTCTCTTGACTCACTCTTAGTGTGCTCCCCATCTTCAGGGGAAACTTGTTTTTCAAGTCAACATTCCTGCTCTCTTGGCTCACTCTTAGTGTGCTCCCCATCTTCAGGGGAAACTTGTTTTTCAAGTCAACATTCCTGCTCTTGACACACTCTTAGTGTGCCCCCCATCTTCAGGAGGAAACTTGTTTTTCAAGTCAACATTCCTGCTCTCTTGACTCACTCTTAGTGTGCTCCCCATCTTCAGGGGAACTTGTTTTTCAAGTCAACATTCCTGCTCTCTTGGCTCTCTCTTAGTGTGCTCCCCATCTTCAGGGGAAACTTGTTTTTCAAGTCAACATTCCTGCTCTCTTGGCTCACTCTTAGTGTGCTCCCCATCTTCAGGGGAAACTTGTTTTCCAAGTCAACATTCCTGCTCTCTTGACTCACTCTTAGTGTGCTCCCCATCTTCAGGGGAAACTTGTTTTCCAAGTCAACATTCCTGCTCTCTTGACTCACTCTTAGTGTGCTCCCCATCTTCAGGGGAAACTTGTTTTTCAAGTCAACATTCCTGCTCTTGACACACTCTTAGTGTGCCCCCCATCTTCAGGGGAAACTTGTTTTTCAAGTCAACATTCCTGCTCTCTTGACTCACTCTTAGTGTGCTCCCCATCTTCAGGGGAACTTGTTTTTCAAGTCAACATTCCTGCTCTCTTGGCTCTCTCTTAGTGTGCTCCCCATCTTCAGGGGAAACTTGTTTTTCAAGTCAACATTCCTGCTCTCTTGGCTCACTCTTAGTGTGCTCCCCATCTTCAGGGGAAACTTGTTTTTCAAGTCAACATTCCTGCTCTCTTGACTCACTCTTAGTGTGCTCCCCATCTTCAGGGGAAACTTGTTTTTCAAGTCAACATTCCTGCTCTCTTGGCTATTTTTTCAGCCTATTGTGTTGCAGGGCATCGGGTTCTGCAGCCGGGCTGGGCATCTGTTAAGCGTTATATAGGTATACTTCTCATAAGGCAGTGCCACAACGGTTGGCGAGGTGCTTCAGCTCTCCACCCAATGCACTGGTTTCTGGTGTATTCATGAGTTCTAGTTCCTGTGCTGTCCTTGTTTAATTTAATTAGTGCCCCATGCCCCTCATTAATATATTCATCTTCTAGTGTGCCATCCTTGTCTGTCCGTGCAGAGCCACATTTCTCATTCGTATATTCATGAGATATTCCATGAGGTGTGACTTACCATTGTTTTGGTGATGTCATATCTGCAGGAGAGTGTCACTAAGCCACGCCCACAGGGTAAACCCGCGCCACCCCCCTCTAAAGGACCAGCTGGCAGGACTTTTGCGAAACTAGAGGTCAAGCAGGTCAAGAAGAATGGTGAGTGAGGTGGCTGGCGTAACTATGTGTGGGGGAGGGGGGGGAGGTGGGGGCACGAAGCAATTATTGGTGTTGTGTGGTCGAGGGGTGTGTATTGGTTTGCAGCTTTAATGGAGATTCCAGCTGCTATTAGCTGCAAAAAAATTAACCCAACAACTCCCAGCATGCTTTGAATCCTTCACTACGGTGATAAACAGACGGACAAAAAATAATGAAGAAGGTGTGGGGAACCCCCTCTCCCTTGAAATCCATGTTCAAGGATCCATGTATATATATCTATATCTGTTCCCCCACATACATCACTTGTAAAAGACATCGGCTGTCCATGCTGCCATCAAGATAGCTCACGTGAGGTTTTATAATCAGAAGTGGGTAAAAGGTGTCCTTGCCAACTGCCGCTATGCTAAGCTGTGACTGGAGCTCTGCTATGCTGAGACTCGAGAGCTCTGCTATGCTGTGACTGGAGCTCTGCTATGCTGTGACTGGAGCTCTGCTATGCTGTGACTGGAGCTCTGCTATGCTGTGACTGGAGCTCTGCTATGCTGTGACTGGAGCTCTGCTATGCTGTGACTGGAGCTCTGCTATGCTGAGACTGGAGCTCTGCTATGCTGAGACTGGAGCTCTGCTATGCTGAGACTGGAGCTCTGCTATGCTGAGACTGGAGCTCTGCTATGCTGTGACTGGAGCCCTGCTATGCTGTGACTGGAGCCCTGCTATGCTATGCTGTGACTGGAGCTCTGCTATGCTGTGACTGGAGCTCTGCTATGCTGTGACTGGAGCTCTGCTATGCTGTGACTGGAGCTCTGCTATGCTGTGACTGGAGCTCTGCTATGCTGTGACTGGAGCTCTGCTATGCTGTGACTGGAGCTCTGCTATGCTGTGACTGGAGCTCTGCTATGCTGTGACTGGAGCTCTGCTATGCTGTGACTGGAGCTCTGCTATGCTGTGACTGGAGCTCTGCTATGCTGTGACTGGAGCTCTGCTATGCTGTGGCTGGAGCTCTGCTATGCTGTGACTGGAGCTCTGCTATGCTGTGGCTGGAGCTCTGCTATGCTGTGACTGGAGCTTATGCTGTGAGTGGAGCTCTGCTATGCTGTGACTGGAGCTCTGCTATGCTGTGCAGCTGAATCTGATCTGGGCAGCAGTTGATTTGCTGATGAATAGTCTTCCTCAAGCAAGAAGACGAGCAAAAGCAAGCCACGAGACAGCAACATCTTCTTGTGTAGTCTAGCAACAAATATGGTGTAGAATAACAAGACTATGTTGGTTAGTTCTGGAGCTCTCCTGTGCAACTCTTGCCAAGTCCTTGAAGGAGGCTGCAGCTGATCCCTGGCTGACCCCAGCTAATAGCAACACAGCGAGGTGGGCTCTCTTGTGCAGTGCACAACAGTTAAAAATGGGTTAGATTAAGTGTTGGGTAGGATTGGTTCACCTCTGCAAGTTGGCTGGCTACTACTCTGGGTTGGGCTTGGCCGCACTCGTGAGCTGCAGAACAAGGAAAACCAACCAATCAAAAGCAGCGTCTAATAAACAGGAACAAAAACTTGTTTATTAAAAAAACTAAAAAACTATTGGATTGTGTGGTCCACAAGCAAAAGGAAGCAAGCGCTGTGCCCATGTAGACCCAACCAGCTGGATGGCAGCATGGTGCAGTGGTGTTCATGATTTTAAATGTTAAAAGAGCATCCGATTGGTTGTAGTCTGCCTGGATGCACTCTTGTTGTCCTGCGTTTTATGGCCATCAATCCAAAAAAAAATTATTATTATTTTTTTTTATTAAAAAAAGTAAAAAATTGTTGTTGCTTGTTGCTTGTTGGTAAATGTATTAACTACCGAAAAAGCTGATTGTTAGGTGCAACTAGCCAATCGCATAAAAAAAAAATTTGAAGTGATTACTATTATTTCTAATCTTCTTTGTTGAAGCCTTGAACTACATGAGAGATTAAGAGTCACTTTGATTACTTGGCTAAGTAGAGGTCGAGGAAATTCAAGGGGTTGCTAGAAGATGATGTTGAGCAAAGCCACTGCTCAGGCAGCAGGCAGCATTGCCCGTGCTGCTACCAATCGTATCGTTATCCATGATGTGCGCACAGCATTTTCAACAAAAGCGAGGGCATGGACATGATGAACATGACTATAATGCTCGTGTCTGCGTTCTACAGGCTGTACTCGGCTACTCTTTGATGATCTGCCATCCTCGTAAGCTTCAGCAGCTTGTGCACTCTCTGTGGAGAGTAAGCAACATGCATGCCTGCCCAACTCTTGGTTGGGTGCTGGCTTGAGTGATAGGTTGTTAGGCCCAACTCTTGGTTGGGTGCTGGCTTGAGTGCTGGTTGTTAGGCCCAACTCTTGGTTGGGTGCTGGCTTGAGTGCTGGTTGTTAGGCCCAACTCTTGGTTGGGTGCTGGCTTGAGTGCTGGTTGTTAGGCCCAACTCTTGGTTGGGTGCTGGCTTGAGTGCTGGTTGTTAGGCCCAACTCTTGGTTGGGTGCTGGCCTGAGTGCTAGGTTGTTAGGCCCAACTCTTGGTTGGGTGCTGGCTTGAGTGCTGGTTGTTAGGCCCAACTCTTGGTTGGGTGCTGGCTTGAGTGCTGGTTGTTAGGCCCAACTCTTGGTTGGGTGCTGGCTTGAGTGCTGGTTGTTAGGCCCAACTCTTGGTTGGGTACTGGCTTGAGTGCTGGTTGTTAGGCCCAACTCTTGGTTGGGTGCTGGCTTGAGTGCTGGTTGTTAGGCCTAACTCTTGGTTGGGTGCTGGCTTGAGTGCTGGTTGTTAGGCCCAACTCTTGGTTGGGTGCTGGCTTGAGTGCTGGTTGTTAGGCCCAACTCTTGGTTGGGCGCTGGCTTGAGTGCTGGTTGTTAGGCCCAACTCTTGGTTGGGCGCTGGCTTGAGTGCTGGTTGTTAGGCCCAACTCTTGGTTGGGTGCTGGCTTGAGTGCTGCTTGTTAGGCCCAACTCTTGGTTGGGTGAGTGCTGGTTGTTAGGCCCAACTCTTGGTTGGGTACTGGCTTGAGTGCTGGTTGTTAGGCCCAACTCTTAGTTGGGTGCTGGCTTGAGTGCTGGTTGTTAGGCCCAACTCTTGGTTGGGTACTGGCTTGAGTGCTGGTTGTTAGGCCCAACTCTTGGTTGGGTGCTGGCTTGAGTGCTGGTTGTTAGGCCTAACTCTTGGTTGGGTGCTGGCTTGAGTGCTGGTTGTTAGGCCCAACTCTTGGTTGGGTGCTGGCTTGAGTGCTGGTTGTTAGGCCCAACTCTTGGTTGGGCGCTGGCTTGAGTGCTGGTTGTTAGGCCCAACTCTTGGTTGGGCGCTGGCTTGAGTGCTGGTTGTTAGGCCCAACTCTTGGTTGGGTGCTGGCTTGAGTGCTGCTTGTTAGGCCCAACTCTTGGTTGGGTGAGTGCTGGTTGTTAGGCCCAACTCTTGGTTGGGTACTGGCTTGAGTGCTGGTTGTTAGGCCCAACTCTTAGTTGGGTGCTGGCTTGAGTGCTGGTTGTTAGGCCCAACTCTTGGTTGGGTACTGGCTTGAGTGCTGGTTGTTAGGCCCAACTCTTGGTTGGGTGCTGGCTTGAGTGCTGGTTGTTAGGCCCAACTCTTGGTTGGGTGCTGGCTTGAGTGCTGGTTGTTAGGCCCAACTCTTGATTGGGTGCTGGCTTGAGTGTTGGTTGTTAGGCCCAATTCTTGGTTGGGTGCTGGCTTGATTTCTGGTTGTTAGGCCAACTCTTGGTTGGGTGCTGGCTTGAGTGCTGGTTGTTAGGCCCAACTCTTGGTTGGGTGCTGGCTTGAGTGCTGGCTTGAGTGCTGGTTGTTAGCCCAACTCTTGGTTGGGTACTGGCTTGAGTGCTGGTTGTTAGGCCCAACTCTTGGTTGGGTGCTGGCTTGAGTGCTGGTTGTTAGGCCCAACTCTTAGTTGGGTGCTGGCTTGAGTGCTGGTTGTTAGGCCCAACTCTTGGTTGGGTGCTGACTTGAGTGCTGGTTGTTAGGCCCAACTCTTGGTTGGGTGCTGGCATGAGTGCTGGTTGTTAGGCCCAACTCTTGGTTGGGTGCTGACTTGAGTGCTGGTTGTTAGGCCCAACTCTTGGTTGGGTGCTGGCATGAGTGCTGGTTGTTAGGCCCAACTCTTGGTTGGGTGCTGGCTTGAGTGCTGGTTGTTAGGCCCAACTCTTGGTTGGGTGCTGACTTGAGTGCTGGTTGTTAATGAAATGGGCTTATAAAAACTGGATATGGTTTTCGTGACAAGATAGCTGTGGATTCTAAGATCAAGGAAAGAGAGCTGAATTCTCAGGAGAATCGAGCAATCAGGGCAAGGATGTTTGTGTTTCATTATGGCATGGCTATTCTATTCCTCCGCATAGCTACACCAATTCAATGTCATGAGGCTGTGGAAACTAGCATAGCTATGCAGGCTACACCAACTCAATGTAATGAGGCTGTGGAAACTAGCATATAGCTATGCAGGCTACACCAACTCAATGTCATGAGGCTGTGGAAACTAGCATAGCTATGCAGGCTACACCAACTCAATGTCTTGAGGCTGTGGAAACTAGCATAGCTATGCAGGCTACACCAACTCAATGTCATGAGGCTGTGGAAACTAGCATAGCTATGCAGGCTACACCAACTCAATGGCATGAGGCTGTAGAAACTAGCATAGCTATGCAGGCTATACCAACTCAATGTCATGAGGCTGTGGAAACTAGCATAGCTATGCAGGCTACACCAACTCAATGGCATGAGGTTGTGGAAACTAGCATAGCTATGCAGGCTACACCAACTCAATGTCATGAGCTGTGGAAACTAGCATAGCTATGCAGGCTACACCAACTCAATGGCATGAGGCTGTGGAAACTAGCATAGCTATGCAGGCTACACCAACTTAATGGCATGAGGCTGTAGAAACTAGCATAGCTATGCAGGCTATACCAACTCAATGTCATGAGGCTGTGGAAACTAGCATAGCTATGCAGGCTACACCAACTCAATGTCATGAGGCTGTGGAAACTAGCATAGCTATGCAGGCTACACCAACTCAATGTCATGAGGCTGTGGAAACTAGCATAGCTATGCAGGCTACACCAACTCAATGTCTTGAGGCTGTGGAAACTAGCATAGCTATGCAGGCTACACCAACTCAATGTCATGAGGCTGTGGAAACTAGCATAGCTATGCAGGCTACACCAACTCAATGGCATGAGGCTGTAGAAACTAGCATAGCTATGCAGGCTATACCAACTCAATGTCATGAGGCTGTGGAAACTAGCATAGCTATGCAGGCTACACCAACTCAATGGCATGAGGTTGTGGAAACTAGCATAGCTATGCAGGCTACACCAACTCAATGTCATGAGGCTGTGGAAACTAGCATAGCTATGCAGGCTACACCAACTCAATGTCTTGAGGCTGTGGAAACTAGCATAGCTATGCAGGCTACACCAACTCAATGTCATGAGGCTGTGGAAACTAGCATAGCTATGCAGGCTACACCAACTCAATGGCATGAGGCTGTAGAAACTAGCATAGCTATGCAGGCTATACCAACTCAATGTCATGAGGCTGTGGAAACTAGCATAGCTATGCAGGCTACACCAACTCAATGGCATGAGGCTGTGGAAACTAGCATAGCTATGCAGGCTACACCAACTCAATGTCATGAGGCTGTAGAAACTAGCATAGCTATGCAGGCTATACCAACTCAATGTCATGAGGCTGTGGAAACTAGCATAGCTATGCAGGCTACACCAACTCAATGGCATGAGGCTGTGGAAACTAGCATAGCTATGCAGGCTACACCAACTCAATGGCATGAGGCTGTGGAAACTAGCATAGCTATGCAGGCTACACCAACTCAATGGCTTGAGGCTGTGCATAGCTATGCAGGCTACACCAACTCAATGGCTTGAGGCTGTGCATAGCTATGCAGGCTTCACCAACTCAATGGCATGAGGCTGTAGAAACTAGCATAGCTATGCAGGCTATACCAACTCAATGTCATGAGGCTGTGGAAACTAGCATAGCTATGCAGGCTACACCAACTCAATGGCATGAGGCTGTGGAAACTAGCATAGCTATGCAGGCTACACCAACTCAATGGCTTGAGGCTGTGCATAGCTATGCAGGCTACACCAACTCAATGGCTTGAGGCTGTGCATAGCTATGCAGGCTTCACCAACTCAATGGCATGAGGCTGTGGAAACTAGCATAGCTATGCAGGCTAAACCAACTCAATGGCTTGAGGCTGTGCATAACTATGCAGGCTACACCAACTCAATGGCTTGAGGCTGTGCATAGCTATGCAGGCTACACCAACTCAATGGCTTGAGGCTGTGCATAGCTATGCAGGCTTCACCAACTCAATGGCATGAGGCTGTGGAAACTAGCATAGCTATGCAGGCTTCACCAACTCAATGGCATGAGGCTGTGGAAACTAGCATAGCTATGCAGGCTACACCAACTCAATGGCTTGAGGCTGTGCATAGCTATGCAGGCTACACCAACTCAATGGCTTGAGGCTGTGCATAACTATGCAGGCTACACCAACTCAATGGCTTGAGGCTGTGCATAGCTATGCAGGCTACACCAACTCAATGGCTTGAGGCTGTGCATAGCTATGCAGGCTTCACCAACTCAATGGCATGAGGCTGTGGAAACTAGCATAGCTATGCAGGCTACACCAACTCAATGGCATGAGGCTGTGGAAACTAGCATAGCTATGCAGGCTACACCAACTCAATGGCTTGAGGCTGTGCATAGCTATGCAGGCTACACCAACTCAATGGCATTGAGGCTGCAAACTTGTCAAAGCAGATAACACTTCATTGCTTGTACTGCCACTCGAGAATGCCAGTCTCGCAGACAGGGACTACAAAAGAGAACAAGCTACTTGGCTGGTATATAGAGGAAAGGTAACTGTCTCTATATAATCAATAGAAGTGAGATGTGCTAATATGGAGCACATAAACAGATCAAGAGTGCAAAGTGTCCGAGACGAAAAGTCTTGTCAACTACAGCACGGTCTTCCCTTCAGTCTGCTGATGACTCTACAGCACGGTCTTCCCTTCAGTATGCTGATGACTCTACAGCACGGTCTTCCCTTCAGTATGCTGATGACTCTACAGCACGGTCTTCCCTTCAGTGTGCTGATAATTCTACAGCACGGTCTTCCCTTCAGTATGCTGATGACTCTACAGCACGGTCTTACCTTCAGTATGCTGATAACTCTGCTGCCAGCAAGCGCTGACTGAAGCGCTGGCTGGTGACAGATCTTACTCATAGTGCGCTTCCCATCTTCAAGCTGGAAGCTGCTTCCAAGTCAACCCTCCTCTCTCAGCCATGTTTCACACAACATTATGCTGTGCGGCCATGCATGAGCTGGGCGCCTGTAAAGGGCATGCATGTTCACATGCAGATAAAAAGGCAGGAAATGAAAGGCATGGCAAAGTGATTCAGCCTGCCACAGCATATCTTACGTTGGTTCTTAGTGCCTGTCCAGCCTCTCAATACAGCACTTCCACTTCTAGTTGGCATAATCGTGCATTATGGGATGCTAATGTTTGTTTGTTGTTGTTGTTGTGTTGCTGCTCTAGACCCGCAGTCCAGGACCCCCATAGTGATCGTGCCCCCTGCTGCCACGGCAGTTCTGAACATCTACAACAGCAAAGACTTCCTGGAGGACTTCAAGTGAGCTGGGACACTTTTAGGAGACCATTGCTCAATGGATAATCAAGCACGTGCTCAATAGATCATCAAGCACGTGTTCAATAGGTCATCAAGTATGTGTTCAATAGATCATCAAGCACGTGTTCAATAGGTCATCAAGTATGTGTTCAATAGATCATCAAGCACATGCTCAATAGATCATCAAGTATGTGTTCAATAGATCATCAAGCACGTGTTCAATAGGTCATCAAGTATGTGTTCAATAGATCATCAAGCACGTGTTCAATAGGTCATCAAGTATGTGTTCAATAGATCATCAAGCACGTGTTCAATAGGTCATCAAGTATGTGTTCAATAGATCATCAAGTATGTGTTCAATAGATCATCAAGCACATGCTCAATAGATCATCAAGTATGTGTTCAATAGATCATCAAGCACGTGTTCAATAGGTCATCAAGTATGTGTTCAATAGATCATCAAGTATGTGTTCAATAGATCATCAAGCACATGCTCAATAGATCATCAAGTATGTGTTCAATAGATCATCAAGCACGTGTTCAATAGGTCATCAAGTATGTGTTCAATAGATCATCAAGTACGTGCTCAATAGATCATCAAGCATGTGTTCAATAGGTCATCAAGTACGTGCCCAATAGCTCACCAAACACGTGCTCAATAGATCATCAAGTATGTGTTCAATAGATCATCAAGCAATAGGTCACAAAACACGTGCTCAATAGATCATCAAGTATGTGTTCAATAGATCATCAAGCACATGCCCAATAGGTCACCAAACACGTGCTCAATAGATCATCAAGTA
The DNA here is from genome assembly GCA_028752905.1 of Cladorhizidae sp. MBARI D1340-BT2. Lineage (NCBI taxonomy): Eukaryota > Metazoa > Porifera > Demospongiae > Poecilosclerida > Cladorhizidae > Cladorhizidae sp. MBARI D1340-BT2. Next base: position 17,376,892 of record JAQNBH010000016.1, read on the forward strand.
TGTGTTCAATAGATCATCAAGCACATGCCCAATAGGTCACCAAACACGTGTTCAATAGATCATCAAGCACATGCTCAATAGATCATCAAGCACGTGTTCAATAGGTCATCAAGCACATGCCCAATAGATCATCAAGCACGTGTTCAATAGATCATCAAGTATGTGTTCAATAGATCATCAAGCACATGCCCAATAGATCATCAAGCACATGCCCAATAGATCATCAAGCATGTGTTCAATAGATCATCAAGTATGTGTTCAATAGATCACCAAACACGTGCTCAATAGGTCATCAAGCATGTGTTCAATAGGTCATCAAGCACATGCCCAATAGATCATCAAGCACGTGTTCAATAGATCATCAAGTATGTGTCCAATAGATCATCAAGCACATGCCCAATAGGTCATCAAGCACGTGCTCAATAGGTCATCAAGCACATGCCCAATAGGTCATCAAGCATGTACCCAATAGATAAAAATTCAAAGGTAGAGCGGTGGAACCTTGTGGAGAAGCACTAGGTGTGTGTGAGTGGTGAGTACATGTGTGTGTGTGTAGTGTGCAAGAGTATGTGTAGTGTGCATATTTGTGTGTGAGAGCACATATGTTGAGTGTGGTGTGTGTGGTGTGCAAGTGTGTGTGGTGTGCAAGTGTGTGTTGTGTGCAGTGTGCAAGTGTGTGTGGTATGCAAGTGTATGTATAGTGTGCAAGTGTATGTATAGTGTGCATATGTGTGTGCTTAGCGAGCATGTATGTGTAGTGAGTGTGGTGTGCAAGTGTGTGATATATGTGTGTGGTGTGGTGTGCATTGTGTGTGTGGTAAGTGTGATGAGCATGTGTGTGGTATATGTGTAGTGTGCATGTATGCATGGTGGGTGCATGTATGCATGGTGGGTGCATGTGAGTGGTGTGTGTGTGTGGTATGTGTGATGAGCATGTGTGTGGCCAAGGTAGAGTCACTTGTCTCTACCAACACTCTCACTCCATGCTGTTGGCCAAGGCAGAGTCACTTGTCTCTACCAACACTCACTCCATGCTGTTGGCCAAGGCAGAGTCACTTGTCTCTACCAACACTCTCACTCCATGCTGTTTGCCAAGGCAGAGTCACTTGTCTCTACCAACACTCTCACTCCATGCTGTTGGCCAAGGCAGTCACTTGTCTCTACCAACACTCTCACTCCATGCTGTTGGCCAAGGTAGAGTCACTTGTCTCTACCAACACTCTCACTCCATGCTGTTGGCCAAGGCAGAGTCACTTGTCTCTACCAACACTCTCACTCCATGCTGTTGGCCAAGGCAGTCACTTGTCTCTACCAACACTCTCACTCCATGCTGTTGGCCAAGGCAGAGTCACTTGTCTCTACCAACACTCTCACTCCATGCTGTTGGCCAAGGCAGAGTCACTTGTCTCTACCAACACTCTCACTCCATGCTGTTGGCCAAGGCAGAGTCACTTGTCTCTACCAACACTCTCACTCCATGCTGTTGGCCAAGGCAGAGTCACTTGTCTCTACCAACACTCTCACTCCATGCTGTTGGCCAAGGCAGTCACTTGTCTCTACCAACACTCTCACTCCATGCTGTTGGCCAAGGCAGAGTCACTTGTCTCTACCAACACTCTCACTCCATGCTGTTGGCCAAGGCAGAGTCACTTGTCTCTACCAACACTCTCACTCCATGCTGTTGGCCAAGGCAGAGTCACTTGTCTCTACCAACACTCTCACTCCATGCTGTTGGCCAAGGCAGAGTCACTTGTCTCTACCAACACTCTCACTCCATGCTGTTGGCCAAGGCAGAGTCACTTGTCTCTACCAACACCCTCACTCCATGCTGTTGGCCAAGGCAGAGTCACTTGTCTCTACCAACACTCTCACTCCATGCTGTTGGCCAAGGCAGAGTCACTTGTCTCTACCAACACTCTCACTCATGCTGTTGGCCAAGGCAGAGTCACTTGTCTCTACCAACACTCTCACTCCATGCTCAAGGCCAAGGCAGTCACTTGTCTCTACCAAACCTCTCACTGTGCCTTGGATCAGATTTGAGTGCAAAGTTGATGATGAACAAAATTTGGACACTCACCCAACACCCAACGAATCCTTGCAATTGCCAATTTATCCTCTTAATTGTCCATGCATGTGGAATCAGGTATGTGTCGGCAGAGGACAAGAAGAAAAGTGGCACCAAAGTGCAGAATGAGATCCTAGTACAGCGCAAGAGGAAGAATCCTTCCAACGTGAGCCAGACTGTCTCCACTCCATATAAAGTCGTCAACAACCCTCTCAGACTGACATCGGATGATTGGTATGGGCTTGAGCACAGGTGCATGGAACTGAACTAATTCACTTACTCTAAGGGTAAAGTCGGGGTTTCAATGTTGTGCAAGGACGGGGGGGGGGGGGGGGGGGGGGGGCACATCAGGCTTGTGAGATTATAGGGGGTGGGGGGGCAGTTGTGTGGAAATTGATAAATTACCAAGGGAGACCAACCAGATTCACCTCTGCCCTAAAGTTCTGGCTGAAGGCAACCATGCAGGTGTCCTTGCGTGCTCATGCCTGACGTTACCTGCTTGCACTGGTTCACTCTCATGGCTGGTTCACTTCTTGCTTCTTCTTCCCTCTCTCTCTAGACTTCTTCTCTTACTCTGTCCTTCACCCCCTCCCTCCCTTCATGGGACAACCCATCTTCTGCTGCTCTTCCCTTCTCCTCTATTGTCCCCCTCTCCCTACCTCCACATTCTCCTCCTTCTTATCTTCTCCATTCTTCACACACACACCCTTAAAATCTCCTCCGCTCCCCCCCCCCCTCCCCCCGTCTCCCATACAGGCAACGAGTGGTGGCGGTGTTTGTAGCCGGGCCCATGTGGCAGTTCAAAGGTTGGCCTGGTCTCACCAGCGATGGCTCACCAGTTGACATCTTCACCAACAGTGAGTGGTTAGTTACTGCATCTCCTAACCAGCTTCACTTCGAGTAATGTAAGGCAGTCCAGCTTGAAGTGTTTAGGAGTGCCATCTGCTGTTAATTGCCTCCACTACAGGCCTGAGAATTGTAATGTGCTCACCGGAAGACATGTGCATGCACGTGCCTTTATATGGAAGTCAACTAATCACCTTTAGTGAATTAAACACAAATTTAGACCAACCATCAACCATTGACACGAGTGCTCGTCAGCTCAATACTATGTCCACTCCTCACTTGTCTTAATTAATTAAGTTACTTTCTGGAGTTGGCTTGAAGTAGGTGTGCCCTTTCTGCGTTCTCCTGCCCTGGCCTTCTTGATTGAAGGGAATGCCAGGGGTCCAATTAATCTAAAGCTACTCAAAATATTGTCTAAAGAAAGATGTTAGTCATTCTCACCCAAGCCCCCTAACAAGCCATCTACCCTGAGCCCCCTAACAAGCCATCTCCCTCCAAGCCCCCTAACAAACCATCTGCCCCCAAGCCCCCTAAAAAAAACCCTCTGCCCCCAAGCCCCCTGTAAGCATTACTATTGTTAACCACACCCACCACATTTAACCTGCCAATGGAAGGTGACCAATTAGTTGAGATCTTTAGTCTTTAGTCTCAAGTTCCGTCTACAGTAGTCGGTTCAAGATGCTATTGCTCAATTGACTTCAGCCATTCCATGTCAGTCCCTCCCAACTTCATCTCTTCCTTTTCTCTTCCAACAGTTCCTTTCAGCAACTAGGCAGCAGCTGCTGCACTGGCACAATGTAAATGCACAACAAATACTTAGTAAATAAACAACAAATACATAAATATATAGTAAATAAACAAAAAATACATAAGTAAAATATATACAACAGATACATAAATATATAGTAAATACAACAAATACATAAATATATAGTAAATAGTAAATAACAACAAATACGTAAATATATAATATATAGTAAATAAATATATAGAACAAATACTTAAATATATAATAAATAAAAATATTTAGTAAATAAACAAATACATAAATATAATATAGTAAATAAAAAATATATAGTAAATAAACAACAAATACATAAATATATAGTAAATAAAAATATATAGTAAATAAACAACAATAAATATATAGTAAATAATAAATAAACAACAAATACGTAAAACAAAAACAAACAACAAATACGTAAATATATAGTAAATATATAGTAAATATATAGTAAATAAATATATAGTAAATAAACAACAAATATATAAATATATAGTAAATAATAAATAAACAACAAATACATAAATATATAGTAAATAAATATATAGTAAATAAACAACAAATATATAAATATATAGTAAATAATAAATAAACAACAAATACATAAATATATAGTAAATAAAAATATATAGTAAATAAACAAAAAATACATAAATATAGTAAATAAACAACAAATACATAAATATATTTACGTAAATAAAAATATATAATAAATAAACAACAAATACATAAATATATAGTAAATAAAATATATAGTAAATAAACAACAAATACGTAAATATATAGTAAATAGAACAAATACGAACAAATACATAAATATATAGTAAATAATATATAGTAAATAAACAACAAATACATAAAATAAACAACAAATACAACAAATACATAAAAAACAAATACGTAAATATATTTAAAAATAAACAACAATACGTAAATATATAGTAAATATATAGTAAAAGTAAATATATAGTAAATAAAAATATATAGTAAATAAACAACAAATACATAAATATATAGTAAATTAAAAAAATATAGTAAATAAACAACAAATACGTAAATATATAGTAAATATATAGTAAAAGTAAATATAATATATTTACTTTTACTATATATTTACTATATATTAATATATTACAGTAATATAGTGTAATTATAGTAAATAAAAATATATAGTAAATAAACAACAAATACAGAAATATATAGTAATATATAGTAAATAAATAGTAAATAAATAGTAAATAAACAACAAATACGTAAATATATAGTAAATATATAGTAAAAGTAAATATATAGTAAATAAAAATATATAGTAAATAAAAATATATAGTAAGTAAACAACAAATACGTAAATATATAGTAAATAAAAATATAGTAAGTAAACAACAAATACGTAAATATATACAACAAATACATTTTTAAATAAACAACAAATACATATATATATTACAGTAATATAGTGTAATATAGAACAAATACTTAAATATATAGTAAATACAACAAATACATAAATATATAGTAAATGCACAACAAATACTTAAATATATAGTAAATAAAATAAACAACAAATACATAATAAATGCACAACAAATACTTAATATTATATAGTAAATGCACAACAAATACATAAATATATAGTAAATATATAGTAAACAACAAATACATAAATATATACAACAATACGTGATATATAGTAAATAATAAATAAACAACAATTACGTAAATATATAGTAAATATATAGTAAATAAACAACAAATACATATATATATAATATATACAACAAATACATAAATATATAATATATACAACAAATACATAAATATACAGTAAAAATATATAGTAAATGCACAACAAATATGTATATAGTAAATAAACAACAAATACGTATATAGTAAATAAACAACAAAAATAAACAACAAATACGTAAATAAATAGTAAATAAAATATATAGTAAAATAAAAAATAACAACAAATATGTAAATATATAGTAAATAAATATATATAGAACAAATACGTAAATATATAAATATATAGTTAAGGGGGGAATAATGTCAAAAAAATACACCTCGACAATATCAATCATAACTTCCACCCACTACCCTCTATCAACATAATTTTTGTACCAAAATGTAGCTTAGAAGATAAGCTATTTAATGATGTATTTAACTTTTGTAATAGATATATTTTTTGCCAAAGTGTCAGCCAGTCTCGAATTAAAAATCCATTAATAATCCTAAGTGTCTGCTAGGTGGTTTATGGTAAGAGTACAAGTAGTAGTTCACCTAAACTATTTGAATCGGTATGATAATGCACCACAGGAGAGTGGGCCCCATGCAGATATGCCCAACACATTCTCATAACAGTGAAAATAAATTACTTTAGGTTAAAGAGCACACAATAAGCATTCTGGTGATATATAAATTATGGAGTTGGGTGAGAAATTATGGGTGAGAAATTAGGGAGAAATTTGTGGAAATATGTGGAAATTCTTCTAATCTAACGCGACGCGATTCTTCTACACACTTGCTGGGTTTCTAATGAAAATAATGAGTGCAAAAGCTGTCGTAACTGCATCATAGAATCTTCAAATGTTCTGAAACTTGTAATATGACTTCAATATGAGCAGATACACCATTTAAAATAGTTGTTATAAAAAGTGAAAATTAGCATTTTGACATTATTCCAAACAACAAATACATAAATATATACAATAAATATATACAATAAATATATACAACAGATATATACAACAGATATATACAACAGATATACACAACAGATATACACAACAGATGTACACAACAGATATACGCAACAGATATACGCAACAGATATACGCAACAGATATACGCAACAGATATACGCAACAGATATACGCAACAGATATACGCAACAGATATACGCAACAGATATACGCAACAGATATACGCAACAGATATACGCAACAGATATACGCAACAGATATACGCAACAGATATACGCAACAGATATACGCAACAGATATACGCAACAGATATACGCAACAGATATACGCAACAGATATACGCAACAGATACGCAACAAATATTCGCAACAAATATTCGCAACAAATATTCGCAACAAATATTCGCAACAAATATTCGCAACAAATATTCGCAACAAATATTCGCAACAAATATTCGCAACAAATATTCGCAACAAATATTCGCAACAAATATTCGCAACAAATATTCGCAACAAATATTCGCAACAAATATTCGCAACAAATATTCACAACAAATATTCACAACAAATATATACAACAAATATATACAACAAATATATACAACAAATACATAAATATATACAATAAATATATACAACAAATACGCAATAAATACGTAAATATAACACGTTAATAAAAATCATAAAGTAGCCCGGGCAACCATTAGTAGTGTGGCGGGCACTGCACTAGCGTGCTATAGGGAGAACACTGAACTATCTACTCTGACATCATCACATATATATATACGTGACTACTTGGACTGTCCAATGTTGGCACATCCATACATAGGCACAGGCAAGCATATCCTCCACCTAATTCAACCTTCTAACAGTGCCAGCTACCATGCAAGAAGTAGCATTTGCAGCCCACTCTCAGGTAGATCATGTCCGGCCTACAGTGCACACTTTGCAATCCTTCATCTCGCCGATGAATAGACTGATGCCAAATTCTCCCTTTGCTCGTCGGCGTAGATAGGTGTGGCATGCTTTCTCTCGTCCAGTGGAGGACACCTCCACACCTGTCAAGTGTGGCGCCATTGCAAAGAAGGCCTTCAGGTGATAACTGAAATTGCAACACCACAAATCGTAGCCCTAGCCCTCTCTCTAGCCCTGCCTTAGCCCTGCCTTAGCCCTAGCTCTGCCTTAGCCCTAGCCCTGCCTTAGCCCTAGCCCTGCCTTAGCCCTAGCCCTGCCTTAGCCCTAGCCCTGCCTTAGCCCTAGCCCTGCCTTAGCCCTAGCCCTGCCTTAGCCCTAGCCCTCTCCTGCCATACTATCCTTAGCCCTAGCCCTCTCCTGCCCTACTACTGTAATAAGACAGGAGAGGGCTAGGGCGGATTGTAGTAGGGCAGGAATGGGCTAGGGCTAAGGATGGGATATCCTTAGCCCTAGCCAGTGTCAGGATCATACTCACAGTGAGGGTACCATCGCTTCACCGGACCCAAGGAAGCCACAGACAAGTTATCCATAGCAATCCGTGCCTGCCTTCCTCCAGTATTATCCAATAGACTCCTGCATTACTAGGGGAGCTACACTTGTGTAGGCTTCAGTCTGAGATGTCTGCATTCTTCGCTTGTCTGAGTTTCAACCCTCTAATGCACATTCCACATTCTCCCTTCCCCCTACACTCTCCTCATTGCTAGCCCTAGCCCTAGCCCTAGCCCTAGCCCTGAGCTATAACCTCTTCGCCATCACTTGCTTTAACTCCTTCACCATCACATTTAACCCCTTCACCATCACTTTTAACCCCATTACCATCACTTTTAGCCCCGTTACCATCACATTTAACCCTTTACCAACACATTTACCAACACATTTAACCCCTTTACCAAATCACATTTAACCCTTTACCATCACATTTAAACCCTTTACCATCACATTTAACCCCTTTACCATCACATTTAACCCTTTACCATCACATTTAACCCCTTTACCATCACATTTGGCCCCTTTACCATCACATTTAACCCCTTCACCATCACATACTTGATCCTCTTCATCAATCACATGCTTTTAACCCTTCTCCAGTGCAAGATTTAAACCCTTTACTCTTGCATCCATTAAATCCTTTACTATCACATGCTTTAACCCCATCTCATTCTCATTAAGGCAATGGGGTTACCCTCACATCTGGATGAACATTAAATTCATCTCTGTCCCACTGCATAAACTCATGCATGAGGGTCGTCAAGTGCTGTCAATAATTTCCTAGCTAATTTGTGCGATCACCTGCTATCTAGTGGCCTTAAATCGCCGCCTGCCTATGAAACCTTGTGGCCATCAGCGACAAGCATTTACTCTGTGTAGAGGTCCTCAGCCTGGCCCGAGGGAGGCCACCATCAGCGACAAGCATTTACTCTGTAGAGGTCCTCAGCCTGGCCCGAGGTAGGCCACCATCAGGGACAAGCATTTACTCCGTGCACAATGGCAAGAAACCCTGACTCACTGGTAGCTCATTACTCAGCCACAGCCGTTCTACTAGTGGCATGAAACCCTGACTCACTTGTAGCTCATTACACAGCCACAGCCGTGCTACTAGTGGCATGATACCCTGCCTGACTCACTGGTAGCTCATTACTCAGCCACAGCCGTGCTACTAGTGGCATGATACCCTGACTCACTGGTAGCTCATTACTCAGCCACAGCCGTGCTACTAGTGGCATGATACCCTGACTCACTGGTAGCTCATTACACAGCCACAGCCGTGCTACTAGTGGCATGATACCCTGACTCACTGGTAGCTCATTACACAGCCACAGCCGTGCTACTAGTGGCATGATACCCTGACTCACTGGTAGCTCATTACACAGCCACAGCCGTGCTACTAGTGGCATGATACCCTGACTCACTGGTAGCTCATTACACAGCCACAGCCGTGCTACTAGTGGCATGATACCCTGACTCACTGGTAGCTCATTACACAGCCACAGCCGTGCTACTAGTGGCATGATACCCTGACTCACTGGTAGCTCATTACACAGCCACAGCCGTGCTACTAGTGGCATGATACCCTGACTCACTGGTAGCTCATTACACAGCCACAGCCGTGCTACTAGTGGCATGATACCCTGACTCACTGGTAGCTCATTACACAGCCACAGCCGTGCTACTAGTGGCATGATACCCTGACTCACTTGTAGCTCATTACACAGCCACAGCCGTGCTACTAGTGGCATGATACCCTGACTCACTGGTAGCTCATTACACAGCCACAGCCGTGCTACTAGTGGCATGATACCCTGACTCACTGGTAGCTCATTACACAGCCACAGCCGTGCTACTAGTGGCATGATACCCTGACTCACTGGTAGCTCATTACACAGCCACAGCCGTGCTACTAGTGGCATGATACCCTGACTCACTGGTAGCTCATTACACAGCCACAGCCGTGCTACTAGTGGCATGATACCCTGACTCACTGGTAGCTCATTACACAGCCACAGCCGTGCTACTAGTGGCATGATACCCTGACTCACTGGTAGCTCATTACACAGCCACAGCCGTGCTACTAGTGGCATGATACCCTGACTCACTGGTAGCTCATTACACAGCCACAGCCGTGCTACTAGTGGCATGATACCCTGACTCACTGGTAGCTCATTACATAGCCACAGCCGTGCTACTAGTGGCATGATACCCTGACTCACTGGTAGCTCATTACACAGCCACAGCCGTGCTACTAGTGGCATGATACCCTGACTCACTGGTAGCTCATTACACAGCCACAGCCGTGCTACTAGTGGCATGATACCCTGACTCACTGGTAGCTCATTACACAGCCGTGCTACTAGTGGCATGATACCCTGACTCACTGGTAGCTCATTACACAGCCACAGCCGTGCTACTAGTGGCATGATACCCTGACTCACTGGTAGCTCATTACACAGCCACAGCCGTGCTACTAGTGGCATGAAACCCTGCCTGACTCACTGGTAGCTCATTACTCAGCCACAGCCGTGCTACTAGTGGCATGATACCCTGACTCACTGGTAGCTCATTACTCAGACACAGCCGTGCTACTAGTGGCATGATACCCTGACTCACTGGTAGCTCATTACACAGCCACAGCCGTGCTACTAGTGGCATGATACTCTGACTCACTGGTAGCTCATTATACAGCCACAGCCGTGCTACTAGTGGCATGATACCCTGACTCACTGGTAGCTCATTACACAGCCACAGCCGTGCTACTAGTGGCATGATACCCTGACTCACTGGTAGCTCATTACACAGCCACAGCCGTGCTACTAGTGGCATGATACCCTGACTCACTGGTAGCTCATTACACAGCCACAGCCGTGCTACTAGTGGCATGATACCCTGACTCACTGGTAGCTCATTACACAGCCACAGCCGTGCTACTAGTGGCATGATACCCTGACTCACTGGTAGCTCATTACACAGCCACAGCCGTGCTACTAGTGGCATGATACCCTGACTCACTGGTAGCTCATTACACAGCCACAGCCGTGCTACTAGTGGCATGATACCCTGACTCACTGGTAGCTCATTACACAGCCACAGCCGTGCTACTAGTGGCATGATACCCTGACTCACTGGTAGCTCATTACACAGCCACAGCCGTGCTACTAGTGGCATGATACCCTGACTCACTGGTAGCTCATTACACAGCCGTGCTACTAGTGGCATGATACCCTGACTCACTGGTAGCTCATTACACAGCCACAGCCGTGCTACTAGTGGCATGATACCCTGACTCACTGGTAGCTCATTACACAGCCACAGCCGTGCTACTAGTGGCATGATACCCTGACTCACTGGTAGCTCATTACTCAGCCACAGCCGTGCTACTAGTGGCATGATACCCTGACTCACTGGTAGCTCATTACACAGCCGTGCTACTAGTGGCATGATACCCTGACTCACTGGTAGCTCATTACACAGCCACAGCCGTGCTACTAGTGGCATGATACCCTGACTCACTGGTAGCTCATTACAAGCCACAGCCGTGCTACTAGTGGCATGATACCCTGACTCACTGGTAGCTCATTACACAGCCACAGCCGTGCTACTAGTGGCATGATACCCTGACTCTAGCTCATTACACAGCCACAGCCGTGCTACTAGTGGCATGATACCCTGACTCACTGGTAGCTCATTACACAGCCACAGCCGTGCTACTAGTGGCATGAAACACTGACTCTAGCTCATTACACAGCCACAGCCGTGCTACTAGTGGCATAACAAGTGAACATTCTTCAGCCATCCTACTGTGATTTAATTGGTCTGTGCACGCAAGAGTGGGCCAATTGACAAGAAGTGAATCCAGAAATGACAATGTGTAGGTGCTAAGTGCAGTGTTAATTTGTCGGTTATTCTAGGACTGCTGGTGAATTCTGATAGTTACTTTATATATGCCTGTGGTCTCTATGTATGTATGTGTAGACTTTATAATCACATGTGCATCACAACTCAAGCCTGTGGTCTCTATGTAGTATGAGCCTGTGTAGGCTATACAATCACATGTGCATCACAGCTCAAGCCTGTGGTCTCTATGTAGTAGTAGTAGGAGCCTGTGTAGGCTATACAATCACATGTGCATCACATCTCAAGCCTGTGGTCACTACATAGCTCCCACACAAGTAGGTCAGCGACTAATTACTTCCAGTTTTAGATTTGAAGATTAACCATCTTAATGTCCCCCATCCCCATAGCAACCCCTGTTTTCCTTACCTTGCCAGTGATGAGCATCTTGGAAGGGCCATGGTATTCCCTGCAAAGGTTTTGCCGGCTGTGTTGAAGCCACACCTTTGCTGTGGTGCTAGTGGCAAGAAGTGGGTGGGGATGCAGGGGAAATCCCCCAACACTGGCCTAACAACCAATCACAGCGAGATGGGAGGAAGTGTTGGTGACCAGAATTCACTCTGCACCCGAGCAGAGTTAGCTGAGGATTCCAGACAGCAAATTTGTTGGGTAGGAGGCATGAGTGTGCCTTCACTCCCACTAGATACAATCTTCTACACCTACTATGTAAAAAATATATATATCGATAACTTTATCAGGCTTCCAATGATCTCAAAACCATAAGTGGAGTGCATATAAGACTTCATTTCCTTCCTGTGGCTTGCCAAATATGACGGGCCAACTAGTTCTACAACTTAGAAGAATATAACCTAAGGGTGACTGAGGGGGGGGGGGGGGGAGGTGACCAGTGTGAAGCAGGGGCTCTGGAGTGGTGTGGGAGCTGACCAGTGTGAAGCAGGGGCTCTGGAGTGGTGTGGGAGGTGACCAGTGTGAGGCAGGAGCTCTGGAGTGGAGTGGGAGGTGACCAGTGTGAAGCAGGGGCTCTGGAGTGGTGTGGGAGGTGAACAGTGTGAAGCAGGGGCTCTGGAGTGGTGTGGGAGCTGACCAGTGTGAAGCAGGGGCTCTGGAGTGGTGTGGGAGGTGACCAGTGTGAAGCAGGGGCTGTGGAGTGATGTGGGAGGTGACCAGTGTGAAGCAGGGGCTCTGGAGTGGTATGGGAGGTGACCAGTGTGAAGCAGGGGCTGTGGAGTGATGTGGGAGGTGACCAGTGTGAAGCAGGGGCTCTGGAGTGGTATGGGAGGTGACCAGTGTGAAGCAGGGGCTGTGGAGTGGTGTGGGAGGTGACCAGTGTGAAGCAGGGGCTCTGGAGTGGTATGGGAGGTGACCAGTGTGAAGCAGGGGCTCTGGAGTGGTATGGGAGGTGACCAGTGTGAAGCAGGGGCTCTGGAGTGGGGGAGGTGACCAGTGTGAAGTAGGGGCTCTGGAGTGGTGTGGGAGGTGACCAGTGTGAAGCAGGGGCTCTGGAGTGGTGTGGGAGGTGACCAGTGTGAAGCAGGGGCTCTGGAGTGGAGTGGGAGGTGACCAGTGTGAAACAGGAGCTCTGGAGTAGTGTGGGAGGTGACCAGTGTGAAGCAGGGGCTCTGGAGTGGTGTGGGAGGTGAGCAGTGTGAAGCAGGGGCTCTGGAGTGGTGTGGGAGGTGACCAGTGTGAAGCAGGGGCTCTGGAGTGGAGTGGGAGGTGACCAGTGTGAAGCAGGGGCTCTGGAGTGGTGTGGGAGGTGACCAGTGTGAAGCAGGGGCTCTTGAGTGGTGTGGGAGGTGACCAGTGTGAGGCAGGAGCTCTGGAGTGGAGTGGGAGGTGACCAGTGTGAAGCAGGGGCTCTGGAGTGGTGTGGGAGGTGAACAGTGTGAAGCAGGGGCTCTGGAGTGGAGTGAGAGGTGACCAGTGTGAAGCAGGGGCTCTGGAGTGGTGTGGGAGGTGACCAGTGTGAAGCAGGGGCTCTGGAGTGGAGTGGGAGGTGACCAGTGTGAAACAGGAGCTCTGGAGTAGTGTGGGAGGTGACCAGTGTGAAGCAGGGGCTCTGGAGTGGTGTGGGAGGTGAGCAGTGTGAAGCAGGGGCTCTGGAATGGTGTGGGAGGTGACCAGTGTGAAGCAGGAGCTCTGGAGTGGTGTGGGAGGTGAACAGTGTGAAGCAGGGGCTCTGGAGTGGTGTGGGAGGTGAGCAGTGTGAAGCAGGGGCTCTGGAGTGGTGTGGGAGGTGACCAGTGTGAAGCAGGGGCTCTGGAGTGGAGTGGGAGGTGACCAGTGTGAAACAGGAGCTCTGGAGTAGTGTGGGAGGTGACCAATGTGAAGCAGGGGCTCTGGAGTGGTGTGGGAGGTGAGCAGTGTGAAGCAGGGGCTCTGGAGTGGTGTGGGAGGTGACCAGTGTGAAGCAGGGGCTCTGGAGTGGAGTGGGAGGTGACCAGTGTGAAGCAGGGGCTCTGGAGTGGTGTGGGAGGTGACCAGTGTGAAGCAGGGGCTCTGGAGTGGTGAGGGAGGTGACCAGTGTGAAGCAGGGGCTCTGGAGTGGTGTGGGAGGTGACCAGTGTGAAGCAGGGGCTCTTGAGTGGTGTGGGAGGTGACCAGTGTGAAGCAGGGGCTCTGGAGTGGTGTGGGAGGTGACCAGTGTGAAGCAGGGGCTCTGGAGTGGAGTGGGAGGTGACAAGTGTGAAGCAGGGGCTCTGGAGTGGTGTGGGAGGTGACCAGTGTGAAGCAGGGGCTCTGGAGTGGTGTGGGATGTGACCAGTGTGAAGCAGGGGCTCTGGAGTGGTTGTGGGAGGTGACCAGTGTGAAGCAGGGGCTCTGGAGTGGTGTGGGAGGTGACCAGTGTGAAGCAGGAGCTCTGGAGTGGTGTGGGAGGTGACCAGTGTGAAGCAGGGGCTCTGGAGTGGAGTGGGAGGTAACCAGTGTGAAGCAGGGGCTGTGGAGTGGTGTGGGAGGTGACCAGTGTGAAGCAGGGGCTCTGGAGTGGTGTGGGAGGTGAGCAGTGTGAAGCAGGAGCTCTTGAGTGGAGTGGGAGGTGACCAGTGTGAAGCAAGAGCTCTGGAGTGGTGTGGGAGGTGACCAGTGTGAAGCACTCTGGAGTGGAGTGGGACTATATGCTTAGATTTATTTCTCCTCCTGCCAGACGTACCAGATCCTATAGCTTCAAGCATTTTAAGGCACGAGGATTGTGTGATTGTCTGTAAGCCTCAGTTACCACTTCTGCCAGGGCCATCAGTTTGCTTCCCAAGAGTAGGGCTGAGCTGTCGACAAATCTTTGCAGCTTTTGGACTCTGTTGTTGATGGCTGCGTGGTGGTGATAATGACTGTCTGCTCTTGTGATAGAAACTGAGGGTGTGAGTCACATGATCAAGAATGCAGATGATGGCGAAGAAAGGGAAACCTAATTGAAGCCCCACAGTGACACACTATCTGCTTCTGAAGATCTGGGAAATGGAAGATGAGAAACTGCAGCTCTCTGCTTTTGTTACTTGACTAAGAGGTGTGCTCAAGTTCATACCATTACAGAAACCTTAAAGTGGTACTAATGCGATCAATCCTCCTCTATCATGTCACATAACAACCGGGCGCTCTATAATGAAATGTAACCCTGTAATTAGTGGTCTCTCCAACTATGAATGGAGTTCAGCACTGAAAATGAACTTTTCTCCCGCGCATGAAAATGTGCAGTTTCCAAATGTGATTGACTGTTGAAGTTTGTTGTTGTTGACATTTGTTGTTGTTGACATTTGTTGTTGTTGACATTTGTTGTTGTTGACATTTGTTGTTGACATTTGTTGTTGTTGACATTTGTTGTTGTTGACATTTGTTGTTGACATTTGTTGTTGATGTTTGTTGTTGACATTTTTTGTTGTTGTTGATGTTTGTTTGTTGTTGTTGATGTTTGTGTGTGCCACAGTGAAGGCCTTCCACCTGATGTTTGAGGGGCAGAGATTGGATCCTAACATTAGCAAATGGGATGTGAACATTCTTCAAATTAGCAAGAACAAGCGACACCTTGACAAGGCCAGCTGCCTGCACTTCTGGGAAAGTGTTGACAGGTGAGGGAAGGGGCATGGCATGGTTCCTTATAAGGCACACTGACCAGCGCTGCCCGGCATGAATTATTCACTAATAACAGGACACTAATTATTCACTAATAACAGGACACACTGACCAGTGCTGCCCGGCATGAATTATTCACTAATTATTCACTAATAACATGACACTAATTATTCACTAATAACAGGACACACTGACCAGCACTACCTGGCATGAATTATTCACTAATTATTCACTAATAACAGGACACACTGACCAGCGCTACCTGGCATGAATTATTCACTAATTATTCACTAATAATAGGACACTAATTATTCACTAATAACAGGACACACCTGCCCGGCATGAATTATTCACTAATAACAGGACACACTGACCAGTGCTGCCTGGCATGAATTATTCACTAATTATTCACTAATAACAGGACACTAATTATTCACTAATAACAGGACACACTGACCAACGCTGCCCGGCATGAATTATTCACTAATTATTCACTAATAACAGGACACACTGACCAGCACTACCTGACATGAATTATTCACTAATTATTCACTAATAATAGGACACTAATTATTCACTAATAACAGGACACACCTGCCCGGCATGAATTATTCACTAATAACAGGACACACTGACCAGTGCTGCCTGGCATGAATTATTCACTAATTATTCACTAATGAGAGGGGCACACTGACCAGCGCTGCCCGGCATGAATTATTCACTAATTATTCACTAATGAGAGGGGCACACTGACCAGCGCTGCCCGGCATGAATTATTCATTAATTATTCCTAATAACAGGGGCACACTGACCAGCGCTACCTGGCATGAATTATTCACTAATTATTCACTAATAACAGGACACACTGACCAGCGCTTCCCGGCATGAATTATTCACTAATTATTCACTAATAACAGGACACACTGACCAACGCACCTGGCATGAATTATTCACTAATTATTCCTAATAAGAGGGACACACTGACCAGCGCTGCCTGGCATGAATTATTCACTAATTATTCCTAATAAGAGGGGCACACTGACTAGCGGTGCTTATTGGTGTCGTCCTTTGCCGAACACCTCGGGTCATTGTACTGAAGGGCACCTCCTCCGCACGTCTTCCTCTCTGGATACAACTGATTGGCCAGAACTTGTTGGTCTTCCCTGTGCTCTTTCTCGCGCTCCAGAATGCCACAAACATCTGAAGGTTGTAATTTATGTGTTGCAGCCACAATTTTCGCGGGGCGCAGTCTCGATCTCCTTCATTGGCTGTTGTGTGTGTGTGTGTGTGTGTGTGCCCTGAAATAGTGTGTGCCCTGAAATAACTCATTAGTAGTCTTCGCTGTGTCCGTCTGTGGTGGCTTGCTACAACAGACCCGCCCACTCCACTGACCCGCCCACTCCAGCATCCTCGCTTCACGCTCTGTCTGTGTACTTCAAACAAGAATGACGACGTGTCCGCTGACAACACAATACATAAACATCATTTTCTCTTCGTGTCGGCTTAAAAATGACTAGAGAGCCGATGTTTTCTGGCCACACGATTCGCATCACTGGCCTCCCGAGGAAGGTAGAGGCATGTTGACCCAAGTGTTGGCGGGGGGAGGGGGGGAGGGGGACAATGCATTTTTTACAAAGTATTAAATATCTGTGGTTAAAACATTGGAGCTCCATAAATTCTGCATACTTCGCTCTTTGAACTTAATATTGGCTCACCAGATAGCTCTCTGTGTGTGCTCTCTTTTGACACCTAAAAAAAACGGTCGCATACTATAACCATGCCAAAGTTACATGCAGTCAAAGTTGGGTGCCTCAAAACCAGCATGCCTGGTTTTGAAATGAGTGTCACTACTCGACAATAAGAGTTTTTTTCATTAGGCCTAAAACTTAAGTATGTGGTCAAGGATGTGGGTTGAAAATTAATTTTGCAGCTTGACCACGTACTCCTAATGAAACACTCATTGATTGACGAGTAGGGCTTCCTCTTACCTGGTACTAATTTCAACTGTCGAACATCAGAAGCCAGAACTGCGGGCATGCGTAAGGTTTTGAGGTCCCTAACTTTGACTGCATGTATGTTTGGCATGATTAAGGCTATGCAACCGGTTTTGGTGTTAAAAGAGAGCACACAGAGAGGGCTCTCATTTGAGCTATATATCAAGTTCAATACAGTGAAGTGTGCAGAACTTCAGAGTCGTAACCACAAGTTTCTTTTTTCACATGTCCCCCCCCTCGACTCCCCCTCGGATGCTGATGTTCCAAAAGCCATACCAGGAACCACATCAAAGGTAGGGCAGCATTTTGCCAATTACCTCAAATTGGTGATCTCATGCTGCTGACCGTAGGGAAGGTCTTGATTCTATATCTCCGGTGTCTCTGTAGTCCGAGCTTTACTAAGAAGAGATTATCTTTTCGTGGAATTATCCACCCCCAACAAAATTCTTGCCCAACAAAATTCTTGTGACCCCAACAAAATTCTTGAAGAAAATTCTTGATGGCTGTATGGGAAGCTCGACTTAAATTGTGTGTAATAATGCTTGCATTGTTCAAGGAAAATCACAGCTCTCCAATAAATAATCTCTCCCCCTCAGCCTCGACGAGGTCGTCCACCTCCTGCCTTTATCCCGTGCCTAATGAATTCCATTTCAGAGTGACCGTCGACCGTCCAACAGTTGCTAGCAGCCGTGGGCATTGCAATCTAGGCGGATGAATTCCATTTCAGAGTGGCCGTTGACCGTCCAACGGTTGCTAGCAGCCGTGGGCATTGCAATCTAGGCAGGAGCAGGCGCTGAATTTAAAACGAGCACCAGCAACTTCCTTCTTTGTTGTGAGCCTCAGTACAGAGAAAATGTTTCGTCTTTTTTACTCTCACCACAGCCCTCTCCAGTTCACGGCAGACGATCCTGAAGCTGGTGTAGGTCAGCGTCGAAGTCTTACCGGCATGCAGTAGCCGCTGCTGGTAGGAGGACTGCAGCAACTTTCTGTGGCCATCCAGGTCTTCTTTTCTCCTTCCTATGTTTTGATAACTGGCTTGGTCCCGAGTCAATTCCCCTAGAGGACTCCCTGTGGGAAGCACGGTGAAGTTGTTGTTCCCGACTAACCTGATTGACCTGGTGTGTTGCAGTGAAGGAACATATATTCTAAATAGTGCCTCTCTATACTGTTGCGTCGATATTCTAAAGGTGTCACTTTTTATTGTTGTGTCATGGATTCAGATTCTATTTAGGGTTGCAGCTGAATTACTTCCCCCACGTCGCATAAATGAAAAGTTTGTGATGCATGAGGTTCATTGTCTCAATGGTGTGTGTAACTCTGTGTGAGTGTTTGGTGTAACTCAGCATAAGTGTATGCATAACTCAGCATAAGTGTATGCATAACTCAGCATAAGTATATGCATAACTCAGTTTCAAGGACAGCTGAATTAGATTGCATACAGAGAGCACTCTATTGAGAGATTTATGAGGTCAGATTTGCTGATGTCATCATGAAGAAAGGAATGTCATGTATATTTAGTTCTAGAAAACCAACACTGTGTCATGCTGGCCCAAGCACTCTACCATGTTGATCCACGCACTAGTACGTAGCTGCTGGAACTCTTGATGCTCAGGCCGGGGGGGATGGTTTGAAAGATGATCATAGGGGGGGGGACAAAAATGAAAATGAATATGCTAACGCCGGGCAAGCGTCCAATCTAGAGAAGTTTAGCTAGACACCGGGAGCGTGCCAGTAACACCACAGTAGAGTTTACACAAACAAAAATCAGGAATAATCTCTTCAAACTCGACATATCCTTAGAATGCAGATACAATAAGCTGACTTTGGTATAACAATCAGCTCCATGCATAGAGAAGCCCGCCCGCATCTCTACATCTAAGCTTACAGCCATCCAGGTGTACAGTCTTTCTCAAAAACGGAGTGGGTCCTAGTAAGCAGGAGTTCCTAGTAAGCAGGGGTTCCTAGTAAGAAGGGGTTCCTAATAAGCAGGGGTTCCTAGTAAG
Organism: Cladorhizidae sp. MBARI D1340-BT2; assembly: GCA_028752905.1. Lineage (NCBI taxonomy): Eukaryota > Metazoa > Porifera > Demospongiae > Poecilosclerida > Cladorhizidae > Cladorhizidae sp. MBARI D1340-BT2. Next base: position 17,396,672 of record JAQNBH010000016.1, read on the forward strand.
CAGGGGTTCCTAGTAAGAAGGGGTTCCTAGTAAGAAGGGGTTCCTAATAAGCAGGGGTTCCTAGTAAGAAGGGGTTCCTAATAAGCAGGGGTTCCTAATAAGCAGGGGTTCCTAATAAGCAGGGGTTCCTAATAAGCAGGGGTTCCTAATAAGCAGTGGTTCCTAGTAAGAAGGGGTTCCTAGTAAAGGGGTTCCTAGTAAGCAGAGGTTCCTAGTAAGCAGGAGTTCCTAGTAAGCAGGGGTTCCTAGTAAGAAGGGGTTCCTAATAAGCAGGGGTTCCTAGTAAGCAGGGGTTCCTAGTAAGAAGGGGTTCCTAGTAAGAAGGGGTTCCTAATAAGCAGGGGTTCCTAGTAAGCAGGGGTTCCTAGTAAGAAGGGGTTCCTAGTAAGAAGGGGTTCCTAATAAGCAGGGGTTCCTAGTAAGCAGGGGTTCCTAGTAAGAAGGGGTTCCTAGTAAGAAGGGGTTCCTAATAAGCAGGGGTTCCTAGTAAGCAGGGGTTCCTAGTAAGAAGGGGTTCCTAATAAGCAGGGGTTCCTAATAAGCAGGGGTTCCTAATAAGCAGGGGTTCCTAGTAAGAAGGGGTTCCTAGTAAAGGGGTTCCTAGTAAGCAGAGGTCCTAGTAAGCAGAGGTTCCTAGTAAGCAGGAGTTCCTAGTAAGCAGGGGTTCCTAGTAAGCAGGGGTTCCTAGTAAGCAGGGGTTCCTAGTAAGCAGGGGTTCCTAGTAAGAAGGGGTTCCTAGTAAAGGGGTTCCTAGTAAGAAGGGGTTCCTAGTAAAGGGGTTCCTAGTAAGCAGGGGTTCCTAGTAAGCAGGGGTTCCTAGTAAGAAGGGGTTCCTAGTAAGAAGGGGTGGGGTTCCTAGTAAGTAGGGGTTCCTAGTAAGTAGTAAGAAGGGAGTTCTAGTTAAGAAGGGGTTCCTAGTAAGCAGGGAGTTCTAGTAAGAAGGGGTTCCTAGTAAGCAGGGGTTCCTAGTAGTTCTAATAAGCAGGGGTTCCTAATAAGCAGGGAGTTCTAGTAAGCAGAAGTTCCTAATAAGCAGGGGTTCCTAGTAATCAGGGGGTCCTAGTAAGCAGGGATTCCTAGTAAGTAAGGGTCCCTAGTAAACAGGTTCCTAGTAAGAATGGGTTCCTGATAAGCAGGGGTTCCTAGTAAGCAGGGGTTCCTAGTAAGCAGGGGTTCCTAATAAGCAGGGTTCCTAATAAGCAGGGGTTCCTAGTAAGAAGGGGTTCCTAGTAAGCAGGGAGTTCTAGTAAGCAGGGGTTCCTAGTAAGAAGGAGTTCCTAGTAAGCAGGGAGTTCTAGTGAGAAGGGGTTCCTAGTAAGCAGGGGTTCCTAGTAAACAGGGAGTTCTAATAAGCAGGGGTTCCTAATAAGCAGGGAGTTCTAGTAAGCAGGGGTTCCTAATAAGCAGGGGTTCCTAGTAATCAGGGGGTCCTAGTAAGCAGGGGTTCCTAGTAAGTAAGGGTCCCTAGTAAACAGGTTCCTAGTAAGAATGGGTTCCTGATAAGCAGGGGTTCCTAGTAAGAAGGGAGTTCTAGTAAGAAGGGGTTCCTAGTAAGCAGGGTTTCCTAGTAAGCGGGGTTTCCTAGTAAGCGGGGATTCCTATAAGCAGGGATTCCTAGTAAGCAGGGGTTCTTAGTAAGCAGGGGTTCCTAGTAAAGAAGGGGTTCCTAGTAAGCAGGGGTTCCTAGTAAGCATGTTTCCTAGTAAGCAGGGGTTTCTAGTAAGCAGGGGTTCCTAGTAAGCAGGGGTTCCTAGTAAGCAGGGGTTCCTAGAAAGCAGGGGTACCTGTGCAGCTTTCCTCAGCAGAGAGCTTCCAAAAACAGCAGCAAAGGAATCCCTCCAGGAAGTTCCTAGTATGGCAGTTGTTGGGGCTTACCCTCTCAAGCGGCATGCAGCTGGCTATTATGACGTGTGCATTGGTTGGAGTACTGACTCATTTCTGATTGAACAAATGCCAATCCCAATGGTCAAGCGCACACTGGACACTTTTCGACTGATTTTGAAGTGAAGTGTTTAGCACCCGTGGTTGGTAGGCATGTAACACTATTTTCTAACATTGTGTAAATGCTTGCAGGCACAGTCAAATTACCACAACTGAAGAAATCCCCCCCCCCCCCCCCCCCCCTAATTGTCTAATACGGGGGGGAAACGTAAGGGGCGTACAATATTTCCAGTACTGAGTGAGTTCCATCACCTTGCAACCTGCAGGCGTACTTTACGCTGCTGAAGGCTTTCTCTGAAGCTCGACAACCCCCCCCCCCCCCCACATCACATACTCTTCCTCTTTAGCTCCAAATTCACGTCTGGGAAGTTGAGCTCCCTGTCTCAATTTGTAAACAGACTGTGGGTTTCTCTAATTGATCGACATGATAGCCACTTGACACATTTACTTTGCACTTATTATGGCCATCTCATGTATCAACTTCTCATTCCAATGAAATCCTACGATGATAAGCAGCTTATTACGTGTCGTGTAGCGTGTTCGATGGATCTGCGCTGTCTATGGATGAGATGCCTTGCCTAGCTATGGTGAGAGTTGTGTAGGTCTATAGTACTTTTTAAATACAGTCTATACAGGTCAAACCAGTACACTGCTACTCAAAACACTTATAGGTGGGGGCAACTTAATCAGGTTTTCTAGCTATACAGTAGATACCTTTGCTCTCAATATGCTCTTGGCACATAATGCAACCACAATCTCGCACAAGGTCCATGTGTGATCTGCTACGGGCCAATCGGTGCCTAGATTGCCCCCTGCAGTCACCCACATCATCACATGTGCAGCGTTAACAGGCGATAAGTTGTGCGAGATCGTGCACATTCCCGAGGTGCACTTGGCCCTCGTCTCCTTGGAATGTCTCAGCAGATGTTGGTGAAGCCTTCCCTATGAATAAGACAGGACCACTCTTAGCAGGTGTTGGAATTCGCGGTTTATTGAGCGTCATAAATTCCGTTAACACACATCATTTGATCTCCCTGGCGGTCTTCTACATTCCTCAGTGACCCGAGGCAGAAACTTGAGCAATTGCTACGAATGCATGCTTGTTGTAACCAGTTTTACCTTCCCCCCCCCCTCCTCACACACACACCACCTGGTGTCTTACAGGTTCATCGTCAAGCACAGACCCGACCTCAGATACTGACTCGCTAGTCCTCTCTCTCTCCTTCTTCCTCTAAATCTCTTCTTTTCTGGACCCATTTATGAACAACTCTTATTAATGCACACCACCAAAAATGTATTTGGATTTTATTATTTTTCATCAGTTTGTGACCAACAGACTTGTGCTATTACACAGAGTGAGTGAGTGAGTGCTGTGGGGTACAAACTTAATGCGTCTATCAAATATTATAACAAAAATAAAACTGTCCTATATTATGTCACACTGTGCATTCCGGAGACCATGTCCAACTCATACCAAGTGGGTCAGCCCCCCCACTCGCCGATCCTTCAAGTGATGGATGAACACTGTTGAACTCTGTTGATTCTCCATGTGATCTGTCCGTCTCCTCGCTAAAGAGGCGTGTCTAGTGTGCGCAGTCGAGTTTGGACGAGTTGTAGCGGGACTGTAGACAGGGGAATGGTGGGCTTGGCCTGTGCCGATCGTGTGTGGCCGGGCAGAAATCATCTTGGAGAGGTTGGGTTGTGACGAAATTCCATTTAACAACGGTTGCTGTTTGCTTGTGGGCGAGGTTTTTAGCGGTTGCTGCATCAGAGATACCATGCTCCGAGGGGGGACCGTGGGCGGGGAAGAGCTCAAGTTAGTAGGTGTGGTTGTCCCTATGGTGCTGCTGCCACGTTGCAGGAGCATCCCATTAGCTTGCTGGCCCTTTGTTGCCTTGTCGATCATGGTGCTCGAACTTGCCTTGTGGTGAGGGGTATCGCTGAGGATGGAAGTGCTCTTGGTGTCGTAGGTCTGGGAAGAACTGGAGTGGGAGAGCTGGCTCAACCCAGCTAGTGTGAGCTCCATCACGCGCTGAGCCCGTGTCAACTCGGACTCCATTGAGCGCTTCAGATCTGACATGTTCCCGTTGTGCTTTCCTGGAAGAAGTCCACCGTTGGGAATGACTCGTGAGCTCGATGTGGACTGGAGACTGACCTTTGATCCCACACCATCTGTGACACTTGAACTGGCGGAGACAGAGAACGTGGGTGAAGAAGAGCTGGAAGTTGTTCCCGATGATTTGGTGCCTCCTGTCCTGCCCAACGAGGTCATCCTATTGTTGACCTTATTATCCAGGTCGGCCAGTTTCTTCAGACAGCTGCTCAGAATATCCATTGAATCCAGGTCCGTTTCCATTTCCGTGGTGGAGGACGAATGTTCCTCCGACGAATGTTCCTCCCCCACCAGCTGCAAATACTCGAATGTTGTGGCAGCGGAAGAAGGTTGGGACGACGAGCTAGCATTCTCTACACCGCCATGGACAATGTCGCTGCTGGATGCAGCCGGACTGCACCTGCTACAGTGCCGGCTACGCAGCCCGTAGCGACACCGTTCTGACACCAGGCCATTCTCTGTCACCGATTTATTGGTGCCGGCCAGATTGGGCAGGCTCTTGCGGCAGTTGTCTGGAGATTGGTCTCCCATGGCATTTCCGAGGGAAACGGTTTTCTCCACCATTGCCTTCTGCTTGCTGCGCGAGCCTCGGCAGTGAGGGCAGCGGGTGGACGAGTTGGAGGAGGTGGAGGAGGACGAGGACTGGCGGGAGAGGTGGTCCTTGGTGGGGCTGCGAGGGGGGATGGGAGGAGGAGTGGCGAGTGCCAAGGTGGGTGAACTGGAGACGGGGATGGTTGGCGAGTCGGTGGAGTTCAGAGAGGGTGTGGCCTCAGAGTTAGCGCTCGTGTTGGCACGCGTGTCGGAGATATGAGGAGTGTGTGCATCGCCAATGGACATCGGCGTGTGAGATGAAGACTCGTGGCCGTGAATCTTCAACTTCTCCTCTAATTGAAGGGTGTGGTCTTCCTCAGCTTCTCTACACCTTATCCCATTACTGCCACTAACAGCAGTGCTGGAAGGCGGGGCAGAAGTAAGACAATCTGTCACGTCACCTTCCAGGCTACCGGAGCTGGCGTTCCTCCACGTGCGAGGGGGGAGGGAGGGAACAGTGCTGAACATTTTCCCCTCAGAGTTAGGGATGGTGTTGGACATGCAGGCCGACGAGGGCGGGCTAGAGGCAGGCTTGGTGTCCTGCTGAGGAAGAGGGGTGTGGCTCTCTGCTCTAACGATCATTCCAGTGCTCTGCAGGGGGTCATTCTTGAAGACCGCAGGCTGCGAGAGAACAGAGGATTGTAATTGGAACGGGTGCGAATCTGGTTCCGAAGCCGAGCGGGTGTGTGCTACTTGCTGGATGCGTCCCTCCGGCTCAGAGCTGCTGGATTTCACTTGGCGTATCGTTGAGGGTACAAAGTCCGTGTAATCTTGAGGCTCGGCCGTTGTGAAGACAACTGGCGGGCCTAGCCTCAGGGGGGATTTGGGGGAGGTGCTCTGTTGTCGAGCCTGAGCCCTGCCGAGGGTCATGGCCCTTCTCTTCTTGTCTTTCTCCTCCATCTTCTTTGCTTGGTTTTCTCGTATGATGTCCCTTTCCAGTTCATTGAGGGCGTCGTTCACTGAGCTGTTGGAGTGTGCTCTACGAATGAAAGGGGAGGAGTTTCTTGGACCTTTGATCTCGTCCTCCTTGATGTACGTGTAGTCTGGGTCATCTTCGTCATTACCTACATAACGGATTCTCTCAGATGGACGAGGTGGGAGGGGCGGGGGGGAGCCTCTAATCTGTCCTCTAGCAAAAGAGTCTTGGGAGGAGTTGCCTCCACTGGGACCCCACTGGTCTTCAGGGCCTCCCCAGGACCTCACCTTAGCTTCATGAGGGAGAGGGGGAAGACCACCGATACGCAGCCCTCCCTGGGAGATTCTGGTTGCCATTGCAGTGGTAGAAGGAGACGATCTTGCTGCATGGGGGCCAACATCCATACGATACTTGTGCAATTTTGACAAGGACTCGGCTCTGCGTATCAACTCGGAGTCATGGTTACCAAAAGACATTTTCTTGAAGGACCGAAACGACTTTGAAGACATCGTTGCTCTTCCTTTCTTCTTCTTGCCTTCGTTGGAAGCACTCGGAGTCTCGTTGATCTGCTGAGGATTGTACGGGATGGACTCGAGCAAGCGGTTGTTCCAGGTCTTCAGAATCTGAATGGAGTTCTCTTTGGCGGCATTGAATTCAAATTCCATTACACCATCACCGTTAGAACTAGTGGGGGGAGGAGGGGGAGGGAGGGGAGGAGAGGAAGGAGAGGAGAAGTGTAGGGGGGGAGGGGGGGAAGAGAGAGAGAAAGGGAGGGAGAGGAGGGGAGAAAGGGGAGGAGGGGGGAGACAGAAAGAGTTTTTGTTACTCCGACTCGACACACATAATCTCTCGGTATAATTATATTCACCTCTTGGCGTGAAGTATGAGATGCCCCTCCTTCTTGGGGTGATGGAGGAGCTTGACTACACTCCTCTTCGGCCAGTGGTGTGCAATGGCCCCCGTCCGCCAGTGAAGAACGATGGCCGAGTCTGTGATGGAGAGGAGATACGAACCAGATTGGTTGATCTCCATTGCACTCCGGTTCTTTACGAGCGTCACAGAGAAGTAATCTGAAAGAGGAAAAGAGAGGGAAAGGAACAGGAAGTGAAAGGAACAGGAAGTGAAAGGAACAGGAAGTGGAGGGGAAGTCTTTGGAACACAATGGCAAGTTTTTTTAAAACTATGACGGTCGGGAACACATTCGTGTGCATAAACCACTGTTACTTGGCGGTAATGTGTGTATGTGCCTGTTGCAACTGGCGTTTCCTCTCTTCATGCACTTCATAACTAGGACACAGTGAAACCATTTGCAGTCGTTAACGCCAGACCCAGAATTTTTGCTGGAATACTTGGACGGGTACCAAGTAACAACTCGGGCAGCAACTTCTAGGGCCGAGGGCATTTTTTCAGAGGAAGAGAGCAGCTGCTATTGCACTCATTCGTGTCCATCAGTAGCCCAGTGATAGTAGAGCTTTGACCAGCCAACAAGCACTCTCCCTTCCCGTTTTCAGCACTCCCGTTATTTAGCATCCACACTCTCTTCCAGCTCAGTTATTCATTGGGGAACTAGCTTTTATCATCATCTTATCATCATCCAGAGGAGAGCCATTTGTATTTGAAGAGAAGGTTTCAATTATCATGAAAGCATTACAATAACCTTCTCAATAATCAACTTGAAATTGTATTCTGAGGATGTTTCGACGAGATGCTCTAGCCTTCATTAGGAATAATGGAACAGTTAATTAATCATAGACTTTAGCCTGGCAAAACTAACAGAGCCCATGGTCATGATTTGTCATGAAAGACCAATTAATTTGGACTATCACTCTGGGCTTCTTTTAGGAAACAATAGTTTGGGAAGTTGATAGCTAGTTTTTTTATAGCTCTGGCAAAACTAACAGAGCCCATGGTCATGATTTGTCATGAAAGACCAATTAACTTGGACTATCACTCTGGGCTTCTTTTAGGAAACAATAGTTTGGGAAGTTGATAGCTAGTTTTCGATCAGTTAGTTAGCTATCTAGACACTAAATAGCTAGATCAACCTACCTTCTGTGATGGCTCTGTGCTTCGTAGAGAGGAGAAGGACACAATGAGAACCTGTTAGTCACACAGCCTTACGGACACTAATTAAAATTTCTCTGGAAAAGAATGCACGTGACCTAATGTGCTCTAAGAGTTGCCAACATGCTACTATGTATGGAAAGAACTGGGAATTAGCATTGGCACAGCTTCGACTTCTCCATAAACTACCACTTGGACGCTGAGGTAAGAATTAGAAGCACCATTGATCTTGTTCATTACCTAGCATTTTCTCCCTGTAATACAGAAAAAAGGTTGTGTGTCTCCTTAACTTGCACTTGTTTAAAGTTGCTCTATTACCTTAGGAATGCTAGAATATACTAGGAATATCTTGGAATATCTTGAATATACTAGGGATATCTTGGAATATCTTGAATATACTAGGAATATCTTGAGTATACTAGGAATATCTTGAGTATACTAGGAATATCTTGAATATATCAGAGAGGGTTTGACCCACTAATATATATATATATATATATATATATATATATATATATGTATGTGGTAGTTTGGGCAGGTATTAGCTCCAGAACGGCTCCCAGTGTGTCTTGATCCTCCATGAGTAATAAACCGTCAGACCTGAAGCCATTGTCTGTTCATAATAATTTTAGTGCCATAAGACCCTTAAACTGTTGCAATGCAAGCGACTAGCAGGGGAAAGTATGTGTGTGTAAGTAAGGCTGGTGTCAATGATGCAATCATGGTAGCTCACATGCCGTTTCATAATTAGCATTGGCTTATAAAGCACGAAGAGCTTTGCTATGCTGAGACTGGAGCTCTGCTATGCTGAGACTGGAGCTCTGCTATGCTGAGACTGGAGCTCTGCTATGCTGTGACTGGAGCTCTGCTATGCTGTGACTGGAGCTCTGCTATGCTGTGACTGGAGCTCTGCTATGCTGTGACTGGAGCCCTGCTATGCTGTGAGTGGAGCTCTGCTATGCTGTGGCTGGAGCTCTGCTATGCTGTGAGTGGAGCTCTGCTATGCTGAGACTGGAGCTCTGCTATGCTGTGACTGCAGCTCTGCTATGCTGTGACTGGAGACTGGAGTCCTGCTATGCTGTGACTGGAGACTGGAGCTCTGCTATGCTGTGACTGGAGCTCTGCTATGCTGTGACTGGAGCTCTGCTATGCTGTGACTGCAGCTCTGCTATGCTGTGACTGGAGACTGGAGCCCTGCTATGCTGTGACTGGAGCTCTGCTATGCTGAGACTGGAGCTCTGCTATGCTGTGACTGGAGCTCTGCTATGCTGTGGCTGGAGCTCTGCTATGCTGTGGCTGGAGCTCTGCTATGCTGTGACTGGAGCTCTGCTATGCTGTGAGTGGAGCTCTGCTATGCTGTGACTGGAGCTCTGCTATGCTGTGACTGGAGCTCTGCTATGCTGTGAGTGGAGCTCTGCTATGCTGTGACTGGAGCTCTGCTATGCTGAGACTGGAGCTCTGCTATGCTGTGACTGGAGCTCTGCTATGCTGAGACTGGAGCTCTGCTATGCTGTGACTGGAGCTCTGCTATGCTGTGACTGGAGCTCTGCTATGCTGTGACTGGAGCTCTGCTATGCTGTGACTGGAGCTCTGCTATGCTGTGACTGGAGACTGGAGCCCTGCCATGCTGTGACTGGAGACTGGAGCTCTGCTATGCTGTGACTGGAGCTCTGCTATGCTGTGACTGGAGCTCTGCTATGCTGTGACTGCAGCTCTGCTATGCTGTGACTGGAGACTGGAGCCCTGCTATGCTGTGACTGGAGACTGGAGCTCTGCTATGCTGAGACTGGAGCTCTGCTATGCTGTGACTGGAGCTCTGCTATGCTGTGGCTGGAGCTCTGCTATGCTGTGGCTGGAGCTCTGCTATGCTGTGACTGGAGCTCTGCTATGCTGTGAGTGGAGCTCTGCTATGCTGTGACTGGAGCTCTGCTATGCTGTGACTGGAGCTCTGCTATGCTGTGAGTGGAGCTCTGCTATGCTGTGACTGGAGCTCTGCTATGCTGAGACTGGAGCTCTGCTATGCTGTGACTGGAGCTCTGCTATGCTGAGACTGGAGCTCTGCTATGCTGTGACTGGAGCTCTGCTATGCTGTGACTGGAGCTCTGCTATGCTGAGACTGGAGCTCTGCTATGCTGTGCAGCTGAATCTGATCTGGGCAGCAGTTGATTTGCTGATGAATAGTCTTCCTCAAGCAAGAAGACGAGCAAAAGCAAGCCACGAGACAGCAACATCTGCTTGTGTAGTCTAGCAACAAATATGGTGTAGAATAACAAGACTATGTTGGTTAGTTCTGGAGCTCTCCTGTGCAACTCTTGCCAAGTCCTTGAAGGAGGCTGCAGCTGATCCCTGGCTGACCCCAGCTAATAGCAACACAGCGAGGTGGGTCGCTTGTGCAGTGCACACAGTTAAAAATGGGTGTTTAACAGAAGCTCCTCTCTGATGGTGTGTTGCCATAATGTTGAAGGATTCTGTAAAGCAACAACAACAACATTGTTTTGTCAATTATTTTGGGCCAAAAAAAAAAAGAGAAAGGAAGTAAGACCGCTCCCATGTAGACCACACCCATTTAACATTTAAAAATCACGCACACCAACACAGGCTGCACTATTATTCAGGAATAAGCATCTAGTCGAAACGTTTTAAGTTGATTATTGAGAAGGTCATTGTAATTACTAGGATGAGTTTGTGAACAGGTCTTGAATATAAAGAGTCGTCTAACTGGCTGTGGTCGGCATGGATACACTCGTGTTCGTTTCATTCTTGACTGGTCATAAATCTTTATAAAAGCATTTTTTGTTGTTGCTACAAGGTCTGCTGAGTCTCTGCGTGTGTGGATCAAACCATTCCAAGTGCATGCCTCTGTCAGTGTAGAGCTATACATGACAGTCCCTGCACTTAGAGCTGGTATTGTCTAAGAGCAGCACATGCTGAGCCTCCCTACAGATGTTTGGGTAGCATCGGAATGCAGCTGTGTAGCTGACATGCTGTTTGTATTAGTGTATAGGCTATAAAGATATTCACAGTTAGGGTAAGTGTGGCCCAGCCACCATTAGAGCACTTAGAACATCTCTGCCTTCAAGTGGTGGCTGGGGAATGTTAATTAGTGCAGATACTTACTCAATCAACCTCACACATGGCACACACAATGTGCTCACTAACTGCACTTTGCAGTCACTACAAGAGAAGTCGACATCACCCATTGCACTACTACAGACACTCACAATGACCAACGGGAAGGCTGGTCTAAGAGATGGGGCCCAAACAACACCCAACAAGGAACCAACTGGCATTGGGGGGGGCTGGTCTAGCAGATGGGGCCCAACCCACAAGCTGAACGGAGGTGGTCTGGCCAATACACGAGAAATGCTTTGGGATGGCATCTAGGGTGTGGCCACACAGGGGGGTGGGGTGGGAACCAGGAGGGGGAGCGTCCCTCCTCCTCCAGGCCTCTATGTCCACAAAAGTGGCGGGGGACAGAACCTGCCCAGTGCACTCACAGAACCTTATGCTGACCCTTTACCAGACTTCTGTATAGGCATGCACGCATCCTTGTGTGAGTGTGGGCCAGTTCTTGATGCCCTCAGGCACTAATGGAGTCAATAGACTGTAAAGTAGGAAATGTTGACAGACTTTCTCAATAACGACTTAAAATTTAGTTTCTTGATGTTCTGGCTGAATGCTCGAGACTTCTTCAGGAAACAGGAAAATACAACTGTATATATGCACACACGCTAGTACAGCTGTGTCCACACCTCTGCCAGCACTGGTGAGGCTACACCTCTGCCTGCACTGGTGGGGCTACACCTCTGCCTGCACTGTTGAGGCTACACCTCTGCCTGCACTGTTGAGGCTACACCTCTGCCTGCACTGTTGAGGCTACACCTCTGCCTGTACTGTTGAGGCTATACCTCTGCCTGCACTGTTGAGGCTATACCTCTGCCTGGCTACACCTCTGCCTGCACTGTTGGGGCTATACCTCTGCCTGCACTGTTGAGGCTACACCTCTGCCTGCACTGGTGGGGCTACACCTCTGCCTTCACTGGTGAGGCTACACCTCTGCCAGCACTGGTGAGGCTACACCTCTGCCTGCACTGGTGGGGCTACACCTCTGCCTGCACTGTTGGGGCTACACCTCTGCCTGCACTGTTGAGGCTACACCTCTGCCTGCACTGTTGGGCTACACCTCTGCCTGCACTGTTGGGCTACACCTCTGCCTGCACTGTTGAGGCTACACCTCTGCCTGCACTGTTGGGGCTACACCTCTGCCTGCACTGTTGAGGCTACACCTCTGCCTGCACTGTTGGGCTACACCTCTGCCTGCACTGTTGAGGCTACACCTCTGCCTGCACTGTTGAGGCTACACCTCTGCCTGCACTGGTGGGCTACACCTCTGCCTGCACTGGTGGGCTACACCTCTGCCTGCACTGGTGAGGCTACACCTCTGCCTGCACTGGTGAGGCTACACCTCTGCCTGCACTGTTGGGCCTATACCTCTGCCTGCACTGTTGAGGCTATACCTCTGCCTGCACTGTTGAGGCTATACCTCTGCCTGCACTGTTGGGGCTACACCTCTGCCTTCACTGTTGAGGCTACACCTCTGCCTGCACTGTTGAGGCTATACCTCTGCCTGCACTGTTGAGGCTACACCTCTGCCTGCACTGGTGGGGCTATACCTCTGCCAGCACTGGTGAGGCTACACCTCTGCCTGCACTGGTGAGGCTACACCTCTGCCTGCACTGGTGAGGCTATACCTCTGCCTGCACTGTTGGGCTACACCTCTGCCTGCACTGTTGGGCTACACCTCTGCCTGCACTGGTGGGGCTATACCTCTGCCTGCACTGTTAGAAGTATTCCTGCCTGTATGCTAATATCAGGAGGAAATCCTGAAATCATGTCTGGTGTACAAAGAAAAATTTCAGTTTACCACCTAATTGGCTAGGACTAGGGCATCTAATACTGGCTAGGGCTAGGGCATCTAATACTGGCTAGGACTAAGGCATCTAATACTGGCTAGGGCTAGGGCATCTAATACTGGCTAGGGCTAGGGCATCTAGTACTGGCTAGGGCTAGGGCATCTAATACTGGCTAGAGGGCATCTAATACTGGCTAGGGCTAGGGCATCTAATACTGGCTAGGGCTAGGGCATCTAATACTGGCTAGGACTAAGGCTGGCTAGGGCTAGGGCATCTAATACTGGCTAGGGCTAGGGCATCTAACACTGGCTAGGGCTAAGGGCATCTAATACTGGCTAGGACTAGGGCATCTAATACTGGCTAGGGCTAGGGCATTTAATACTGGCTAGGGCTAGGGCATCTAATACTGGGGCATCTAATCTGGCTAGGGCTAGGGCATCTAATACTGGCTAGGGCTAGGGCATCTAATACTGGCTAGGGCTAGGGCATCTAATACTGGCTAGGGCCAGGGCATCTAACACTGGCTAGGGCCAGGGCATCTAATACTGGCTAGGGCTAGGGCATCTAATACTGGCTAGGGCATCTAATACTGGCTAGGGCATCTGATACAGGCTAGGGCTTATTTTAAGTGGGCAATGTCTCTGTTAATGCCTGGACAGAGTCAAAGCACTTACTGACCCCGCCCCCCAGTGAACTTGATTGAAGATAATGTCTGGGAGAAACACACTATAATAGCCACAATGAGGGGGGAGGGGGGGGGAGATAATGGTCAGGAAGTGTGAAATGCAACATTGCTAATTGTCGGGAATTCTACCCATCTGTCCTGCCACTTTTGGGTGCAAGTGTATTTGCATGCAATTGTCGCACAATGTAACTGCTATGGGTCTAAAAATAGCACCATAAGACCGATGAAACTTTACTAGGATTGCTCAAAAGTTATTCTCAGAACCGACTTATTTGTTGTTGTTGTTAATTTGCTCGTTCTCACTTGAGAAAGGTGGGCTGGGTTGATTATCCGCGTGGCACGGCAGGGCAAGTTGGTTGAGGATCCGGAGAGACTCGGTCCACTCATCTCTCTCTAGGAGTGTCGAGCATGAGAACGTCAACACCACGTCTTCACCTTTGATGAGCTGTGGAGTGGGAGAAGTGGGGGGAGGGGGAGGGAGGAAGATGAGTGTGGGAAGGTTCGGGGAAGGAGAGAGAGATTCGGTGGGTATTGTGACATCACCATGGTTACACGAGCCAATACACACAAGTGCAAATAACCGTCGACAACCAACCCACACAACTGGACGTGGCAAGAGAATCGTGTATCAATACACACAAACATACATCACATAGCGTGCTACACAGAACACCACACACACACACACACACACCCAGCAAACTGGCGGATTCTGCCCTACCCATCAGATCCAATCACAAGTCATCAGGCTCACCGAGATAACCCTATCGCTACTAGCACCACTGTGTGCCTCACTCATGCATTGGTCACCATGCACATGGGGGGGGGGGGGGGGTAGCTAAGCCTAGGTGGCCCACATTCCACCTCTTCCTGGTCTAATTATACCTACATGAGTGCAAATGAGTCCTAACAAGTGGGGGCATCACAAGTTGGAGTTCCAAGAAACGTTCTTTCCAAACAAATGTTAATGGGCCAATTAGCACATTTAATAATTAATTGATGGGAATTTAATTGATTGGAATGCACAGCTATCAGGCTGGCAAGACAGGCTAGGACGCTGCCCTCCCTCCTGGCCACATGGACGGGCTATAGGACGCTGCCCTCCCTCCTGGCCACATGGACGGGCTATAGGACGCTGCCCTCCCTCCTGGCCACATGGACAGGCTATAGGACGCTGCCCTCCACATGGACGGGCTATAGGACGCTGCCCTCTCCCCCGGCCGGGCTATAGGACGCTGCCCTCTCTCCTGGCCACATGGACGGGCTATAGGACGCTGCCCTCCTCCTGGCCACATGGACGGGCTATAGGACGTTGCCCTCCCTCCTGGCCACATGGACAGGCTATAGGACACTGCCCTCCTTCCTGGCCACATGGACAGGCTATAGGACACTGCCCTCTTTCCCGGCCACATGGACGGGCTATAGGACGCTGCCCTCTCTCCCGGCCACATGGACGGGCTATAGGACGTTGCCCTCCCTCCTGGCCACATGGACGGGCTATAGGACACTGCCCTCCTTCCTGGCCACATGGACAGGCTATAGGACGCTGCCCTCCCTCCCGGCCACATGGACGGGCTATAGGACGCTGCCCTCCCTCCTGGCCACATGGACAGGCTATAGGACACTGCCCTCCTTCCTGGCCACATGGACAGGCTATAGGACACTGCCCTCTTTCCTGGCCACATGGACGGGCTATAGGATGCTGCCCTCCCTCCTGGCCACATGGACGGGCTATAGGACGCTGCCCTCTCTCCCGGCCACATGGACGGGCTATAGGACGTTGCCCTCCCTCCTGGCCACATGGACGGGCTATAGGACACTGCCCTCCTTCCTGGCCACATGGACAGGCTATAGGACACTGCCCTCCTTCCTGGCCACATGGACAGGCTATAGAACACTGCCCTCCTTCCTGGCCACATGGACAGGCTATAGGACACTGCCCTCCTTCCTGGCCACATGGACAGGGTATAGGACACTGCCCTCTCTCCCGGCCATAGGACGCTGCCCTCCCTCCTGGCCACATGCACGGTAGTAGTTCCTCACAACGACCAGGGGCAAGGGTAGGCAGCCGACCTCTCCCATCCATCCATCCCTCTGTCAGGTGAGCAAGGTAAGTTGGTAAGGATGGCCGGCACTACTTAGCAAGCGCACACCTCTAACGTGGTAAGAAGCCATGTTGCGATCAAGTGTTAAGGCAGGGGTGTATTTAGGGGGGGGGGCGGGGGGGGGGCATTCGCCCCCCCTTGTATCATTCTCGCCCCCCCCCCCCTTGAAATTAGAGATTTTTTTAAAAATAATGTCAAGAAAGGTGTAATACAAGAAAGGTGTAATAAGCTTATGATATCAGGTTCAAATGATAGGAATGTCAAACTGAGGTTCTTCTTGGTTTTCTCTGCCATACGTCCACAATCTCTTCAAGGTCGCTCTCAGAGAGTACTTCTGGTGCCTCTATAGCAATCCTCATAAGGTGAGAAAGGCTGCAGTCACTTAGAGAATTACGCAAACGAGTCTTGATCATCTTCATCTGTGAGAAGCTTCTCTCCACAGAAGCAGTAGAAACTGGAATCGATAAGCAGATGGAGGCAATCTTGTGCAAATTGGGAAACATGGCCTTGAGCATGTCGTTTGTCGTTTGAAACAAGTTCTTTCAGCTGTGATGCAGTAGTATCCCGTGGTTGCTTGACTAACAGCTGGCGGAATGTTTTCCACTCTGTAAGTATTTCAGTGGAAATCATGGCTGTCTTCACTGTTTCTTCTCCATCCAATGTTTCTGCATCTCTATCTTCTCCGTAGTGAGCAATCAGTTTCTCAACAGACGTGTCTCCATAAGTGGGAAAAGATACTGAATCTGGTTTTGGAACTTTCCGTGGATCGAATATAGACAATGCTGATACAACAGCGTTGGATGAAGAAAATCGGCTTGTTATGTTGGCCTTTAAATCAGCAACAAAAGGCTTACCAAATATTTAAGATGGAATGTTGTACTAAAGATTTTAGAAAAAGTGCATGCCATCATAAGTAGCAGCTATATATACAGTTAGTACTGCAAAAATACCTGTGGGTAAAACACTTTCGTACTCCACGCGGAAGCCCAGGGTGCACGTCCCCTTTCCGCACCATCCAGGCTCTCCGCCCCCCCTTATTTTTCCATATCTCAAGTTCGCCCCCCCTTGGCAAAATTTCTGTATACAACCCTGGTTAAGGGACCAGTGGGTGTGGCCATCCATCCATCTCACCCAAGCATCATTGTTGGTCATGTGATGATGATAGAGGGTGTAAAGTGCCACACCCTCAAAGTGAGCATGGATGCATGGCAAAATGACTCGGACCTAGTTGGGACCGGACAAGACGAGGAACGTAGCCGGTGGGATGTATGGTGGACAAATATATAAACTTAACCGAGAGTCTCTGCCAATAACCAGCCATGCTGGACTAGCAGGCCTGCAGTGATGGGTGCTGGACTAGCAGGCCTGCAGTGATGGGTGCTGGACTAGCAGGCCTGCAGTGGTGGGTGCTGGACTAGCAGGCCTGCAGTGATGGGTGCTGGACTAGCAGGCCTGCAGTGATGGGTGCTGGACTAGCAGGCCTGCAGTGATGGGTGCTGGACTAGCAGGCCTGCAGTGATGGGTGCTGGACTAGCAGGCCTGCAGTGATGGGTGCTGGACTAGCAGGCCTGCAGTGGTGAGTGCTGCAGCTGCCTAAGGAAGACGGTAAGGCTTGTTTAATTCGAACCCTGCTAGGGTACATACGTATGTACTAATTAACTAATTGAGTATAGACTCTGAACTCTGTGACAATCGTCATGGTTCACTGCACCATGCACTACAGCGGTAGACACGCCCCCAGGGTCCCCTGCCCCGACAAAGCAGAACTAAGCACTGGATATCAAGAAAATGAACCATCCAAGTTTACCACGTTTAGAGATCCAATACTTCTGTAGCATGGAGACGCATATTTCCCATATTCCATTGAATGCACGCCTCCTGACTGACTCGACCTGGAGTAGAGAAAATTACAACACCACACCCACCCTTGAGAGGGCTCCTCCCATCACACCTCGTGGAATTCATGTTTGTTGTGCGGAGGCTCAGATGCTAGGAACAGCTGAGGAAGAGAACAGACATCACTACCTACTCCATGAGCTCTTCAAGAAGAACAGAGCAACCCAGAAGCTTCCTTAAATAAACACCCTCCTTGAATAAATTCCGTCCTTGAATAAACACCTTCCTTGAATAAACACATTCCTTGAATAAACACCATCCTTGAATAAATGCCTCTCCTTCTTCCAGTACAATTTACGTCCCAGGTCCCTAAAGCCTGTTTCTTTGCAGCTGCTGGGTTGCCCTAGCCCTGCTCAAACTAAGTACAGTATCACTTGCTGTGCATTGACAGATTCTCCCCTCCCTCTCACTATTTCCAGAGTACAAGTATAAGTATTTTTCAGGAAGGCAATTTCAGGAAGGCAAACACTCTTTTCAGTAGGCAGCAGTAGGCAGAGAGGTTTTGGCCAAACGGAAAGTTGAGCTTCCCACGGTGAGAGAGATGTTGCATGTCTGGAACAGAACTAACAGATTCCTTAATGGGTTTACAATAGGAAAACACACTGTCTTCATGCCAGCTTCTTAGCTCGGCAGGTACAAGGAATCTCACGCACTGCTGTGGATTGTCGGATTACCAATGAGAAGTTCAAAGTTGTTGCTGCCCACACATACTAATCTACTCCCCCGAACATCCGGAGAGCATCCAAGCATCTAGCTCTATTGCCCCAACCATATAACCACCGCCACCAAGCATGCCCTAGCCCTAGCCCTATAACCACCACCACCAAGTATGCCCTAGCCCTAGTCATATAACCACCACCATCAAGCATGCCCTAGCCCTAGCCATATAACTACAGACACCAAGCATGCCCTAGCCCTAGCTATATAACCACCACCACCAAGCCCTAGCCCTAGCTATATAACCACTGCCACCAAGCACGCCCTAGCTCTCACCAGTGATACTCCAGCCTAGTACAACATTAGGCAGGAAAGCCCTTGATGAGGTGGCGGACATTCAGTCTGGAAGATGCTCCCTCTCGTATGCCCTGGCAATATCATTACTACGCACCATCTGTTGTTAGGATAGGAGTAGGCAGAGTTAATGAAATCTGCGAGGTGCTTGGCCAGAAAGTTTGAGTTGATCGAGTGTTTAAAACATGATGGTGAAACTGAGGACAAGGGAAGTGGCTTGAGGTACTGTGCGGAAGAAGAGCAACTGTCCCAATCAAATAATCTCCAACTTGCTGAGAAGAAGAAAGGAAGAGGGAGGAACACCCTGCGCAACTACGCAGGAGAGAGGAACACCCTGCACAACTACAGCAAGAGAGAGAAACACCCTGTGCAACTACAGCAGGAGAGAGGAACACCCTGTGCAACTACAGCAGGAGAGAGGAACACCCTGCGCAACTACAGCAGGAGAGAGGAACACCCTGTGCAACTACAGCAGGAGAGAGGAACACCCTGCGCAACTACAGCAGGTTAGAGGAACACCCTGCGCAACTACAGCAGGTTAGAGGAACACCCTGCGCAACTACAGCAGGAGAGAGGAACACCCTGCGCAACTACAGCAGGAGAGAGGAACACCCTGCGCAACTACAGCAGGAGAGAGGAACACCCTGTACAACTACAGCAGGAGAGAGCAGCAATTAGCTCCAGCCGCAAAGGGAAATGGTTCTAGATTAAGGCTAGTATGACCCATAACTATGACGGACTCTGGACTCTGTGAAGCCCAACACAGAGAAGTGCCACAATGAAGGGCATTGCAGAGAAGCTAACATGGAAGGCAGCAGAGAGAGCCTAGAATATTATTACACAGCACCAGTCAAACCTCTCTCCTCTGAGTGTGCCCTCTCCTCTCTCCTCTGATGATATCCCCTCACTCTTCTATAATACTTCTGTATCAACTCAAAACTTAACTGAATCCGGGTGTGTCCTCTCCTCTACATGTGCCCTCTCCTCTGGGTGTGTCCTCTCCTCTGGGTGTGTCCTATCCTCTGGGTGTGTCCTGTCCTCTGGGTGTGTCCTCTCCTCTGGGTGTGTCCTCTCCTCTGGGTGTGTCCTCTCCTCTGGGTGTGTCCTCTCCTCTGGGTGTGCCCTCTCCTCTGGGTGTGTCCTCTCCTCTGGGTGTGTCCTCTCCTCTGGGTGTGTCAGTAAGTTCTTGCTCACCTAACACTAGCTGGGGCTAGGACTATAGGACTAGGATTAGATCCTAACACTGGCCGTGGCTACTGGGCTAGGATCACTGGCTGGGGCTAGGGCTAGGGTCACTGGCTGGGGCTAGGGCTAGGATCACCATAAGCTATCTTGCTCTGTTGTTCCGGTACATTGGCTGGAAATTAGCCAGTGGCCAGCTGCTATTTTGTGCATTGGGCTAGAGCTAGGACTATAAGGTTAGGATTTCCTGACTGACACTGACTATGGCTAGGATTTCCTAACACTGGCTAGGGCTATAGGACTATAGGGCTAGGATTTCCTAACACTGGCTAGGGCTAGGGCTGTAGGACTATAGAGCTAGGGTTTCCTAACACTGGCTAGGGCTAAGGGCTAGGATTTCCTGACACTGGCTAGGGCTAGGGCTAGGACTATAGGGCTAGGGTCTCCTAACGGCTAGGGCTAGGGCTAGGACTATAGGGCTAGGGTCTCCTAACACTGGCTAGCTAGGGCTATAGGACTATAAGGCTAGGATTTCCTGACACTGGGTCAGGGCTAGGATTAAATGGGCAACAACTTTGAACAGTCCAACTGTAGTACAGCTTCATTGGACCCTGCCATGCCCAACCTATTTTTCTCTTGTCCCCTCCAGAGCTACCCCCACTTAACGGGCCTGCCAGTTGCTGCACTGCTCACTAATTGGCCAGGTGCAGTCCATCCTGGTCTCACACAAGAACAATGCTACCACCAGAGTAGTTGATTTTCAAAGGTAAAATATCCAATCATTTTAATACCGACATTCAGAAGGCTTCTTTCAGCTAAAGAGTATGATAATGTTTCCATAAAATGTTCTATGCATTCCTATGGCATCAGAGAGCACAGCTGCTTGGTCGGAGAGGCACAGTGGACCAGTCTCCCATGCACCTCAACAAGCACAGGGCAAGTTTCTTGCCATTGCTTGCTAGGAGACACCATAACAAACAGGCACATTGTCACCAACGGCAACTGTCCCAGAGATCTCACTTCATGGTAACAACAATACCAGCAACAGCAGCAGAGAGCCAGCGACCACGCCACCAGCGAAACCACATCCCCATGTAGCAGCAGGTGACTAGACCACCAGCCACCAGCTGAAGCCACTGTCCCTATGCAGTGGCAGGAGAGAGCCAGTGACTAGACCACCAGCCACCAGGGCAGGAGAGAGCCAGTGACTAGACCACCAGCCACCAGGGTAGGAGAGAGCCAGTGACTAGACCACCAGCCACCAGGCCAGGAGAGAGCCAGTGACTAGACCACTAGCCACCAGGGCAGGAGAGAGCCAGTGACTAGACCACTAGCCACCAGGGCAGGAGAGAGCCAGTGACTAGACCACCAGCCACCAGGGCAGGAGAGAGTCAGTGACTAGACCACCAGCCACCAGGGTAGGAGAGAGCCAGTGACTAGACCACCAGCCCCACCAGGGTAGGAGAGAGCCAGTGACTAGACCACCAGCCACCAGGGTAGGAGAGAGCCAGTGACTAGACCACCAGCCACCAGGGCAGGAGAGAGCCAGTGACTAGACCACCAGCCACCAGGGCAGGAGAGAGCCAGTGACTAGACCACCAGCCACCAGGGCAGGAGAGAGCCAGTGACTAGACCACCAGCCACCAGGGCAGGAGAGAGCCAGTGACTAGACCACCAGCCACCAGGGTAGGAGAGAGCCAGTGACTAGACCACCAGCCACCAGGGCAGGAGAGAGCCAGTGACTAGACCACCAGCCACCAGGGCAGGAGAGAGCCAGTGACTAGACCACCAGCCACCAGGGTAGGAGAGAGCCAGTGACTAGACCACCAGCCCCACCAGGGTAGGAGAGAGCCAGTGACTAGACCACCAGCCACCAGGGTAGGAGAGAGCCAGTGACTAGACCACCAGCCACCAGGGCAGGAGAGAGCCAGTGACTAGACCACCAGCCACCAGGGCAGGAGAGAGCCAGTGACTAGACCACCAGCCACCAGGGTAGGAGAGAGCCAGTGACTAGACCACTAGCCACCAGGGCAGGAGAGAGCCAGTGACTAGACCACCAGCCACCAGGGCAGGAGAGAGCCAGTGACTAGACCACCAGCCACCAGGGCAGGAGAGAGCCAGTGACTAGACCACCAGCCACCAGGGCAGGAGAGAGCCAGTGACTAGACCACCAGCCACCAGGGCAGGAGAGAGCCAGTGACTAGACCACTAGCCACCAGGGTAGGAGAGAGCCAGTGACTAGACCACCAGCCACCAGGGCAGGAGAGAGCCAGTGACTAGACCACCAGCCACCAGGGCAGGAGAGAGCCAGTGACTAGACCACCAGCCACCAGGGTAGGAGAGAGCCAGTGACTAGACCACTAGCAGGAGAGAGCCAGTGACTAGACCACCAGCCACCAGGGTAGGAGAGAGCCAGTGACTAGACCACCAGCCACCAGCTGAAGCCACGCCTCTGACTACATAATAGTTGTACGTACAGAGTGCATGCGTCTACAACACGGACAGTGGAAGACCAGGTGCTTTATAACGAGCACAGCACCACACCCACAGCATTACAAAGCCCCTCCCCCAGAGGCTTCCAATACCACACACATGTGTCTGGATAAGGTTATGCTTTAGACTCGCCTCAATGCATGGGGATGCCTGCTGGCTCCCTGCTGCAGTGAAGGATTCAAAACACATTCCCAGAGTTTTTCTAGCACTGCACAGAATTTACCATGTTCAAGGTGAGTTTTAGCTGAGACATAATCTTCCCTCTTGAGATGTGCCATATATTTTACCCCCTGGTCAACCTGGACCTTAACCACACAAGACATCGAGGATGGCCAAGGAAATGTCTAAGTAAAATCATCTGCAGCTCACAATGACATTGAGTTTCTGAACTAGCCCTCTGGATAGTTCTAGCTATCGGTCACCTCAGAGACACCATTGCTGAGGCGCGCTTAAAACATACTTGCATTCTGTACCAGGAATGTACACCAGTTCATACCCACACACACAACAGATACCTCACATACACTCACACATCTAGCACACACTCACAATCCCAGCACAGTCTCATCCTAGCAGACACTCACACCATTAACTCACTAGGGCCAACAGTGGATATATCTGCGCTAGTGATTTTCCTGTTCCTGATGATAACACAAGAATGCATTTCAGCCACCCTATCAAAAAGTTATATTATAGCTTGTCGTGGAACGTTAGCAGTTGGCTAACATAATCACATTGTACCAGGGGAAGGGGGAGGGGTAGGGGGGAGAGGGGGAGGGGGGAGGGGGAAAAGAAAGAAAGAGGAAGAAGGAAAAAAATATGATTTCTGAAATTTGAGGTTTATTGTGGGTGTGGCTTTACAACAACAACAACAACATAAGAAGAACTGAGAGCAGCAAGCATTTAGAATACAACACTGAACACTGGAGAACTCTGAAGGGAAAAGCACTTCATTGTTTGGCATCCTAGAGCTCAGCAGATCAAGTCCTAGCCTGACATGGCTTGCCAAAATGCTAATGTGCTGGAAAAACACAAACCTGTACTGCACACTTAGGTACCCACACTTCTTTTCCTTTACTGATGTCAAGATCAACTGACAAAAAACCCAGGGGGTTGGCCAAAAGATTCCTGGCTTCCTCACACAATTAAAAAAAAATTTAAAATAAAAATCCCTAATTAAAAAGCTGGAGCCAGCTGTCCGACCACACCCCTAATTAAACGGCTGGAGCCAGCTGTCCAACCACGCCACCACACAAATTATAAGACAGCTGTTCTTGATGGCTTCTTTTTTCAAGTGCACTATACAAGTAAGTACCAGTAGCTAGTGTAAGAGCCTGCGTGTGTCTATACTACATGCATTCATCAGATTAGCAAGGGAGCCGGTCAGGGACAACACAGGCTTTAGCCACATGCCGCCAGCTGGAAGAGTTGGTTTTAGCTGTACTTAGCTTCCAAAACTAGCTCTAGTTAGCACTCCATGACTGCTCCTAATAGCACTTTGCTCCACTTAGCATCTACAGGTCTGACTGGTAACCAACTTCACCCCCCTGCAAGCTAATAGCCATTGTTCTTTGCCTCACTGAAACAAGTGGGGAACTAGGGGAACTACACCTGCATTACAACTTTCAGTTCTCAGTGATAATCACCTTGCCAACACACACTCACACATCATAATACACTTTCACACCTGCTGGTAGCCACTTCCAAGTGTGCTCAAACTTTCTTAGCATACACTCAGGCCCCAACACACCATTTAACACACACTAACACTTCTTTACACACATTGACACACATCCATTGTCTATAACCATGCAGTTACATGCAGCACTGCATTAACAGATTAACCACGCCATTAAAATTATATTATAATGCATGGGGCGGAGTTATTTTCAAGCGAGCAGTCAGCAAGAGAAATAACAAATGCCTGAAGCTTGGGCTAGAGTTTGAAAAACTTCGACTACCGTCTGCCCTAAAGCAAAGCAGTGTCTTGTCTACCAGATTTAGGAAACAATCTTAGTCTGCCATGCTTTAGTGACCGTTTGGAAATGGTGCTTCTTGATCTCGAAAGCTATCTTCGATGTTGAAGCAATGTTTAGCTAACGTCGACTTTTGTGATGCTCCTTCTTATAGAAGCATGCACAGATGGTGTGTAGAAGTTTCACCTGAGCTTAAGGAAACTCCTGGATGATGGATGATGCCAAGCGCTAGCAATGGATGTAGGAAAAAGCCAACTATAATTTTGTGCACAAATAATTTTCAATGTGTAGCTAGCTATCTTACCTTGTTAGATAGAGCTGTAGGGTTTAGGCATGCTAGTAATGGATCATTATAAGCAGCGTCCTATTTTCTAGAAGTGCAATACTACCATATAAACACTTTTAAAACCAACTAGCTCTTCTTTAAGTGGACCAGTCTGCTCTAAAATTGCTATTGACACTAATTGGCTTCAATCACCGTTCAAAGCTTGAATGCACGTGATGTCAATTGGCGTCCATTGCGGTTAATCGGTCAATTCATCCATCATCACGTTGGACAGTTCAAGCTTCCCTCTCTCTCTCTCTTGCCCCTCCTCCTATCAATGTCCCCGCCCCCTCTCCCCTCATCTCTTCTTACCTCAAATGTGTAGCGGCCTCTATTCTTGGAAGATTTGTCGTGGACCGACCAAACCTCATTCAGACGAATGACATCTCTACTGTCCTCGGTCTCATCCTCTCCCTCCAAAATCTCCACAGTTTTGCAGTTCAGGGTTGAACTATTCCTCAGCAAGACCCAGCGGTTCTTGTACGCCTGCAACCATGACAACAGCAAACTATGACCATATAATATCATACGCCGCGGATGTCTCGACAGTAGGAAGCTACTGTACCTGGGAGGTTGGGACACGAGGGTTCACAACACACGATATAGTGCATAGTTCATATTGGCGAGTCATGCTCTTCGTAATAACAATTAATCGTGCAGTTTAAACGGGTGATCAACTGCTAACCACAGAGTTCCCATGGCAACCTACACATTATAGGGGACACGACACAGCTCAAGTAAATGCGCTAACGATGGGGGTGGACTAATCAGAGGGAGCAGACAAACAGGAAGAAGACCTGCACGCATACTTCACATACTTCAGGTAATAATGAATACTGGTTTATGCCGAGGATTTTAAAAGGCAAAGTCAGTGTCATCCACAGACTTCAGCATGGGTGCTTCAGCTTGACCTGCGGTGACCCTTGCTTGCTTCACTCCTAGTATTTATCCGGAGTTGTCATCCGGAGTTGTCATACAAGTTAATAGCGCACTCCCCCCCCCATGCAACTTGGTTTACCGCGTACCAAGCCTGAGGTTTATGATCCAGATCAGTGACAGACACATTCCATGCTGAAGGAACTCATCTGGTGAGCTTTGATCGCCTATTTGAGCCCCATTAGTAGAATAAACAACCATAATCAAACACCGATTTGGGCCACTTCACATGTCTCCCTGGTCTCTGCTGTTGCTGCTGACAACGCAATGCTATAAAGATTGCCTGGTGAGCGGCTGGGAACTGGGTCCTGCCTGCTACCGTGGGTTACCGTGGGTGAAGCAGAGGGGAATGTTCATGTTGATTTAGCAAGTGTGTGTGTGTATGTGTAGGGGTGGGGAGGATGGGGGGAGGTGAATTAACCACTCATTTATGGTGACTTCTTTGTGAAAGCACTTGCATAACTGCTCTGAAATGTGTTGTGATTCCACGCTAAATCTCCCGGAAGTAGATAGCATACGAAGAGAGTGATCAGGTCTTTGTCAGCTCCCATGAACGCCTCCGTACGTCTCTACAAGTCCCACAACCTTTTCCTAGGACCTGCCGGGATTCCCAAGATTCTTGGTGTTACTCTTGGGATGTCCCCAAGTGAGGGTGACCGACCATACCACATGCATATCCCAAACCAGTCCTGGGGTTAGGGCTATGGCTTAGGGGGTATCCCAGGGATAAGGTTGGGCTGGCAAGTATCCCAGGAATCTTGAGCTGTCCTAGGAGAGGTCCAGCAGTGGACGGCCCTCCGAGAATGTGGAGACGCCTCCGCAGTGATGTGGGGTGCACTACACCACAGGCTGATCATGTGACTGCATCACAGAAAAGTACAAGATCCAATGAGGTAGATCATCTTTCATTTTCTGCCCCACCCCGCCCCGCCCTTCTTTGGTTATTCTCTCATCGGAACAAGAACAAAACAAATAGACTGACAAGTCAAAACAGAAAGCAAACAAGACCAAACAAGACCATATCCAGATAGACCACAACCGGTTAGATGACCCTTTACCAAAATACACCAACCGTGGTCCACATACATGGGTACAGTCGTGCTTGCTTTCCTCTTGCTTTCCTGTCAATACAAATATTCAAAAAAAATTGTTTTGCTTTTGATTGGTTGGTTTTCCTTGTTCTGCAGCTCACGAGTGCGGCCACGCCCAACCCAGAGTAGTAGCCAGCCAACTTGCAGAGGTGAACCAATCCTACCTGACACTTAATCTAACCCATTTTTAACTGTTGTGCACTGCACAAGAGAGCCCACCTCGCTGTGTTGCTATTAGCTGGGGTCAGCCATGGATCAGCTGCAGCCTCCTTCAAGGACTTGGCAAGAGTTGCACAGGAGAGCTCCAGAACTAACCAACATAGTCTTGTTATTCTACACCATATTTGTTGCTAGACTACACTTTGCTTGAGGAAGATTATTCATCAGCAAATCAACTGCTGCCCAGATCAGATTCAGCTGCACAGCAAAGCAGAGCTCCAGTCACAGCATAGCAGCTCCAGTCACAGCAAAGCAAAGCTCGAGTCTCAGCATAGCTGCTCCGGTCACAGCATAGAAAAGCTCCAGTCTCAACACAGCAAAGCTCAAGTCTCAGCATAGCAGAGCTCCAGTCTCAGCAAAGCAAAGCTCCAGTCACAGCATAGCAGAGCTCCAGTCACAGCATAGCAGAGCTCCAGTCACAGCAAAGCAAAGCTCTCGAGTCAGCACAGTAAGTTTTAGCCGAGATAGGAGCTTTGTCTTTTTTTTTGGAGGGGGAAGGGAGAAGGGAGAGAGTTCTAGCCGCCATTTAAAAAAGTGAGTCAAACCAATCTAGGCAGCACTGGCATACATCCCGCTCTCCTCATAAATCTGCCATGAGCCAAGTTGTCTCTCACCTGATAGCTCTTTGATGACCTATCAGCACAGATCAACCACTTTGTCTTGTCCAGAAGAATGGAAAAGAACCACTGGCCTCTGTTCCTGGCTCCATTAGAGGTTGGTTGGCTATGCTATCTCAATGAGATCAGAGGCAGCACCCAACACTCCACAGCTAACTTCCCATGCCCCACCACAAGCAAGTGTGTCCTGCAGATAGCTATTCACTGCCTGGCATGGCCCACACACACTTGTGGTTCATTGTTTCCAACTCCCTCACCAAACCAGAGCACATGCAACCATAGCCTTTAGCTGTGGTTGAGCCACAGGAAGCTACCCCACTCACAATCTTAATCTAATTATCAAAGAAGACACTGGAGCCTTCTGCCCCTAATTTTAAAATACTCGTTTGTGTGAACTCTCACACACATCTTAACCTAATTATTAAAGAAGACTTCTGCCCCTAATTATAAAATACTCATTTGTGTGAACTCACATTCTTAATCTAATTATCAAAGAAGACATTGGAGCCTTTTGGACCTAATTTTAAAATACTCATTTGTACATTAAATGATCTAGAGGATTCTTGTTTCATGTATCAAGTTGGTATTTCAAAGCTCAATAGAAACGACCAGCAAGACTCTTGCTTTGTAGACAAGTCTTCTCTTTCACAGGAAGGTTTCCTTGGGGGGGGGGGGAAGGGGGGTGGGGGGTTCCTCTTCCATGAAGGGGGTCTCTTTTGTCATGAGAGGTCCTCTTTCATGAAGTGCCCTTTCATAACTTGCTTGGAAACAATATGTTTATGTATATTTCTCACACTAGACATAACAACATACCAATTATGGGACTGCTACACAGACCTGGTCATAGCAGCTGCAGTGTGCCTTGTTATAAGACTGCGTATGGGAACGAGGGATTCATTGTGCTTACAACGCACTCACACCTGTAGCCATGACGATGCTCGGACAAAGGGCTGAGTTGACACTAAAGTGACAGCCATGTAAGCCGAGGGTTGGATCCCTCCAAGTGGGCGCATTGTCATGGTGACAGATAGCAACAACGGCGTAGGCCTTTCGACTTAGCAAATCGTGCAGTACTGAAGTGTTTGATAATAAACAGTTAGGTGTTAATCAGCTAGCTATCTAACCTCTAATTAACTAGCTAGCCTCTAATTAGCAATCTAGCCTCTAATTAGCTAGAAAATGCACACCCTGATAACTACACAGGTGTTCAGTGGTGAATAAGCCAACCGTCTGCATGTGGAGTCTGCAGGCCAATGAGCTTGGCCGCACTGATTTAATAACCTCTTCTTCTTGCTAAATGGCCAGAAACCGTAATTCCATCTCAATAGTGACGTTTCATAGGCAAGATTTTAGAGACCTTAAAAAAATCCAATTAAACACATGCCCATACAACAGTATACACAGAAGTGGCCAATGGCCAGCATCTGCTCAGCGCAGAAGAAGTAGCTACAAGCTTGGTAGTGAATGTTATTTAATTCGTATCACATGCTAAGAGCATACAACTGGATTTGTCACACTGAACAATGGCGGCCCTAGTGAGTAATTGTCACTCACGCCCGAGTACTCCAGCTGAGAAGTGGTGGCAACATTTGCCATATCCTTAGCAACCGCCAGCAGCCCTAGAGCTTCTAATTATAAACACGCTTTCTTAACAGGATTACCATGCAGAGAACTACCATGTAGAGCATGCCGAGTAGAGCGCCGCCAAGTCAAGTATGACCAGGCAGAGTATGACCAAGCCAAATATGAGTCTGACAGGTCCAGTCTGACCCCAAGCCAAGTCTGACCAAGCCAATTCTGACCAGTTCGAGTCTGACCAGTTTGAGTCTGACCAGTTTGAGTCTGACCAGGCAGAGTATGACCATGTCGAGTCTGACCTTGTCAAGTCCAACCTGGTTGAGTATGACCATGTCGAGTATGACAGTTCGAGCCTGACCTTGTCAAGTCCAACCTGGTCGAGTATGACCATGTCGAGTATGACCATGTCGAGTATGACCATGTCGAGTCTGACCATGTCAAGTCCAACCTGGTTGAGTATGACCATGTCGAGTATGACAGTTCGAGCCTGACCTTGTCAAGTCCAACCTGGTCGAGTATGACCATGTCGAGTATGACCATGTCGAGTATGACCATGTCGAGTCTGACCTGGTCGAGTATGACCAGGTTGAGTCTGACCTGGTCGAGTATGACCATGTAGAGAATGACCATGTCGAGTCTGACCATGTCGAGTCTGACCATGTCGAGTCTGACCTGGTCGAGTATGACCAGGTTGAGTCTGACCTGGTCGAGTATGACCATGTCGAGTATGACCATGTCGAGTCTGACCATGTCGAGTAGGACCATGTCGAGTCTGACCTGGTCGAGTATGACCAGGTTGAGTATGACCATGTCGAGTCTGACCATGTCGAGTAGGACCATGTCGAGTCTGACCTGATCGAGTATGACCAGGTTGAGTATGACCATGTCGAGTCTGACCTGGTCGAGTATGACCAGGTTGAGTATGACCATGTCGAGTCTGACCATGTCGAGTCTGACCTGATCGAGTATGACCAGGTTGAGTATGACCATGTCGAGTCTGACCTGGTCGAGTATGACCAGGTTGAGTATGACCATGTCGAGTCTGACCATGTCGAGTCTGACCTGGTCGAGTATGACCATGTCGAGTATGACCAGGTTGAGTATGACCATGTCGAGCCTGACCATGTCGAGTCTGACCATGTCGAGTATGACCTGGTCGAGTATGACCTGGTCGAGTATGACCAGGTCGAGTAGGACCAGGTCGAACCAAACAGAGTGAACTCTGTACTGATGTTTACATCTTGTCTCAACCAAATGAATCAATCACAAGGTTTCCAAGTGCACACTCTCAGCCCGCATACATAAATATTAAAGCTCAGTTACATTCAGTCGGCCATTGTGCTACTCACTCTCTACCCTCAGCCAAAGACCAAACCAGCAAAACTTGTTTTGCTTCCCATGCCAGATGTTCAGTGAGAATCATGTAGTCTTACTCTCACCACACACATTCACACCACATATACACATACACACTCACTCACCATATATATTCATGCATACACACACTCATCACCACATATTCATGCACACACACACGTTCACCACACATGCATCCACTCAACACACACACACACACACACACCTTGTGATATTTTTATTTTTTGCATTCTGTTCAAAGAGGAAGCAAAGGAGAAAGTCTCCAGCCTTATTGTTAAAATTCATATTTCAACTCCCAGCTCTCCTATCGACTAAGCATCAGCTATCATTAGAACTTTGATGTTTATAAGTATACATTGTTGTGGTCTTAGACCTTCCTCTTGGATAAGGGAACAAGTCATAGGTTAGTGAGGGCTAGTCCCTGGATGCTACTTATGATGAGACACAGAGATACGTGGGACATACCCTTACTGCCCCACCTACCCTTACTGCCCCACCGGCCACCGCTATTGATGAACATTAAACATTGCACAGTTTACATGAGTATCACATGGCACTCAGCTAATGAACTCTCCAGCCATTTCAGATGATCAGGAAGGCACCACAGCCCATAATTAATACCTAATTACTACCTCGTTAAAATATTTCACATGGGTAACACACTTTAAAATTTTCCATATGCCTTGAACTACTGTGTAGTGTAGTGTAGTGTGTGTGTGTGTGTGTGTGTGTGTGTGTGTGTGTGTGTGTGTGTGTGCATGCAAGTGTTGTGTGTGTCCAGTGCAAGTGGATTGTATCAGATTACAGAATATGTAATTGACAAGGCCGAATAAGCTATTAATGAGAATAATTGAACTCTTGGCGACATCCAGCAAGGGTCACCTCTGCATTACCATCTCTTGACCTGGTAAGGCTACAAGCAAACTTATATCCCTGTACAGTACACCAAATGACAGCAAGTTCAGGTTGGAGTGTTCTCTGGACTGCTCTGCATAGCTGCTCAACGGCTAGCAATACCCCATCACTTCTTATGACAACAACGGTGCAACAAATGACAGGAGGCTCAGGGATGGTTTTCCTTGGGCTGCTCTGCACAGCTGCTAAACAGCTAGCACTATCATTGTACTTATCAAGACTGCAGCTCCATTGCTCTGAGCAGTGAAGCAACACACCAGCTAGTAAGCTCTGTTGAACAGTGAAGCAACACACCAGCTAGTAACAAACAGGAAACCTTCAGCTTTCATTCTTTCAATACCTCTCTATGTGCACATGACAATTTGTGTCTGCCATAATTATTAATTTCGAAAACTAATCAGCTAATAGGTTGGTTGCTAATTAAAAATGAATGCTATACATTGGGGGGAGAGGTATATTTGCTAGTGCATTTAATGCATAAGACTAAACTGTTGAAAGTGATGCTATGGATTAGCCACTCCTCAATGCATCCTGACTAGGAATCTAACGATATGGATGCAGCAGAGTTTACACATGCTCCCGTTTAAACAAACCCTCTCCCATCCTGCTGCTACTCAGTTTGAGCTTCCTTTCTGCACTGAGACCTAGTTATAAGTTTCGACACAAAAAGGACTTCTTGGATATGCCCATCTTTCCCCAGGATGCCAAACCTAGCAGCAGCAACATATTTCGTGCACCAAGATGCTACCTTGGTAACGCTAGCAACAGTTTCACTAGCTGTAACATGAGAACTGAACAAGCAGGCTTAGCTTGGGTACATCATTACTTGTTACTCACTGATCCAAATATGTTCTTTTTCTTCACATCAAGACGACCTCTCTTGATTATGTCTGACATCTTGTTTCTCTCTGAACAACACTGTTCTGTGTCCTTTTCCACCTCTAGAATACAGCAACAATTTCATGTGATTTTCAACAAATATGTAGCTCTTCAATAAAACAACTATCAAGCTAGAGCTTCATTAGCTAATGACCTATTAAATATGTATTAGCTGTTTCAAGGGCGACACCTCACAGGTGACAAGAGCACGCACTTTAAATGCGAACTAACTTAGCTGGACTGCAAAGCATCGAGTTATTAAGAGGGGAAGAAGCTTCTGCAGCTAGCTAACTAGCTATCTTGTTAGCAGGCGACATCGGCTAAATCTCGTATTGCGAACAGTTAGCTACGATTAAATGAAAGAGTGAGAGAGCCCACTCGCATCTGCAGTAACTATATCTACGTAACCTCCTTTAATAGCTGGCCAGCTAAGCTGCTTCAATTGTTAATTAGCTAACAAAAAAAAACAACAACAACAACAACATGGCCAGCTAGGTGAGACAATGCAAGCATATATATATATTTTTTTTAAAAGCCTCATTTTTATTTAGCCGACTTACCTAGCCTTGCAACTAGCACCCTAGCGAACTAAAGTTCCTTCTTTCACTTCTAGTTCTAAAAAGTATGAAACCAATAGCACGCGCGTGCCGCCACACCCCCTAAATATAAAACGAGCAGTAGCCAGGTCTTATTAGACCAGGGGAGAGACTTATCAAAATGTCGACATACAGAAGAGGGAGAAGATCTTCAAAGATATACTGGGGTAACTTGATGCATGATGAAATAATAGTTTAAAATTATAATTCTCTATAGTCCTACTGTTGTAACTAGCTAGTTCATTTTCAATTTGGTTAGTCGTGAGCTATAATATATATACTGTATCAGTACCTTTTTGTGTTAATTATAATCAAGGAGAGCCTGTAACTAACCCAATTACTCCAGCTAATCATTGCAGCTACCTCTGCCTTTAAAAGAGAAGCAGCATCTGCCATGTAGAATAAAATATCTATGGTATAAGATGATGACTGCAGAGCTTGGAATATTTGTGCAACAGGATTGAGCTGGTCAATATAGCATGTGTGGAGTGTGTGTGCTCAATCCTTAAACAGTTTTACTGCTTAAAATTCCTGTTTGGGTGGAGCAAGTGTGCAATCCTAGGATCGATCATGCAAGAACGATTTCCTTCTCTCAATTCTCAGGCAGGACGAGCGTGTGTATACACACCTAATCTTGGGAGAATTACAAACGAAACCTGAGATCTTGTGACCGAGAAACTCAACCCCACCTCCGGGTTTTAATGTAACATGGCATGTGTGTACTACCAAGTTTGTGCATTTACGAGTATGTTTCAGACGGCAAAGAATGGGGGGAGAATGAGATAGGTGTCCTCTACAGAAACTAAAACCTTAAGTCCAGGGAATGAATGTATTATGCCAGGTGCTGTTTCTAGATGAGTCATGGTAGTCTCACGTAAACAAGGCTTCTCTCAATTTGTTGAGAAAGTGGCGGTTGATTGAGCTTCAGTACAAGACAGACTTTTTAAACAACTTAATTGTTGGAGCAATTGTATGCACTCCAATGCTCATTTATTGCAACCACCCAAGTGCACTACTATTACTACTACTACTACTACTACTACTACTACTACTACTACTTTTGCCATCCATCTTATACAAGCAGCATTTTTCATGCCTTCAGCTATGCGGTTGTTGTCGTTATTCAAATCATGGTCACTGTGGTCTCCGGTTGGAGAATGGTGTCTAAAACAACACTCCACAGTAGTGTTAATTGGATGCACTAGTATAGCCTGTTGCAGCACTGAACTCTCTGTCGGGAGAAATATTGTTTCAGTGTTAGCTATTCTTCTTGCATTGTGTGTGGCATGTGTAAGCGATTGTGTTTCTAGCATGAGATTGTTCTTCTATTATTGCAGGACACTTGAAGCTGTCTGTCGTGGAGGATGCCAGCGCTCTGGTGGTTCAGAGTATGTTATGTGAAACTGGTGTGGGGGGGGGGGGGGGGGGGGGGGGGAGGGGGGGGAGATGTAGTCCAGGGTAATCTTTATCGAGTTCTTATAAGTGCCTACCTCCTCGTAAGTCTGAATGCTAGCAGGTCATTGTGCTGAGTGGAGTACTCACTCTGTGATGTACTAAACATCACCCTTGAATACTAGAAGCACTGGCTGAATCTTTTCAATAGAGCCCACCTGTCCACTAGGGCGCAGCTGCTCACTAGAAATTAGTGTATCCAGCCACTCCACACTCGGCGCTCCGTGTTGTTGCCATGACGTCACATGACTAAGCTGACCTTATTTCAAATATAAATTTCTTTTAGTAACATGCTGTTAACCAGACTATATGTGCAATGATTGCCCTCCCTAGTGGAGAGGTGGGCTCTATTGAAAAGATTAAGCCAGTGCTTATAGTATTCAAGGGTGATGTTTAGTACATGACAGAGCAACATGGCTGGTATAAAGAAGAGTGAGCTTGGTACGTGGGTGACTGCCTTTGAGGAATTCCCTAGAAATTAACAGCTATGGTGCACAACCATAGCCTCCAACCCTGCTAGCAATGTCCGAACACAGGGTGTCGAGTGAAGGCAGGTGGCTAGGTGCACACCCTGCTAGCAATGTCCGAACACAGGGTGTCGAGTGAAGGCAGGTGGCTAGGTGTACGGGTGGCAGCCAAACTATATGGGAGTGGTTAAGTGGCAGTGCAGCTCATACACACTTTTAAGGAGGCAGTTTATTGCTCCGAGTAAAGCTAAAAGTTTTTTTCCACAGCCTAGCTTTCCTCAGTTTCCATGGCAGGCATTTCTTCCCAATTTCACTTTTTTTGGTTGCTTTACCTGGTTCCATGATTACCCTGTACCGACCCTTAGCAGTGCATCTTTAAGCACAGTGCGCACGCAGAATTATATCGTTGTAGTTCATACATGTATGTGCATGAGGGGGGCATTTAGTGTTCCTTGTGATGACCATACTTACGCCTGAGGAGAAAAGGCATTTCGTGATACACAGTCTGCTCCACTCACTCACTCACTCACTCACTCACCGATTATCGCTAGGGTACAGTGTAACATTAAGACTTTGCAGGAATGCATGTGACTCAGAAACTCCCACCTCCTAAAAATTAACGGCATTGTTACTGCCGTGCTTAGCAATCCTACTAGACTTATTACACACACCCACTACAAATTGTGTTTAAAAAATAAATTAAAAATAAAAATAAACACCTATTACCTGACTATTTAGGCAGTAAAATAGGGAAGACAAATTCATCCCTCCTTGATTAATTAAATTTTCTAGGCAGCTGCTCAGGGTAGACAGAATACCTGGAATTGGGGAGTCCAGAAAAGGGCATATTCGTATTGTTTGTATCCCCAACAGTTTCACTCATGACACAGACTTTTCATCGTGGGCTAAATAGACTTAGATTCCTAATAAGGATGTTGATGCTCTTGGTTTTTCCAACTCAGAACTTGTAGACATACTTGACCCATTTAGGTGTGTGTTTTTACGGCAAGACAGCATGCAGGAACATTCTGGATAGGAGTGGGGATATGTCTTTGTTAAAGGTGATGGTTGAAAGGTTATAATTGGCTAGCTGGGCAGGCCATCATTGGGGAGTTTCATGGGAAAGGCTGTTCATGACATGTCTCTGGTGATGTGTCAGTCTGTGTGCTGGGCATTCGCCTGAAAAGTTTATGAGTTGGTCACCTTAAATAGAATGAGCTTTCGAAAGTAAAAGAAGTTGTCATCATTTTGGAGGATATCGAGGCGAGAGAAACCTGGCTGCAATGTCTGTAGAGGAGAGAGAACTGGCTTCATAATCATAGTCAATAGAGGAGAGAGAACTGGTTGCATGGTCAGTAGAGGAGAGAGAACTGGCTGCATAGTCAGTAGAGGAGCTGGCTGCATAGTCAATAGAGGAGAGAGAACTGGTTGCATGGTCAGTAGAGGAGAGAGAACTGGCTTCATAATCATAGTCAATAGAGGAGAGAGAACTGGTTGCATGGTCAGTAGAGTAGAGAGAACTGGCTGCATAGTCAGTCAATAGAGGAGAGAGAACTGTTTGCAATAGTCAGTAGAGGAGAGACTGTTAGCATGGTCAGTAGAGGAGAGAGAACTGGCTGCATAGTCAGTAGAGGAGAGAGGACTGGCTGCATAGTCAATAGATGAGAGAGAACTGGTTGCATGGTCAGTAGAGGAGAGAGAACTGGCTGCATAATCATAGTCAATAGAGGAGAGAGAACTGGTTGCATGGTCAGTAGAGTAGAGAGAACTGGCTGCATAGTCAGTCAATAGAGGAGAGAGAACTGTTTGCAATGGTCAGTAGAGGAGAGACTGTTTGCATAGTCAGTAGAGGAGAGAGAACTGGCTGTATAGTCAGAAGTGGAGAGAGAACTTGCTACATATTCAGAAGAGGAGAGAGACTCTACTAATTATGCAGCCAGTTCTCTCTCCTTTACTGACTATGCAGTCAGTAGGAGAGAGAACTGGCTGCACAATCAGTAGATGAGAGAGAACTGGCCTGTAGAAGTCTGACATTTCTCTGCATAATGTCAAATGCAGGATATAGACATGGTCAGGAACACAAATAAGACTGATCACGAACAGAAACAAACTAACAAATCAGTGTAGAAGTCAGCTGCCTGTTATGGGAATATCCCCCCCCCCCCCCCCAAAAAAAAATACTTTCGTCCTTAATATTCCCCCCCCCCCCCCCCCTCACCGAAAGACCCGAGGCCTGCTAAAATTCTTAATTAAGGCTTTTGAAGTCGGACTCATAATTAAGATCTCAGGCTTGGCAATGTTTTTATTTTAAAGGGAGCTACTGGATTTATGTGTCTAGTATACTACACGTACTATCTAGTAATCTACAGGAAGTAACTAGTATACTAGAGGGAGTGCTGCAATGAGAATCGTAAAGCAATAATACTGTAGGCATGTGGGCAGACAAGTTTCTGGCTTGCCTATTGCCTTTCAGACTTGCCAGCAGAGAACATGCTTGTGTTTGTGTGGAGTGCAGCTTTCTGTTGGTGTATAGATATGGAGCCATCCTGCGAAATTTTAGTGCAACTGAGCGAGTGAGAAGCATGAAGCCGTGCTATCACCAACATAGTGGTGCACTTACAAGGTCAGACAGAGGTCACTTGATTTCTAGTGATACTTTTCATGCTTTGACCATGTATATGGACAGTGTGCGATACGTCTCAAGTACCCATGATTTCGCACCTGGAGCGGTGCAAGGTGGAACGGGAACTTTGGTACTGCCGTCATGTCAGCAGGTCCACGAGTGTCTATCAATGCACACAGACATACATTCACTCTTAAGGAATTCGAGCTGCTCAGATGTACATACACTTAAACATTAGCTGTGTTTATCACAGTGCTGTACTACAGCTTCTGCTCCAAACTTTTATCAGCCACCATGTTGCATTCGTTCACCAGCAAGGATGGGGAGAAGAGACCACAGAAAAGCAGGGGGATAGAGAAGTCAGAGCAGGCTTCTGAAGCTAAACAGCAAAGCATAAGGAACAGAGGTTGGTGAGAACTGAAGCCAGCTGTGAATAGGCAGCTATTTGAAAGAAGACTTCCATCGTGGAGCCATGGAGATTCAAGGTTCTTGTCTGTGAAAAAGAAGACCCACTCATGAGGTCAAGCTGGGTGGACTCGGGTTCACATGGAAAGCTATTGGAACAAGAATTAATTTGGACAGATGCTGCCCAGTACTCAACGATTAATTACATGGTCTGCTTCTGGCATGGAGTCAGTGTTTGCCATAAGGCTTTAGAAGGCCGACTCAAGTATCTAGTATCAGGTTTGGCAAGGCTCACAGCTTGCTGCAAAATGTCTTACATTCATCTCTCTTTGTGCTCACCCCCTCCTCCATCACCACTGTCTGTTCCCAGTCAACTTGATGTCTAGTTCTATTTTTAGCACTTATGTATATGTCTACAATGATACCAGTGGGTTCTGTGATGATATTCACGCTTCACACAATGATGTCACTATGTGCTTTCTCTCTATTCCCACAGTATTTGAGGCGAGGGGACTTCAGGGCAGAGATGGAGCCATGCTGAATACATATATCAAGGTTCGTTGAGGTGTGGTCTGTCTGTGGGTGCACATTAGCACTTGCAGTTTGCCTCTCTCGTTCGATTGGATTGCTGTGTAGTTTGGAGTGTCATTACAGGGGTGGGGTTGGCTGATTGTGGGGGCAGCATGGTGTTTAGTTGTGTGGGTGGCATGATGTTTAATTGTGGGGGCAGGTATTTAATTGTGGGGGTGGCATGGTGTTTAATTATGGGGGCGGCATGGTGTTTAATTGTGGGGGTGGCATAGTGTTTAATTGTGGGGGTGGCATAATATTTAATTGTGGGGTGGCATTGTATTTAATTGTGGGGTTGGCATGGTGTTTAATTGTGGGGTTTGCAAGGCGTTTAATTGTGGGGGTGGCACAATGTTTAATAGTGGGGGTGGCATGGCGTTTAATTGTGGGGGTGGCTTAATGGTGGGGGTGCATAATGTTTAATTGTGGGGTGTGGCATGTGGCACGGCATTTAATTGTGGGGGTGGCATGGTGTTTAATTGTGGGGTGGCATGGTGTTTAATTGTGGGCATGGTGTTTAATAGTGGGGGTGGCATGGTGTTTAATAGTGGGGGTGGCATGGTGTTTAATTGTGGGGTTGGCATAGTGTTTAATTGTGGGGGTGGCATGGTGTTTAATTGTGGGGTTGGCATAGTGTTTAATTGTGGGGGTGGCATGATGTTTAATTGTGGGGGTGGCATGGTGTTTGATTAAATAGGTATTAATATTATTTTCTGAAGTGGGAGGAGGGAATATAAAATATAAATTGCCACACCCACAACAATGGACTCATTATTGGATCCTAAAGTCCTCGTTGGCAGTCAATAATCATTAGGCAGTGTCTCTGAACTATGCACCTAGCTACATGCAGTACAAGAGTCTAAGTCATTCATCTTCGGTTACTTGTTTTTTTATACTGTGGGAGCTTGTTAGGCAGGTGTCTGGCTACACTAAGCACTACTGTTTGTTAAGCACCTACTTTACTGTTGGTTCTAGCTTGTTTTTGTTAAAGAGCTGGTTGTTAGGCAGGTGTCTGGCTACACTAAGCACTGTTTGTTAAGCACCTACTTTACTGTTGGTTCTAGCTTGTTTTTGTTAAAGAGCTGGTTGTTAGGCAGGTGTCTGGCTACACTAAGCACTACTGTTTGTTAAGCACCTACTTTACTGTTGGTTCTAGCTTGTTTTTGTTAAAGAGCTGGTTGTTAGGCAGGTGTCTGGCTACACTAAGCACTGTTTGTTAAGCACCTACTTTACTGTTGGTTCTAGCTTGTTTTTGTTAAAGAGCTGGTTGTTAGGCAGGTGTCTGGCTACACTAAGCACTACTGTTTGTTAAGCACCTACTTTACTGTTGGTTCTAGCTTCTTTTTGTTGAAGAGCTGGTTGTTAGGCAGGTGTCTGGCTACACTAAGCACTGTTTGTTAAGCACCTACTTTACTGTTGGTTCTAGCTTCTTTTTGTTGAAGAGCTGGTTGTTAGGCAGGTGTCTGGCTACACTAAGCACTGTTTGTTAAGCACCTACTTTACTGTTGGTTCTAGCTTCTTTTTGTTAAAGAGCTGGTTGTTAGGCAGGTGTCTGGCTACACTAAGCACTACTGTTTGTTAAGCACCTACTTTACTGTTGGTTCTAGCTTCTTTTTGTTAAAGAGCTGGTTGTTAGGCAGGTGTCTGGCTACACTAAGCACTACTGTTTGTTAAGCACCTACTTTACTGTTGGTTCTAGCTTCTTTTTGTTAAAGAGCTGGTTGTTAGGCAGGTGTCTGGCTACACTAAGCACTGTTTGTTAAGCACCTACTTTACTGTTGGTTCTAGCTTCTTTTTGTTAAAGAGCTGGTTGTTAGGCAGGTGTCTGGCTACACTAAGCACTACTGTTTGTTAAGCACCTACTTTACTTTGGTTCTAGCTTCTTTTTGTTGAAGGGCTGGTTGTT
Organism: Cladorhizidae sp. MBARI D1340-BT2; assembly: GCA_028752905.1. Classification (NCBI taxonomy): domain Eukaryota; kingdom Metazoa; phylum Porifera; class Demospongiae; order Poecilosclerida; family Cladorhizidae; species Cladorhizidae sp. MBARI D1340-BT2. The sequence goes on from JAQNBH010000016.1 coordinate 17,436,514, forward strand.
AGGCAGGTGTCTGGCTACACTAAGCACTACTGTTTGTTAAGCACCTACTTTACTGTTGGTTCTAGCTTGTTTTTGTTAAAGAGCTGGTTGTTAGGCAGGTGTCTGGCTACACTAAGCACTACTGTTTGTTAAGCACCTACTTTACTGTTGGTTCTAGCTTCTTTTTGTTAAAGAGCTGGTTGTTAGGCAGGTGTCTGGCTACACTAAGCACTACTGTTTGTTAAGCACCTACTTTACTGTTGGTTCTAACTTCTTTTGGATGGATATTTGACTGTTTCCTCCTGCTGACAATCAGTGTTCCATAGTTTGTGACCAGAGAAATTTGTAGATGCGATGTCCACAAACGATACTCTCCATGCCCTTCTCTGAAAAGTTCCAACCATTCTCCATGCCTTCTAGCTAGCCTGGTGGATAAACTTGGCAGCCTGTGCATGTAAGGAGTTGATTATGTCTCTGCACGTGTGGATTGCTCGTCAAGCAAGCTCTCACTACTAAGTGGGCATTTTCTTACCTGTTGCTATAAGCGTGCAGCTTAACGACCAGCTTTCGCTGAGTTGAGTTTCTCTCGGCAAGCATCTGTAGAGCCTAAGAGCTAAATGTCATTATTGTGGCTATGGTGTTGCTATGGCAACAATGGTATATAATCACGGTGATGGTTTATGTCAGAGTTTCTCCACTTTGCCCGTATATTGTCTTTCTGTCGTTGGCAGGGGCAAGTTGTACTTTGTTTGTCCACCATATAAACTCCTGGTTTGTTCCAGTGTGGAGTCCAGAGTGCACTTGTATGCTCAAGTGCTTTCAATTATCTCCGTAGCCTAACTACAAGCATTTCCTTATGAGCAAAGTCATATATACAGGATGAGTGATGATGTAACCTTTACATCTGTTAACACCAGTTACTCCGAGCAACAAGTGAAGTAATACCATGGCTTGCACACACACACACATACACACACACTCACTCTCTCACACACTTTCACACACACACATATAAACACTCTCACACACACTCTCACACATACATAAGCACTCTCTCACACACACTCTCTCCACACTCTCACACACACACTCACTCTCGCACACACTCTACACACTCACACACACTCTCTGTCATACACACTCTCTCTCACACACACACACACACACACATGTGGACCTGTGCCACCAAAACTGTTACTTATTTTATGAAGTGGTATAGTCACATATTTAATGTTTAATTGAGTAGAACTGAAGTGCCAATCTCTAGCGCTGTTTTATGCGCTGTTAATAAAACAGAATTTTAACTTTTGAAATTGGGTAGGTTCTATATTTAAGCTTCTGGCGCTCCTGGGGGTACAGGACCTAGGCACCCTCAGCCAGGGGGATAGTGAGTGCCAGCTGGACTCCCCTCCAACCAATAGGACCCTCACAAGCAGCAGCACGTAATGTTAAGGTAGGTCTCGGGCAAGGCAAGATCAGAGCTAGGACAAAGACTAGTTTCGACAAAGAAGTTTGAACAAATAAGCTTGGATAGTGTAGTGCCAGGAAGAGGCAATGAAGAGTGGACACTTGAACCACAGAGGCAAAATAAAGTTGTGGTGAAGCAATTTTGGCCCCGGACCATTTTTGGTTGACAACCCCTCACAATACAGGGCCGTAGCAAAGGGTCCGGCTGCTCCGGTTTTGACCAGACCACTTTTTTTTAGCTATGGCTAAATAAAAGTTTTAAAGGTTCAGAGTTCAAGCCTGCTTAAATCAAATCATGTGCATGCGTATAGAGTTGATAATCAAACAATTGATTGAAACGTCACGAAATGTTTAGCAGCTTTGTGAATCCAGTCTGTCCTTCTTATCGCTACTCCTGGAGCTGCTCCATCTGCTTTCTGGAGGTCCACCAGAGATCGCTGGATATATAGCCCAACCAGTCTCGTTCAACTTTCCTAAACGCTCCTTTGTAAGAAGAATGTAACCTTCCGTGCTTTTCTGCCTGTTTGGTTCTCGAAATGGCCATTCTTCACGTACTGTATGATGAGGCCAAGGATGTTGCATACTGTATCATGGGAATCAAGACAAAAAGAATAAGGACCAGCAATGCTGACTAGATCTTTGGAGTGCATTTCCAACACTACAGTCCCAAGACAAGTCAGTAGGAGACTCTGAGATGAACAAATTCAACAATTTTGATGTCAAGAATTACTTTCTTTCACTTTCCTCTGGTCAGTTGACACTTTTGTCTTCCGTCAAATGCCTTGTGCAACTCATATTGGTCATGGCTGCCACTAATGCATCTTCTGAAAGGTCTTTTAGTGTCCTAAGGCATGTAAAGACGTATCTTCGTGCAACGGTGAAGCAGGAACGCCTGAATTACTTAATGCTTCTTCATGTTCATAAGGATAAAACTGATGCACTGGATCTCGAGATTATCTTAATAAATGAATTTGTAGGTAGTTCAGATCACAGGTGTAATATATTTGTAAAATTTTAATCTAACAACATTGGTGGACTTGCATTCAAATAACTAGCACAAACTCACTACTGGATTTGTGTCCTAGCCAGAATCAAGTCCTATATAATCAATAGCCATAAGCAATCATCAGTAATAAAATGTAAACACATCCGGCCACTCCCATGGTCACGCCCACTTCCTGGCCATGCCCACTTCCTGGCCGGACCACATCAAAATTGCTTGCTACGGGCCTGCAATAGAGCAAGCTAGCTAGGTGCCATGATGAAAGGGCATGGAAGGAGAAGGGAGTACGTGGTATTGTCATTACCTAGGTCTTCACAGCAGGTGCACCATGTCCTAATTACCTTGGTCTTCACAGCAGCTGCACCATGTCCTAATTACCTTGGTCTTCACAGCAGCTGCACCATGTCCTAATTACCTGGGTCTTCACAGCAGGTGCACCATGTCCTAATTACCTTGGTCTTCACAGCAGGTGCACCATGTCCTAATTACCTGGGTCTTCACAGCAGGTGCACCATGTCCTAATTACCTTGGTCTTCACAGCAGGTGCACCATGTCCTAATTACCTGGGTCTTCACAGCAGGTGAACCATGTCCTAATTACCTTGGTCTTCACAGCAGGTGCACCATGTCCTAATTACCTTGGTCTTCACAGCAGGTGCACCATGTCCTAATTACCTTGGTCTTCACAGCAGGTGCACCATGTCCTAATTACCTTGGTCTTCACAGCAGCTGCACCATGTCCTAATTACCTGGGTCTTCACAGCAGGTGCACCATGTCCTAATTACCTTGGTCTTCACAGCAGCAGGTGCACCATGTCCTAATTACCTTGGTCTTCACAGCAGGTGCACCATGTCCTAATTACCTTGGTCTTCACAGCAGGTGCACCATGTCCTAATTATCTTGGTCTTCACAGCAGGTACACTATGTCCTAATTACCTTGGTCTTCACAGCAGCTGCACCATGTCCTAATTACCTGGGTCTTCACAGCAGCTGCACCATGTCCTAATTATCTTCACAGCAGGTGCACCATGTCCTAATTACTTGGGTCTTCACAGCAGGTGCACCATGTCCTAATTACCTTGGTCTTCACAGCAGGTACACTATGTCCTAATTACCTGGGTCTTCACAGCAGGTGCACCATGTCCTAATTACCTTGGTCTTCACAGCAGGTGCACCATGTCCTAATTACCTGGGTCTTCACAGCAGGTGCACCATGTCCTAATTACCTGGGTCTTCACAGCAGCTGCACCATGTCCTAATCACCTTGGTCTTCACAGCAGGTGCACCATGTCCTAATTACCTTGGTCTTCACAGCAGGTGCACCATGTCCTAATTACCTTGGTCTTCACAGCAGCTGCACCATGTCCTAATTACCTTGGTCTTCACAGCAGCTGCACCATGTCCTAATTACCTTGGTCTTCACAGCAGGTGCACCATGTCCTAATTACCTTGGTCTTCACAGCAGGTGCACCATGTCCTAATTACCTTGGTCTTCACAGCAGCTGCACCATGTCCTAATTACCTGGGTCTTCACAGCTGGTGCACCATGTCCTAATTACCTTGGTCTTCACAGCAGGTGCACCATGTCCTAATTACCTTGGTCTTCACAGCAGCTGCACCATGTCCTAATTACCTGGGTCTTCACAGCAGGTGCACCATGTCCTAATTACCTTGGTCTTCACAGCAGGTGCACCATGTCCTAATTACCTGGGTCTTCACAGCAGGTGCACCATGTCCTAATTACCTTGGTCTTCACAGCAGGTGCACCATGTCCTAATTACCTGGGTCTTCACAGCAGCTGCACCATGTCCTAATTACCTTGGTCTTCAGCAGGCGCACCATGTCCTAATTACCTGGGTCTTCACAGCAGGTGCACCATGTCCTAATTACCTTGGTCTTCACAGCAGCTGCACCATGTCCTAATTACCTGGGTCTTCACAGCAGCTGCACCATGTCCTAATTACCTAGGTCTTCACAGCAGGTGCACCATGTCCTAATTACCTGGGTCTTCACAGCAGGTGCACCATGTCCTAATTACCTTGGTCTTCACAGAAGGTGCACCATGTCCTAATTACCTGGTCTTCACAGCATGTCTCTCCATGGCAGCTAAACTATGTCTTAATGACCTTGGTCAAGTACCTCTCATTTGGCAACAGAGGAAATCGAAGTGAGCTGGTTTATAATTAGCAGTCAGACAAAATGTTGCACTCACTCTATTAATTAAAGCAGAGTAGAGCTGGCAAACCTCACAACATGTGGGTATTGTAATTAACCTAGGACTCTGTGTCTGCCTCTATGTCCACTATCCATAGCCAAATGGAAGGTCAGGTCTGGGGGAAGAAACTTCACCGATGCATGTATGGATTTTTATAGACATTGGGTCAGGGATTTGGACTGGAAGCCACCATCGAACGACATGTCACTTGGCATTGTCAGCCAATCAGCCATTTTGTTTAGGAGTATACCTACGCATGTATTTTTAATCGTTAGCCATGATTGCACACAATGCAATGTAACATAATGCCAACAAATGTTACGCTGGCTCTGTTGAACCTTGCCAGCCTAAAACGAGCAGTTTGCTGGCGAGGCTGCCTCTCTTTTTGAAAAACACCGCAGGTGTTGAAATGGCGAGATTTACAGAGGGCAGCATCTTCTTCAAACTGGTTCGAGAATTTTTTTTTTAATATCCTTTTTTTAGCTGCTAGCCATAAAAATAGATTTGGAAGATAACATTGGCGGTGGGGGTTCAACATGGGGGAGTAACTTGGGCAACGATATTTAGCGGGGATTAGGGGAGAAGGGTAACCATGTTTCCTAATTCTTATCAATTTATGCTTCTCTGATAGATATTTTATCCTTTATTTGGAAATGGTGGGAGCTAGTCCTTTTCCCGGGAAATGCCGGGAACCTCTGCTAGTATATAGGTATAAGCAGTTCTGTGAGTGTCACATGACTGTAGCCCTGTGATTTGCGAGTGCCATATGGCCATAACAGCCCTATCTGTTGGTTCGGCTTCAGATAGCTAGCCAATTAAAAGTCATGGCAACCATGAATCTGGCAATATATATTATAGTATCTTTTTTTCCTTTCCCTTGCTTGCTTCTCTCCATGATTTGAGCCCTCCCATGATTTGAGGAAATATTATATTCAACAGGATTTCCCCCAAGCAGTTTGATTGTGTGGTGTGTGATATATAGAGTGAAATACAACCAACTTTTAGTGCACAGTGATGCATATAGGATTTTGAGAAAATGATGAAGGGTGAGGCAAACCCTTTACCGAATCACTATGTTGAGGCCACTGCAGGGTATACATCACAGGAAGATGAGGCCATAAGTTGTTGTTGTGTGCTCTTTTATTCCGAGGCAAAGGCCTAGGGAAACTAAAGTTATATGGCGTGTCATAGGCTAGTTAAGGGGAAGTGTCAGGAAGGGGGGTCCTGGGAGCCCACAGACCCCTCTCCCCCCCCTCCCCCCCCTCTCCTACCCCCCTGGATCCGGCACTAGTGTTTGTCTGTTTATGAAGATTATAAAAACAGCAACACAGAGCCAAGTAAGTACACCAACATTAATTAATATCGTGGTCAGGTTCTTGAAAACAGCGACTTTAACCGAGACAACGTTAAATGGAAATGACTTTACCGTAGACACAATACGAATGCCAGGCATTGAGTGAAGAAAAAATTGTAGAGAAAGTTGATGAACTGAGCAACATGTCCATCATCCTGTCAGCCATGCAGCTAGTCTCACCTGCCTGTGCAGGAAATTTAATTTTTTTAAATTGAGGATTATGAGGGAGGTGGTTTTGGAGGGCTTGCGAGGGGTTGGTCTATTTCTGCCGGCTTGTTCTGCTATCTGGTAAGGGGGCACATCACCTATTAACCATGCAGACCGTTCTCACTTGTTCAGCACAGCCAGGCCAATGTCTAGCTTCGAATCCACTGCTGGATGTTTTCTCGATATCATTCTTTTCGCTATGACATCTGTTACTATGACGACCATTGCTATGACGACCATCACTGTGACGACCAATGATGACCATTCCCGATTTACGTAAGCCCGCATTATTTAACGCGGGTGGCCTGTTCACACTTCTCAACGACATTATGACGAAACAACATTAATGGGAAAGTTGGTAAAGATTTGATTGGGGAAATGCCGATGTAAACCCACTGGGTTTGTTACCCAGTATACCATAACAGCTTGGTTGTTAAGAAGTGCCCGCTGATAAGTGACTATTGTGCTGTTAGGCGCTGAATCAGCACCTAGCAGCACAATAGTCACTTGCCGCTGATCTCTTTGCTGGTGTAGTACAATCCCTTTTATTTGGCGTGTGCGTAATTTTACTTCGCGTATTTGACGAGCGCATTCGACACGCCCATTATACTGTTGTGCGTGCAACAAAGGGCACCACGGGTTCAAGCGAGTGTAACTGGTGGCACTTGGAAGAACACTTGGAGATGAAAGTTAGCCTCATGGGTGCTATAGGTGGAGGCGTCTACTGTAGAAGCAGATTTTCCCAGCCACCCTAACGTGTGAACACTTCCTGTTGCCCTTCCTGTGTTTTGTTTGTTTACCTACAGCATGTGCTCCCCTTTCTTAGCATGCTCAGTAGAAAGTGATAAGCACATGCTTCCTTGAGCATGCTCAGTAGATAGTGATAAGAGCATGCTCAGTAGAAAATGATAAGCACATGCTTCCCTGAGCATGCTCAGTAGATAGTGATAAGCTCATGCTCCCTTGAGCATGCTCAGTAGATAGTGATAAGCACATGCTCTCCTTTCTGAGCATGCTCAGTAGAAAGTGGTAAGCACATGCTCCTTTGAGCATGCTCAGTAGATAGTGATAACCACATGCCCCTTTTGATCATGCTTACTAAACACATGCTCCAATTTATTAGCAAGCACATGACCCCTTTTGAGCATGCTTAGTAGATGGTAATAAGTACATGTCCCCCTTTTTGACATGCTCATTTCCTTTGTTCTTGTTCTAAATGTTCATGCCTTCCACCTTCACCCATTTTTTTAAACATTAGCATGTTCAGGCTGCTAGTATTATCTAGTATGACCTTCAGTATACACCATATCTAGAATACTAGCATTAATGCACATGTTCACCACATGCACCCAATCCTGTGTATATTGTAAAGCATTATTAAAAAAAATTTTTTTTTTAAAATTTATTTAAAAAAATAGATAGTGCTAAGAACAAGCTCCCCTCTAGACAAAATGTAATGAAATGCCTACGAAAAGGAATTGAAAACTGGCAGAAATGGAGAACTGCACCCATGAATATTTCCCATTGAATTATCGTGGCTAAATCTCACGAAAAAACACAGATACTCAACCAATGCAAGGCTCTGTGTGGTGGCTGACGCATCTTGCTTGACAAGCCTTTTCTTGCCTGCCTTTCATTAATAACCCCTTACTCTGTTGGACCGCTACTTCAAGATGGCCGGGGGCAATACAACAACAAAACTCACAGCTAGAACTCGCATTTGGCACTTCTTAGCTGCCTAAAGAGTGTGGTTTCAGCTCTTGCTCCAAAAAGACTCCCAGTGTGAAAAAATTAGAAATTCCTCTTCCAGGATTTATGTGCCTATTTCTGTATATATCCTCACACAACTTGTGTAGAGTAGGCCCATTCATTAATTTAAAAAAACAACAGTACCCCCGAACACACTAAATGAACCAGTACCAGAACACACTATAAATGAACCAGTACCAGAACACACTAAATGAACCAGTACCAGAACACACTAAATGAACCAGTACCAGAACACACTAAATGAACCAGTACCAGAACACACTAAATGAACCAGTACCAGAACACACTAAATGAACCATTACCAGAACACACTAAATGAACCAGTACCAGAACACACTAAATGAACCAGTACCAGAACACACTAAATGAACCATTACCAGAACACACTAAATGAACCAGTACCAGAACACACTAAATGAACCATTACCAGAACACACTTAATGAACAAGTACCAGAACACACTAAATGAACCAGTACCAGAACACACTAAATGAACCAGTACCAGAACACACTAAATGAACCAGTACCAGAGCACACTAAATGAACCAGTACCAGAACACACTAAATGAACCAGTACCAGAACACACTAAATGAACCAGTACCAGAACACACTAAATGAACCAGTACCAGAACACACTAAATGAACCAGTACCAGAACACACTAAATGAACCAGTACCAGAACACACTAAATGAACCAGTACCAGAACACACTAAATGAACCAGTACCAGAACACACTAAATGAACCAGTACCAGAACACACTAAATGAACCAGTACCAGAACACACTAAATGAACCAGTACCAGAACGCACTAAATGAACCAGTACCAGAACACACTAAATGAACCAGTACCAGAACACACTAAATGAACCAGTACCAGAGCACACTAAATGAACCAGTACCAGAACACACTAAATGAACCATTACCAGAACACACTTAATGAACCAGTACCAGAACACACTAAATGAACCAGTACCAGAACACACTAAATGAACCAGTACCAGAGCACACTAAATGAACCAGTACCAGAACACACTAAATGAACCAGTACCAGAACACACTAAATGAACCAGTACCAGAACACACTAAATGAACCAGTACCAGAGCACACTAAATGAACCAGTACCAGAACACACTAAATGAACCAGTACCAGAACACACTAAATGAACCAGTACCAGAACACACTAAATGAACCAGTACCAGAACACACTAAATGAACCAGTACCAGAACACACTAAATGAACCAGTACCAGAACACACTAAATGAACCAGTACCAGAACACACTAAATGAACCAGTACCAGAACACACTAAATGAACCAGTACCAGAACACACTAAATGAACCAGTACCAGAACACACTAAATGAACCAGTACCAGAACGCACTAAATGAACCAGTACCAGAACACACTAAATGAACCAGTACCAGAACACACTAAATGAACCAGTACCAGAGCACACTAAATGAACCAGTACCAGAACACACTAAATGAACCATTACCAGAACACACTTAATGAACCAGTACCAGAACACACTAAATGAACCAGTACCAGAACACACTAAATGAACCAGTACCAGAGCACACTAAATGAACCAGTACCAGAACACACTAAATGAACCAGTACCAGAACACACTAAATGAACCAGTACCAGAACACACTAAATGAACCAGTACCAGAGCACACTAAATGAACCAGTACCAGAACACACTAAATGAACCAGTACCAGAACACACTAAATGAACCAGTACCAGAACACACTAAATGAACCAGTACCAGAACACACTAAATGAACCAGTACCAGAACACACTAAATGAACCAGTACCAGAACACACTAAATGAACCAGTACCAGAACACACTAAATGAACCAGTACCAGAACACACTAAATGAACCAGTACCAGTCTAGTCACTGGCTCTCTCCTGCTGGTTCATTTAGTGTGTTCTGGTAATGGTTCATTTAGTGTGTTCTGGTACTGGTTCATTTAGTGTGTTCTGGTACTGGTTCATTTAGTGTGTTCTGGTACTGGTTCATTTAGTGTGTTCTGGTACTGGTTCATTTAGTGTGTTCTGGTACTGGTTCATTTAGTGTGTTCTGGTACTGGTTCATTTAGTGTGTTCTGGTACTGGTTCATTTAGTGTGTTCTGGTACTGGTTCATTTAGTGTGTTCTGGTACTGGTTCATTTAGTGTGTTCTGGTACTGGTTCATTTAGTGTGTTCTGGTACTGGTTCATTTAGTGTGTCCTGGTACTGGTTCATTTAGTGTGTTCTGGTACTTGTTCATTTAGTGTGTTCTGGTACTGGTTCATTTAGTGTGTTCTGGTACTGGTTCATTTAGTGTGTTCTGGTACTGGTCCATTTAGTGTGTTCTGGTAATGGTTCATTTAGTGTGTTCTGGTACTGGTTCATTTAGTGTGTTCTGGTACTGGTTCATTTAGTGTGCTCTGGTACTGGTTCATTTAGTGTGTTCTGGTAATGGTTCATTTAGTGTGCTCTGGTACTGGTTCATTTAGTGTGTTCTGGTACTGGTTCATTTAGTGTGTTCTGGTACTGGTTCATTTAGTGTGTTCTGGTACTGGTTCATTTAGTGTGTTCTGGTACTGGTTCATTTAGTGTGTTCTGGTACTGGTTCATTTAGTGCGTTCTGGTACTGGTTCATTTAGTGTGTTCTGGTACTGGTTCATTTAGTGTGTTCTGGTACTGGTTCATTTAGTGTGTTCTGGTACTGGTTCATTTAGTGTGTTCTGGTACTGGTTCATTTAGTGTGTTCTGGTACTGGTTCATTTAGTGTGTTCTGGTACTGGTTCATTTAGTGTGTTCTGGTACTGGTTCATTTAGTGTGTTCTGGTACTGGTTCATTTAGTGTGTTCTGGTACTGGTTCATTTAGTGTGTTCTGGTACTAGTTCAAAACTGTTACTGAGTCCAAAGGTGACTGTAGCTGACCCTACATGGGTACAGTCAACAATAGCGACAAGATATGGCCTGTGGTGATATGTGTGGTGTCCAGTGGCTAGTTATATACTGGAGAGAACTGATGTAGTCCTCCACCGCTCGACGATAACACACAGAGACAACAAGACTAACAGATTGAGCTGTTGAAAAGAAGGGGGGGGGGGATGGAGGAAACCAGAATGCTCATGTTGACCCAAACCAGTTAGGTCGCTCTCTAATGTTGTAATGCCTTAACCAGTACAGTGATCGATGTAACATGATTTAAATGGGTAAGGGTCATCAACGTGTGGTCAAGACATCGAGTCTCGCTTCCTTTATTTCTACAGGTCAATCCAGTTTAGTTGGTTTTGTTGTGAGTAAAGAACTTTCTATTTCTGTTCTTCACAACAACTGGTGCACAACTGATTGCCTTTAGCAACATAATTGGCAGGCTGGTTCTGAAACAGAAGGCATGGTATATGCAATATTGGCTTACCCTGAAGATGGAAAGCAAACTAATAATGAGCTCATGAGTAGGTGCTTGCTGTTGGTGGAACTGTCAGAGTCAAGCACACTAAGAGTGAGCTCATGAGTAGGTGCTTGCTACTGGTGGAACTGTCAGAGTCAAGCACACTAAGAGTGAAGTCATGAGTAGGTGCTTGCCACTGGTGGAACTGTCAGAGTCAAGCACACTAAGAGTGAAGTCATGAGTAGGTGCTTGCCACTGGTGGAACTGTCAGAGTCAAGCACACTAAGAGTGAAGTCATGAGTAGGTGCTTGCCACTGGTGGAACTGTCAGAGTCAAGCAACTAAGAGTGAAGTCATGAGTAGGTGCTTGCCACTGGTGGAACTGTCAGAGTCAAGCACACTAAGAGTGAAGTCATGAGTAGGTGCTTGCCACTGGTGGAACTGTCAGAGTCAAGCACACTAAGAGTGAAGTCATGAGTAGGTGCTTGCCACTGGTGGAACTGTCAGAGTCAAGCACACTAAGAGTGAAGTCATGAGTAGGTGCTTGCTACTGGTGGAACTGTCAGAGTCAAGCACACTAAGAGTGAAGTCATGAGTAGATGCTTGCCACTGGTGGAACTGTCAGAGTCAAGCACACTAAGAGTGAAGTCATGAGTAGGTGCTTGCCACTGGTGGAACTGTCAGAGTCAAGCACACTAAGAGTGAAGTCATGAGTAGGTGCTTGCCACTGGTGGAACTGTCAGAGTCAAGCACACTAAGAGTTAAGCTCATGAGTAGGTGCTTGCCACTGGTGGAACTGTCAGAGTCAAGCACACTAAGAGTTAAGCTCATGAGTAGGTGCTTGCTACTGGTGGAACTGTCAGAGTCAAGCACACTAGAGTGAAGTCATGAGTAGGTGCTTGCTACTGGTGGAACTGTCAGAGTCAAGCACACTAGAGTGAAGTCATGAGTAGGTGCTTGCTACTGGTGGAACTGTCAGAGTCAAGCACACTAAGAGTGAAGTCATGAGTAGGTGCTTGCCACTGGTGGAACTGTCAGAGTCAAGCAACTAAGAGTGAGCTCATGAGTAGGTGCTTGCCACTGGTGGAACTGTCAGAGTCAAGCACACTAAGAGTGAAGTCATGAGTAGGTGCTTGCTACTGGTGGAACTGTCAGAGTCAAGCAACTAGGAGTGAAGTCATGAGTAGGTGCTTGCCACTGGTGGAACTGTCAGAGTCAAGCACACTAAGAGTGAAGTCATGAGTAGGTGCTTGCCACTGGTGGAACTGTCAGAGTCAAGCACACTAAGAGTGAAGTCATGAGTAGGTGCTTGCCACTGGTGGAACTGTCAGAGTCAAGCACACTAGAGTGAAGTCATGAGTAGGTGCTTGCCACTGGTGGAACTGTCAGAGTCAAGCACACTAAGAGTGAAGTCATGAGTAGGTGCTTGCCACTGGTGGAACTGTCAGAGTCAAGCACACTAGAGTGAAGTCATGAGTAGGTGCTTGCCACTGGTGGAACTGTCAGAGTCAAGCACACTAGAGTGAAGTCATGAGTAGGTGCTTGCCACTGGTGGAACTGTCAGAGTCAAGCACACTAAGAGTGAAGTCATGAGTAGGTGCTTGCTACTGGTGGAACTGTCAGAGTCAAGCACACTAAGAGTGAAGTCATGAGTAGGTGCTTGCCACTGGTGGAACTGTCAGAGTCAAGCACACTAAGAGTGAAGTCATGAGTAGGTGCTTGCCACTGGTGGAACTGTCAGAGTCAAGCACACTAAGAGTGAAGTCATGAGTAGGTGCTTGCTGTTGGTGGAACTGTCAGAGTCAAGCAACTAGGAGTGAAGTCATGAGTAGGTGCTTGCTGTTGGTGGAATTGTCAGAGTCAAGCACACTAAGAGTGAGCTCATGAGTAGGTGCTTGCCACTGGTGGAACTGTCAGAGTCAAGCAACTAGGAGTGAAGTCATGAGTAGGTGCTTGCTGTTGGTGGAACTGTCAGAGTATTCAGGGGAAGACCATGCAGGAGCTTTCAACAACTCCTGAGCAAGGTTACCAGGCAGTGCATGATGGCTGAAGAATCGTCAGAGTGCCGGAGTGGAGCCAATAACTGACAATAACCTCAGACATTTTGTTTTAGATATTTTTCACTCTTGACGTATTTATGTCGTGTTCTCCATTATTAGCACATCTCTCCTCTAATGACTGTATGCAGTCGCACTTACCTCTCCTCTGTGTACCAACTACGCAATCCTTTGCTGCCACTGTCTAAGGTAGCAAAAGTGGCAGTGTATTCGTGGAACTGCTGATACTTGCCATGTTTGAGGCATTGCCTCCTGACAAGTGTGCCTCCACCTCCATAGCTGTGCTGAGGAATTGAGTCTATATGCTCTCCATGACTGTTTCTGTGTATCCATCCTCACCCCTGTGCAGCCCATCCTCCAGATTTTCACTTTGATGACCATTTCCAGTCCACATAATCCCGCTTATTTTTCCGTTTATTTATTTATTATTGTTTTTTTAAACGGATGATTGCAGTGAATGAGTTGATTCATCACAGATATGGCCGGGGGGGCATGGCAGTACAAAGTTTATCCATCCAACTCTCTAGTGAGGGCTGGCTTCACTCAACATCTGATCATGTCGCCAAATGTCCAAATTTTATTTCAAAGGACATGGAACATGTGTAGCTGAAAGTTCAAAGTTCTTGCTATGCAAGAATGAAGATTTTCCTCTCTGTCTCTGTCTTCCTTTGGAGACGTTTGCTTGTAGCCAGAGCTAGCTAAGCACATCCAGTTGTACATATAGAGGCAGCATACTAGAGAGTTGGTCAACAGCTGTTCCCCTCAGTCCAGTGAGTCTTCAGTAATTCAATCACTGTTGGTATCAATATCCACTGAGCATGCTAAAAATGGGAGAGCATATTTCAATATTTCATATACCTGTCCCCTCCATCTCTCCCTTATAAAATAGGTTCCTTCATTATGTAAGAGTACCCGAAGGATCTAATTCTTCCAGCAGCTTCTCTATAACTAACCTGCTTCTGGATTGCGGGAAAGCTTATGCGCAAGAGTCGTCAGACTGGTAACTTCTTCGTGACCACAATCGAGCTAGCTCGTTGAGTATTAAAAAGCAGAGCAAATGCCCCACATTCAGTCCAGCTGCTTGTGTGTGTGGAGTTCTTGCTCCTAGGCAACTGTCAACAAGTCCTTGAAGGAACTTGTAGCTGGTCCTCTCCACCAAAGGAGCAACTAATAAAAAGAACAACTCTGTATTTGATGGGACTGGTTTGTGTAATGTACAAGAAGAAGAGCATTTCAAAGGACAGATTTCACTTATCCAATTTGTTTTTATTGCAACATTTCGACAGAAGGCTTCAGTTTCGGTTGGAGCGTTGGCAACCAACACAAAATAGCAGATAGCAAGAGAAATCGACGGTGCATTTGGTGGTGCCAGCTGAAGCTAACCCTGCAAGCACTACTGACCTAGTCTCTCTGCTGTTTGGTCTGAAGAGTTCTCTCCTGCCACAATTTTGAGGCAGCTGTAAAACCATGACAACGACAACAACAAAAACTGTAAACAAATACTTGTCAAATTAATGAGTGTACACATGTTGACTAGATGACCCTTTACCATACTGTGTAGCGGTTGGTGAATACGATTTTAAGTTTAAAGGGTCTTATGCATGAATTTAAGTGGTAAAGGGTCGTCTGATTGGTTGGTTGTGGTCACCATAGTTACAGTCTCGTTTCCTTGATAAAATAATTTTTCATTTTCGTTGTTTGTACGATGCTTCCCTCGTTCGCCTTTTATTTCTCCGCATTGCACATGTGTGAGCGTGGTGAAGTAACTGAAGCTGTCCATTGCCTGTATCTATCTGCCAGGGGGGGGGGAACTCCCTATAGGATTTAACCTTTATTTCAAAATGGAGTGAACCCAAACAACAAGAAAGCAAAAGTTCATATCTCAGCTAAAACTCACTTCTTAGCATCCCAACAAGTGGTTTGGGATTTTAAAAACACTTCTAGTATTCCTTTGATCCTTTGCTAAGGTAGTACATATGCTGGAAGACCCCTCCCCCCCCCCCAAAGTTAAAGTCTATACCCCTCGCATAACTTGCATACCATGACTAATAGCAGGTCTACTACCAGAAGATGCCCAATGTTGTTGGACTCGTCTATTTCTCGATCAAAAAATATAGGTAAAAGATGGTCAACACAATAAACACACTTGCGTGCAGTAGCAACTCTAGCATTCAGCAGCTGGTGCATGCTTTTGCTGCAAAGAAGTGATCGGTTGGTTTCTTCAGAAGCTTACTTTTATAACAAACCCTGGTCATCTACTCGTGGTCTATCGAACAACAATGGGGGAGGGGGGGGGGGACACCAAAAATTGGTAAAGTATCTTTCATACAATAAACACGCTTGTGTATGTGCACTATACAAACAAGTGACCAGGTTGGTTTCTTACTCTGTATGTATGAGTGGTAAATAATAGCATCTCTGATTGGTTAGTTATGGTGTTACACTGTGTAACTTGTTGTAAGTGGCTGCTTGACTATAAAATTAAAATTAAATAGAAAATAAGACAATTTGACAACATTTGTGACTGGATTTGCATAAACCGGACTAAACGTGATGGAACGATTATTGAGATAAGAGGCAGTTTTATTCCAATAATGATTTTTTTTGCTAGCTGCTAAAATTCTCCTTCAGTTATATATAAGCCTATGGCAGTAGTAAGCCCAGGTGCTATATAGTTCTAAGGACAAAATACACCTTAGCAGTGAGCTAGGTTGATGCACTTACCCTTCGTTAATGGAGCATTGTTATGCTGAGTTTGAGCGAGCAAATTAAGTACGCTTTCTTCAGCTTTTCAAGTTAGCCTTGATTTAGGGAGATGACTTGTGTGGAAGACGTCTAAATAGATGGGCCAAGGAGGGTCTGGAATGGCGAGAAGCTCCAACAGTCGCAATACTCGAGCGGCTTCACCTCGGAAGTGTACGGCTTCATCTGGACCGCGTCCTAACAATGCGTTTGGGATGCAACTCCAATAATTTATTATTATAACACTAGTTTGTCAGAGGGCAGCTGTTTCATGCCACACTCAAACACTTTAAAACTTTCAGGACATGAACTTTAGGCATATTAAAAAAATCAATTATGTTTAGTCCTGTCACATATATTGCATTGACTTATAAGGAATGGTGACTTATAAGGAATGAAGAGAATTTTCCATTATAGACGGCACACATTTACAAGAGTCTCTACCTACCAGCTATATAGCAATGTTTAAACACATGGTGTCGAGCGAAGGAGAGTGGCGATGTATGGGTGGAAGCCGAAGTATATGAGAATAGTTACATTCATGCACACATGGAGCGGCTGGTTATTGCTACATGTAAGGAACGTACGTACGCACACGCCTGAGGCTAAAAGGTTTTCCACAGCCTAGCTCTCCTCAGTTCCTCAGTATGCACGGCAAGCTTAGCTCTTCCTCGCTCATTTCTTGCTCTCATTTTCACCATTTTTTTTGTTTTACATGGTTCCATGGTTACACGGACCGACCCTTAGTGATGCAATTAAATGTGTGCGTAGAATTATAATGTTGCAATTCACACCATATAAGGAGACCGTTTGTTGCTCCGTGTAGTAAACATATGCCTGAGGCAAAAGAGTTTTTTTTCATGTTCATACAGTGTCTCGCTTCGACGACGATTAATTATTGAAGACCAATACCAGATATTTGTAGTTCATTTTATTAATAGGTAAAGGGTCTACTTTGGTAAAGTTGTTGTTGTTGTTGTTGTTGTTCGTTTGGTTATGTTTTTGTTTTAGGAGGTGGGAGAAACTGGGAGGAGGGGTGAGGTGGGCGGGGGGGGGGGGGGGGGGGAAGAACCTCGGCTTCAAATATTTCAATATTTCATATACCTGTCCCCTCCATCTCTCCCTTATACCTTACCTATAATAGGTTCGTTCATTATGTAAGAGTACCCGAAGGATCTAATTCCTCCAGCAACTTCTCTATAACTAACCTGCTTCTGGAAAGCTTATGCGCAAGAGTCGTCAGACTGGACCACAAGCGAGCTGGCTCGTTGAGTATTAAAAAGCAGAGCAAATGCCCCACATTCAGTCCAGCTGCTTGTGTGTGTGGAGTTCTTGCTCCTAGGCAACTGTCAACAAGTCCTTGAAGGAACTTGTAGCTGGTTCTCTCCACCAAAGGAGCAACTAATAAAAAGAACAACTCTGTATTTGATGGGACTGGTTTGTGTAATGTACAAGAAGAAGAGCATTTAAAAGGACAGATTTCACTTATCCAATTTGTTTTTAATGCAACATTTCGACAGAAGGCTTCAGTTTCGGTTGGAGCGTTGGCAACCAACACAAAATAGCAGATAGCAAGAGAAATCGACGGTGCATTTGGTGGTGCCTAACCCTGCAAGCACTACTGACCTAGTCTCTCTGCTATTTGGTCTGAAGAGTTCTCTCCTGCCACAATTTTGAGGCAGCTGTAAAACCATGACAACGACAACAACAAAAACTGTAAACAAATACTTGTCAAATTAATGAGTGTACACATGACTAGATTACCCTTTACCATTCTGTGTAGCGGTTGGTGAATATGATATTTAGGCTTTTAACTCGGATTGGTATGCATGAATTTAAATGGTAAAGGATCGTCTAATTGGTTGGTTGTGGTCACCATAGTTACAGTCTCGTTTCCTTTCTTTTTTGACCAATCTAAATAAAATAATTTTTCATACCTTGTTCGCCTTTTATTTCTCCGCATTGCACATGTGTGAGCGTGGTGAAGTAACTGAAGCTGTCCATTGCCTGTATCTATCTGCCAGGGGGGGGGAGGGCGGGGGCAGCTGTTTCATGCCACACTCAAACACTTTAAAACTTTCAGGACATGAACTTTAGGCATAATAATACAATGTTCTTTTTAAACAACTTGTTTAGTCCTGTCACATATATATATATATATTTATCATGTAGCTATCTACTCCACTCATAGAGAATAGTACAAATAGAACTACTGTGATATTTTACCATATCGCGTACTTGTTATTACCTATACGATATGCGCATGCTCAGTAAAGGTTTGCGCATCCTCAGTCCCATGATAAATACATTATTAAATTGATAGGGTGAAATATCACTCGTCTGATTGGCCGGTATTTCCACGAGTGCCGCAGGCACTCGTGGAAATACTAGCCACAGACTCGTGATATTTCCCCGTATCAATGTAATAATGTATATATATTGCATTGACTTATAAGGAATGAAGAGAATTTTCCATTATAGACTGCACACATTTACAAGAGTCTCTACCTACCAGCTATATAGCAATGTTTAAACACATGGTGTCGAGCGAAGGAGAGTGGCGATGTATGGGTGGAAGCCGAAGTATATGAGAATAGTTATGTTCATGCACACATGGAGGCTGTTTATTGCTACATGTAAGGAACGTACGTATGCACACGCCTGAGGCTAAAAGGTTTTCCACAGCCTAGCTCTCCTCAGTTCCTCAGTATGCACGGCAGGCTTAGCTCTTCCTCGCTCAGTTCCTCAGTATGCACGGCAGACTTAGCTCTTCCTCACTCAGTTCCTCAGTATGCACGGCAGGCTTAGCTCTTCCTCACTCAGTTCCTCAGTATGCACGGCAGGCTTAGCTCTTCCTCACTCAGTTCCTCAGTATGCACGGCAGGCTTAGCTCTTCCTCGCTCAGTTCCTCAGTATGCACGGCAGACTTAGCTCTTCCTCACTCAGTTCCTCAGTATGCACGGCAGGCTGTATGCACGGCAGGCTTAGCTCTTCCTCACTCAGTTCCTCAGTATGCACGGCAGACTTAGCTCTTCCTCGCTCAGTTCCTCAGTATGCACGGCAGGCTTAGCTCTTCCTCGCTCAGTTCCTCAGTATGCACGGCAGACTTAGCTCTTCCTCACTCAGTTCCTCAGTATGCACGGCAGACTTAGCTCTTCCTCACTCAGTTCCTCAGTATGCACGGCAGACTTAGCTCTTCCTCACTCAGTTCCTCAGTATGCACGGCAGACTTAGCTCTTCCTCGCTCAGTTCCTCAGTATGCACGGCAGACTTAGCTCTTCCTCACTCAGTTCCTCAGTATGCACGGCAGGCTTAGCTCTTCCTCACTCAGTTCCTCAGTATGCACGGCAGGCTTAGCTCTTCCTCACTCAGTTCCTCAGTATGCACGGCAGGCTTAGCTCTTCCTCGCTCAGTTCCTCAGTATGCACGGCAGACTTAGCTCTTCCTCACTCAGTTCCTCAGTATGCACGGCAGGCTTAGCTCTTCCTCACTCAGTTCCTCAGTATGCACGGCAGGCTTAGCTCTTCCTCACTCAGTTCCTCAGTATGCACGGCAGACTTAGCTCTTCCTCGCTCAGTTCCTCAGTATGCGCGGCAGGCTTAGCTCTTCCTCACTCAGTTCCTCAGTATGCACGGCAGGCTTAGCTCTTCCTCGCTCAGTTCCTCAGTATGCACGGCAGGCTTAGCTCTTGCTCACTCAGTTCCTCAGTATGCACGGCAGACTTAGCTCTTCCTCGCTCAGTTCCTCAGTATGCACGGCAGGCTTAGCTCTTCCTCACTCAGTTCCTCAGTATGCACGGCAGGCTTAGCTCTTCCTCGCTCAGTTCCTCAGTATGCACGGCAGGCTTAGCTCTTCCTCACTCATTTCTTGCTCTCATTTTCATTTTTTTGTTTTACCTGGTTCCATGGTTACACTGGACCGACCCTTAGTGATGCAATTAAATGTGTGCGCAGAATTATAACGTTGCAATTCACACCATATAAGGAGACCGTTTGTTGCTCCGTGTAGTAAACATATGCCTGAGGCAAAAGAGTTTTTTTCATGTTCATACAGTGTCTCGCTTCGACAACGATTAATTATTGAAGACCAATTATTATCTGTATTATATTTGTAGTTCATTTTATTAATAGGTAAAGGGTCTACTTTGGTAAATTGTTGTTGTTGTTGTTGATGTTCGTTTGGTTATGTTTTTGTTTTAGGAGGTGGGAGAAACTGGGAGGAGGGGTGAGGTGGGCGGAGGGGGGGGGGGGGGGGAAGAACCTCAGCTTCAAATATTTCAATATTTCATATACCTGTCCCCTCCATCTCTCCCTTATACCTTATAATAGGTTTGTTCATTATGTAAGAGTACCCGAAGGATCTAATTCTTTCAGCAGCTTCTCTATAACTAACCTGCTTCTGGATTGTGGGAAAGTTTAAGCGCAAGAGCAAGAATCGTCAGACTGGTAACTTCTTCGTGACCACAATCGAGCTAGCTCGTTGAGTATTAAAAAGCAGAGCAAATGCCCCACATTCAGTCCAGCTGCTTGTGTGTGTGGAGTTCTTGCTCCTAGGCAACTGTCAATAAGTCCTTGAAGGAACTTGTAGGTGGTCCTCTCCACCAAAGGAGCAACTAATAAAAAGAACAAAACTGTATTTGATGGGACTGGTTTGTGTAATGTACAAGAAAAAGAGCATTTCAAAGGACAGATTTCACTTATTCAATTTGTTTTTATTGCAACATTTCAACAGAAGGCTTCAGTTTCGGTTGGAGCGTTGGCAACCAACACAAAATAGCAGATAGCAAGAGAAATCGACGGTGCATTTGGTGGTACCAGCTGAAGCTAACCCTGCAAGCACTACTGACCTAGTCTCTCTGCTATTTGGTCTGAAGAGTTCTCTCCTGCCCACAATTTTGAGGCAGCTGTAAAACCATGACAACGACAACAACAAAAACTGTAAACAAATACTTGTCAAATTAATGAGTGTACACATGTTGACTAGATGACCCTTTACCATACTGTGTAGCGGTTGGTGAATACGATTTTAAGTTTAAAGGGTCTTTTAACTAGGCATGACTTAAATGGTAAAGGGTCGTCTGATTGGTTGGTTGTGGTCACCATAGTTACAGTCTCGTTTCCTTGATAAAATAATTTTTCATTTTCGTTGTTTGTACGATGCTTCCCTCGTTCGCCTTTTATTTCTCCGCATTGCACATGTGTGAGCGTGGTGAAGTAACTGAAGCTGTCCATTGCCTGTATCTATCTGCCAGGGGGGGGGGGGGGGGGGAGACTCCCTATATGATTTAACCTTTATTTCAAAATGGAGTGAACCCAAACAACAAGAAAGCAAAAGTTCATATCTCAGCAGCTTCTTAGCATCCCAACAAGTGGTTTGGGATTTAAAAACACTTCTAGTATTCCTTTGATCCTTTGCTAAGGTAGTATATATGTATGCTGGAAGCCCCCCCCCCCACAAAGTTAAGTCTATACCCCTCACATAACTTGCATACCATGACTAATAGCAGGTCTACTACCAGAAGATGCCCAATACATTTTGGACTCTCCATCAAAAAATATAGGTAAAAGATGGTCAACACAATAAACACACTTGTGTGCAGTAGCAACCCTGGCATTCAGCAGCTGCTGCATGCTTTTACTGCAAAGAAGTGATTGGTTGGTTTCTTCAGAAGCTTACTTTTATAACAAACCCTGGTCATCTACTCGTGGTCTATCGAACAACAATGGGGGAGGGGGGGGGGGGGGGGGACACCAAAAATCGGTAAAGTATCTTTCATACAATAAAAATGCTTGTGTATGTGCGCTATTGAATCTAGCTGAGTTGAGTCAGTGAGCAGCTGTACACATTTGCTACAAAGAAGTGACCAGGTTGGTTTCTTACTCTGTATGTATGAGTGGTAAATAATGACATCTCTGATTGGTTAGTTATGGTGTTACACTGTGTAACTTGTTGTAACTGGTTGCTTGACCATAAAAAACAAACAAACAGAAATAAGACAAAAATATTTGACAATATTTGTGACTGGATTTGCATAAACTGGACTAAACGTGATGGAACGATTATTGAGAAAGAGGCAGTTTATTCCAATAATGATTTTTTTTGCTAGCTGCTATATAAAACTCTCCTTCAGGTATAAACCTGTGGCAGTGGTAAGCCCAGGTGCTAGTTCTAGAGGATAGAATACACCTTAGCAGTGAGCTAGGTCGATGCACTTACCCTTCGTGAATGGAGCGTTGTTATGCTGAGTTTGAGCGAGCAAATTACGTATGCTTTCTTCAGCTTTTCAGATCTAGGGAGATGACTTGTGTGGAAGACGTAGCTAGAGCTCTAAATAGATGGGCCAAGGAAGGTCTGGAAATGGCGAGAAGCTCCAACAGTCGCAGTACTCGAGCGGCTTCACCTCGGAAGTGTACGGCTTCATCTGGACCGCGTCCTAACAATGCGTTTGGGATGCAATTCCTCCAATAATTTATTATTATAACAATAGTTTGTCAGAGGGCAGCTGTTTCATGCCACACTCAAACACTTTAAAACTTCCAGGACATGAACTTTAGGCATATTAAAAAAATCAATTTATGTTTAGTCCTGTCACATATATATATATATATATTGCATTGACTTATAAGGGAAGAGAATTTTCCATTATAGACTGCACACATTTACAAGAGTCTCTACCTATCAGCTATATAGCAATGTTTAAACACATGGTGTCTAGCGAAGGGGAGTGGCGATGTATGGGTGGAAGCTGAAGTATATGAGAATAGTTATGTTCATGCACACATGGAGAGGCTGTTTATTGCTCCATGTAAGGAACGTACGTATGCACACACCTGAGGCTAAAAGGTTTTCCACAGCCTAGCTCTCCTCAGTTCCTCAGTATGCACGGCAGGCTTAGCTCTTCCTTACTCATTTCTTGCTCTCATTTTCACTATTTTTTTGTTTTACCTGGTTCCATGGTTACACTGGACCGACCCTTAGTGATGCAATTAAATGTGTGCGCAGATTTATACGTTGCAATTCAGGAGACCGTTTGTTGCTCCGTGTAGTAAACATATGCCTGAGGCAAAAGAGTTTTTTTCCATGTTCATACAGTGTCTCGCTTCGACAACGATTAATTATTGAAGACCAATTATTATATTTGTAGTTAATTTTATTAATAGGTAAAGGGTCTACTTTGGTAAATTGTTGTTGTTGTTCGTTTGGTTATGTTTTTATTTTAGGAGGTGGGAGAAACTGGGAGGTGGGGTGAGGTGGGCGGAGGGGGGGGGGGGGGGAAGAACCTCGGCTTCAAATATTTCAAATTTCATATACCTGTCCCCTCCATCTCTCCCTTATACCTTATAATAGGTTTGTTCATTATGTAAGAGTACCCGAAGGATCTAATTCTTTCAGCAGGTTCTCTATAACTAACCTGCTTCTGGATTGTGGGAAGGTTTAAGCGCAAGAGCAAGAGTCGTCGACTGGTAACTTCTTCGTGACCACAATCGAGCTAGCTCGTTGAGTATTAAAAAGCAGAGCAAATGCCCCACATTCAGTCCAGCTGCTTGTGCGTGTGGAGTTCTTGCTCCTAGGCAACTGTCAACAAGTCCTTGAAGGAACTTGTAACTGGTCCTCTCCACCAAAGGAGCAACTAATAAAAAGAACAACTCTGTATTTGATGGGGGTGGTTTGTGTAATGTACAAGAAGAAGAGCATTTCAAAGGACAGATTTCACTTATTCAATTATTGCAACATTTCAACAGAAGGCTTCAGTTTCGGTTGGAGCATTGGCAACCACCACAAAATAGCAGA
The DNA here is from genome assembly GCA_028752905.1 of Cladorhizidae sp. MBARI D1340-BT2. Taxonomy (NCBI): domain Eukaryota; kingdom Metazoa; phylum Porifera; class Demospongiae; order Poecilosclerida; family Cladorhizidae; species Cladorhizidae sp. MBARI D1340-BT2. Next base: position 17,460,501 of record JAQNBH010000016.1, read on the forward strand.
TAGCAAGAGAAATCGACGGTGCATTTGGTGGTACCAGCTGAAGCTAACCCTGCAAGCACTACTGACCTAGTCTCTCTGCTATTTGGTCTGAAGAGTTCTCTCCTGCCTCAATTTTGAGGCAGCTGTAAAACCAAACCATGACAACGACAACAACAAAAACTGTAAACAAATACTTGTCAAATTAATGAGTGTAAACATGTTGACTAGATGACCCTTTACCATACTGTGTAGCGGTTGGTGAATACGATTTTAAGTTTAAAGGGTCTTTTAACTAGGATTGGTATGCATGAATTTAAATGGTTAAGGGTCGTCCGATTGGTTGGTTGTGGTCACCATAGTTACAGTCTCGTTTCCTTGATAAAATAATTTTTCATTTTCGTTGTTTGTACGATGCTTCCCTCGTTCGCCTTTTATTTCTCCGCATTGCACATGTGTGAGCGTGGTGAAGTAACTGAAGCTGTCCATTGCCTGTATCTATCTGCCAGGGGGGGGGGGGGGGGGGGGGGGACTCCCTATATGATTTAACCTTTATTTCAAAATGGAGTGAACCCAAACAACAAGAAAGCAAAAGTTCATATCTCAGCAGCTTCTTAGCATCCCAACAAGTGGTTTGGGATTTAAAAACACTTCTAGTATTCCTTTGATCCTTTGCTAAGGTAGTACATATGCTGGAAGACCCCTCCCCCCCCCCCCCCAAAGTTAAAGTCTATACCCCTCGCATAACTTGCATACCATGACTAATAGCAGGTCTACTACCAGAAGATGCCCAATACATTGTTGGACTCGTCTATTTCTCGATCAAAAAATATAGGTAAAAGATGGTCAACACAATAAACACACTTGTGTGCAGTAGCAACTCTAGCATTCAGCAGCTGCTGCATGCTTTTGCTGCAAAGAAGTGATTGGTTGGAGTGATTGGTTGGTTTCTTCAGAAGCTTACTTTTGTAACAAACCCTGGTAATCTACTTGTGGTCTATCGAACAACAATGGGGGAGGGGTGGGGGGGAACTCCAAAAATCGGTAAAGTATCTTTCATACAATAAACACGCTTGTGTATGTGCGCTATTGAATCTAGCTGAGTTGAGTCAGTGAGCAGCTGTACACATTCGCTACAAAGAAGTGACCAGGTTGGTTTCTTACTCTGTATGTATGAGTGGTAAATAATAACATCTCTGATTGGTTAGTTATGGTGTTACAATGTGTCACTTGTTGTAAGTGACTGCTTGACTATAAAAAACAGAAATAAGACGAAAATATTTGACAATATTTGTGACGAAAACCGGACTAAACGTGATGGAACGATTTGAGGCAGTTTTATTCTAATAATGATTTTTTTTGCTAGCTGCTAAAACTCTCCTAAAACTCTCCTTCATGTATAAACCTGTGGCAGTGGTAAGCCCAGGTGCTATATAGTTCTAAGGATAAAATACGCCTTAGCAGTGAGCTAGGTTGATGCACTTACCCTTCGTGAATGGAGCATTGTTATGCTGAGTTTGAGCGAGCAAATTAAGTACACTTTCTTCAGCTTTTCAAGTTAGCCTTGATTTAGGGAGATGACTTGTGTGGAAGACGTAGCTAGTGCTCTAAATAGATGGGCCAAGGAGGGTCTGGAAATGGCGAGAAGCTCCAACAGTCGCAATACTCGAGCAAAGTTAGTAGTATACGGACGGCTTCACCTCGGAAGTGTACGGCTTCATCTGGGCCGCGCCCTAAGGGATGCAATACTTTATTATTGTAACACTAGTTTGTCAGAGGGCAGTGCAATAGCTCGTGGGCCACACACTCAAACACTTTAAAACTTTCAGGACATGAACTTTAGGCATAATAATATTAAAAAAATCAATGTTCTTTTTAAACAACTTTTAGTCCTGTCGCATATATTGCATTGACTTATAAGGAATGAAGAGAATTTTCCATTATAGACTGCACACATTTACAAGAGTCTCTACCTACCAGCTATATAGCAATGTTTAAACACATGGTGTCGAGCGAAGGAGAGTGGCGATGTATGTGTGGAAGCTGAAGTATATGAGAATAGTTATATTCATGCACACATGGAGAGGCTGTTTATTGCTCCATGTAAGGAACGTACGTATGCACACGCCTGAGGCTAAAAGGTTTTCCACAGCCTAGCTCTCCTCAGTTCCTCAGTATGCACGGCAGGCTTAGCTCTTCCTCGCTCATTTCTCCACCTACTTCATGTATATAGGGTTTGTGGTCAGACTTCACAGTAACCTGTTAATCGATACCACTGAACTGGACTGGTAACTACGGTTCATAAGGTCACCAAGCATGGAGTGCAAGTGCGATGCTGCTTACGAATGACTTGCAAAAGAGTATTGCACGCATAACAAGCAATCCAACTAGCAGGCAACCATGCATTATCAGATCCCTTGCGCTGCTGGGAAGTACTTAGGGAGATCATCTGGAGACAAGAGAACTGGACAAAGGAACACCAGATGCCTGTTATTATTATTACTACTATTTTACTATTTATTATTATTATTATTATTATTATTATTATTATTATTATTATTATTATTATTATTATTATTATTATTATTATTATTATTATTATTATTATTATTATTATTATTATTATTATTATTATTATTATTATTATTATTATTATTATTATTATTATTATTATTATTATTATTATTATTATTATTATTATTATTATTATTATTATTATTATTATTATTATTATTATTATTATTATTATTATTATTATTATTATTATTATTATTATTATTATTATTATTATTATTATTATTATTATTATTATTATTTTTTTTATTATTATTTTATTATTATTATTATTATTATTATTATTACTATTTTACTATTTATTATTATTATTATTATTATTATTATTATTATTATTATATTATTATTATTATTATTATTATTATTATATCCTGATAAAAGTGAACCTGGCATCACTGCCGTGGGCATGACTTCTTACAGCATACATTGACCAACTGAAGTCCGCATAACTCACTCACGCTGAAGAGAGATATATATATATAATAATGATGGAAAACAAATCTTCTATTTGCATTTTGTATCATCTTCTGAAAATCATTAGAAACAATGTTCTATATTCTATGAAATATCATACAGAGATATACATACATCTACATATACATTCATTGTTTGTAAATGTTTTTTATTTATTCAGCTTTTGGCTCTGCCATTATTTTAATCTTGCTCTTGCTCTGGCAGTCTAATAATCAACCCTCACCTCCTCTATCTCTATCCACCCTCTCCTTCTCTTCTCCCTCTCTTCCCCTCTTCTCCTCCCTCCCTTGTATCCCCTCCCATTCCCCCTCCCCCTGCCTCTCTGCTGTCTAGCTCTATCTTCTTCCTGACCCTCACAAGCAGACGAAGGCAAAGACAAGAATTGTGAGGCAGAGAGACCCGGCTTTCAATGAGAAGTTCTCTTTGTGAGTTGCTAGTGCAAGAGTGTGCAACATATGGAGTGTACTACAACACACACACATGAGGTACATCTGGCTACCTACAATAGTACAGGTGTGTGCGTACAGACCTGTTGAAGGATCGTTACCATGACGCCCCTCTCTCTGATCCCCCGACTGAAGGGGTGCTAGGGGATGGTTGCACCTTCTCCCTTTCCCTGTGCCCCTTGGGCATCCTGTACAATTCCCACTTAGCCTCCCACTTGCATGACCTGAGATAATGATGTGTCCTAATTACATCACCAAGGTGACATCATTAATGCTGTACTAATCAATGTTCGATTAGGCCTTCACATAGGTTAAGGTCATGGTTAGGATTAGGGCATGGGCTAGGGTTAGGGTCAGAGCCAGGGGCAATGGCTATGATTAGGGCTGGACACGGCAAGTGTTAGGGTTAGGGTTGGGTATGGCTAGGGCAATGGCTGGGGTTAAGACCAGGGCAGTGTCTAGGGCTAGGACAATGGCTAGGATTAGGGCTAGGGTGAGGGCCAGGGCAATGTCTAGGCAGGGGGATAGGAACAGGTCCGGCAGACCCGGCAGCTGCCGGACCAAAGTTTCAATACCAACATCCAGTTATCAAGCAACTTTCTAATCTTTACTGAGAGCACTCTCAGACTCTTCTCCAGCCAGCTCTTTTCAGTTGTCTTATTCCTCAAAATTCAAATGAAGCCCACCAAACTACACCCCTACATATTTGCGCGTGCTATTTTAATATTATAGCGAGCGATCATGGACACGAGTGACTCGAAACAGTAAAATTCCTGACCAATTCCAGCCTAATAGGCTCTACAAGTTTCCAAAACGGAAATTTGGAAAAGGCAAAGACGAGAGGTATATATCTATTTAAAACTGAGCTGAGCATTATAGCTAGCTATATAGGTTTATCTGTACTGCTATAATATAGCGATAGTAGCAAGGCATCTAAAACATAGCTACATGCCAACCATCCATGGTCCAGGACAGTCCTGAGATTTTTTTTGCATTTTTCACAATTTAGACTAGGAGTCCAGGACTATAAGCTGATTCAGCATTGCCAATCATTTTGCATCTAGTGATGCCAGCCACCTTGTTTCATGTGGTCACTGACACTGTATTATGTTACTGTAGCATTAAAATTCACAGTGCTAGAAAAATCATGAGGCTCAACCACCAGCAATAAAGGCAAAATAGAGTTTGCATTATCAGGACAATGTATTTATGATCCATTTCAAAGTAAATAACTAGTTTAACTTATTTTAACTGAGCTGTACACTAGAGCCATGTTTGCACAAGGCCAATCATCCAACTTGGTTTAGTCTTATCCGAGTTACATAGTAATACAATAATCCAGATTAAAAACACCAGGTAATAATAGCTAACCTATAAAAATAGGTGGAGTACAAAGAGATTTTGAGTAAATAGCTAGCAAGATGAATGAAAGTGCATAGGAAAGAACCAGTAATGTACATAATGGCCAGGGAATGGAACAAAACCACCATCAGTTGTCCAGGTATTAGACCAAGCCAGGTTGGCATGGATGCCAAGAGTCCCGAAATTATCCATTTTTATAATATTTTCGGAATCGAAAAGCTCCAAAGCGTTTTGAGAATGGAACAGGAGAATCTCATCAGTACACTGCAGTTGAAGATTATTATCGTTGCTTTTACTTTGAAGCAATAGACTCGGCCATGTCAGCAATTCAAGATCGCTTTGATCAGCCAGGATATGCTGTTTACCAAAATCTTGAAGAATTGCTGTACTGCTGAGCTAAGTGAAGTTGTTTCCTTTTATTCAATAAGAGTGAGCTTTCAACTCAACTTCAAGCTTTTAGTTCAAGTTTTAGCTCATGTGAGTCTGATGGAACTGTAACACTGAAAGATATCTTGATTTTTCTTCGCAATCTTTCTGATGGTCAACGTGCCTTTTTTAAGCAGGTGTGCTGGGTTGTCCGTCTAATCCTTGTCATGCCTGCTACGAATGCTGCAAGTGAAAGATGTTTTTCCTGCATGAAAAGAATAAAAACATACTTACGAAGTACTATGAAACAGGATAGACTTAATCATCTTATGATACTAAACATTTACCAAGAAGCTTTGGATCGCCTTGATCTAGTCACAATTGCAAATGAATTTGTGAGGAACAATGAGCACAGACTCCGAGTGTTCAGGAACTTATGAACTTATTTCAAACTAGGTTTATTCCAGGTATATATATTCTTTTCAATTACCATGATATTTCTTTTCAATAAGGTGCGTGTATCCCCCTCCCCCACACACACTTTCGCCTGACCAATCCCAAAATGCTTCCCACCTCTCTGCTAGGGTTAGGGAAAGTGCTAAGGCAAGGGCTAGGGTTAGGGCTAGGGTTAAGGCCAGGACAATGTCTAGGATTAGGGTTAGGGAAAGTGCTAAGGCAAGGGCTAGGGTTAGGGCTAGGGTTAAGGCCAGGGCAATGTCTAGGATTAGGGTTAGGGAAAGTGCTAAGGCAAGGGCTAGGGTTAGGGCTAGGGTTAAGGCCAGGGCAATGTCTAGGAATAGGGTTAGGGAAAGTGCTAAGGCAAGGGCTAGGGTTAGGGCTAGGGTTAAGGCCAGGGCAATGTCTAGGATTAGGGTTAGGGAAAGTGCTAAGGCAAGGGCTAGGGTTAGGGCTAGGGTTAAGGCCAGGGCAATGTCTAGGATTAGGGTTAGGGAAAGTGCTAAGGCAAGGGCTAGGGTTAGGGCTAGGGTTAAGGCCAGGGCAATGTCTAGGATTAGGGTTAGGGAAAGTGCTAAGGCAAGGGCTAGGGTTAGGGCTAGGGTTAAGGCCAGGGCAATGTCTAGGATTAGGGTTAGGGAAAGTGCTAAGGCAAGGGCTAGGGTTAGGGCTAGGAGGAAATGAGCCCCCCATTCTTTATTCTTTTAAAAACTAGCAAATTCTCTTCAGCTCTAAAGGTTGGTCCATAATGGATGATTGATAATCCATTCCACTGCATGGGTGTGCATTCCAACCTCTTGCAAATCCGTAGCATGGTTCACAATATGGCGTAGAACAATGCTGATCTTTGACCTTGATAGGACAGCTCCAGAAGGCAGATACTCCCACACATTTGAAGGATGAAGGCTAGAGCATCTTGCCGAAACATCGAGTGAGTGAATTTGAAGTTGATTATCGAGAAAGCCATTGACATTCACACATAAATACACGTGTGGGTAAGAAGTTGAACCTACGTGTACGTCAGCTTCAAGAAAACTATGGCTACTAACTGACAGGATGCAGAGAAAAATATGGCTACTAGCTGAACAGCTAAACCAGCTTCTAGAAAACTCCTGATGAACAGAAGGATAAGGCATCAGACAAAACATTGAATGGCAGATCAGTTGAATATCGAGAAAGTTGTGGTGTCTATGAATATTAGCTGACCAGCTACATCTCCTGCAAGAAAACTATATTAGCTGACCAGCTACATCACTTGCTAGAAAACTATGGTTATTAGCTGACCAGCTACATCTGTTCCAAGAAAGCTATGGTAATTAGCGGACCAGCTACATCACCTGCAAAAAAGCTATTACTAGCTGACCAGCTATATCACCTGCTAGAAAATTATGGTTATTAGCTGACCAGCTACATCACCTGAAAGAAAACTATGGTTATTAGCTGACCAGCTACATCACCAGCTAGAAACCGATGGCTATTAGCTGACCAGCTACATCACCTGCTAGAAAACTATACTAGCTGACCAGCTATATCACCTGAAAGAAAACTATAGTTATTAGCTGATCAGCTACATGGCTGCAAGAAAACTATGGTTATTAGCTGATCAGTTAAATTAGAAAACTATACTAGCTGACCAGCTACATCACCTGAAAGAAAACTATATTAGCTGACCAGCTACATCACCTGCTGGAAAACTATACTAGCTGACCAGCTATATCACCTGTAAGCAGGGATGGCTCAGCCACTTTAAGGCTGGATTGGTCAAAAGGAGGATGAGGCCGCTTGTGGCCACGAAATTTTTTTTAAATGTCAAATATATAGCCATTGGAAGTTCATGATTTTTGTCTATTCAACTACTGTTCTACCATGGTTTGAGTCACAATTGAGTTATGAAATTACACATTACAAATCAAATCTACCAAATATGGCATGCCTGTGTTCATTGACCAATGAATTGATTACCAATATCTAAAAGGTTGATTTTGTTCAGTGTATCCTGATGCACGTACAAAAGTAATAATTTATTAAGACGAAGTTGAGTCATTGTAGATCTGAGATAGGTTTTGAGACGCCTAAGGGCACTAAATGACCTCTCACTTGTTGCATTCATTGCTGGCAATACAAGCAACAGCTTCACTAAGACGATGACTTCCAAAAATAGATGGTTAGAGGGTTCAGATAGTCCCTTAATTAAGGTATGAAACTAGTGAAATGTCTCCACCCAACTGATTGGACAGTGTCTTAAGCTGCACCTCAAGGTCATGATGATGAATATCGTCATGATAATGGCTCCTCACAGCTTCCACTTCTTGTTCATGAGGATGTCCTTGGCATCCTTTGGAGTAACCGCTCTAATTTTGAGTAGATTTGGTAACCTAGGTGGTCAAAATGGTCTTCAATGCACTGTATGCTCAAGTCCAAAGCTTCATAAAATATCCTCCTGTAGTAATCTTCAGGCTGTGATGGAAAATAACCTCCACTGTCACCATCTTCATAGCGCCTTGGAAGCTTTCTCTTTCGTGGAAGAACAGGATCACCAACATCTATCTTCATTGCCTTCATTTTGACAACCTTCCCAAACCCCTTGAAGTTATCATCATCTGTACGCATTCCCTGTAAGCCTTGCTTGACCATTGTAGCAACTTGCTGGCCTTCTGTTGCAGACAGATACTTATGTTGCAGTGTACGGCTTAAATTGTCTAAATGTTTCAACAACAAGTGCTAAAGAAATGCCAAAAAAATAACCATTTGGGAAGAAATTCCAGTTATTCGGGCCCTAATTTCAGTATCCTTTGACTGATCATAAGAAACAGCCCATAGCTCCTGAAGAACAGTGTAATTGTCAAGTACACTCTTGAGTGAGTCTCCATGCACCATACAACGGGTACGACAAAGTTGCTTCAATCCAGGAGTGTCTGGTTCCCATTCTTCTTTTAATTTCCTAAAGATTCCATCGCGCTTCGGTGAAAATTTGATTAACTAACATAATTCATAAGTTGTATCCATTGAATCCCTTAGCAATTTACATCTTTTCATAGTGTCTCCTGAAGCCAAATTTAAGGCATGCCCATAACAATGGGTATATATAAGAACGGGGCTCATCATCTCTGATTTTCTTTGCTACTCCACCCTTTGCTCCTGACATGGTGCTGGCCCAATCATAGCACTGACCTCTGACCTTGTGTATATCTAAGTTCAAGGCTAATAATACATCCGCTATATAACGAAGAACACTATGTACCATTAGTGTTATAATTTAATTCTGTATGTCTTTAGAAACGTACATATCATTTTGACGAGGCCATTTTGAGATGTTAGGATTATCAATCGAACGAAGAAGAAACAGCTGCATAAAATTTGAATTTAATTCTTTGCTATCAGTTCCCCATTTCCTCATTTCCTCAGAGGAACACCTTGTCTAGCTAGGAACTGTATATTTTAAATTGTTTTCAATATCTGATGATTTCCAGGTTTTTTACTTGCATGACCGATGTCAAGCAGCTCATCGATGCTCTTAGCTTGGGTTGGTAAGATAAAGAGGGCTTCACATGCCTCCCTATGACGCTCAGACTCATGGTGTTTCTTTATCTTAGATATTCCATCTTTCCAATTGGAAAAGCCAGCTGATATCTGTATAAAACAAGATATGGTAGATGTAAATATATATTAATAGCTAACTTGCTAACTATAGAGTTGCTTACAAAGGCACTATCTGGTCTTTTTGAAGCCAAAATCTTCTTTCGAGCCACTGCCTTTGTACAAGCATGGTAAAAAAATGGCGTCCTTCTCTACATCCTGAAGAAATGGGTAATCCTGAAACCACTGTGCTTGACAAGATCTCAACCTTGACCCATACTTCTTCTTGGGGAAATTAAACTTTTTCCCTGGATAGAAAGGTTCAATGCACTCACTAACAGCCATTAATTATCAATCCAGCTGGCTCTACTTCAGCTGAAAGGTCAATAGCCTGTTCACCTTTGAACTATAGTTTAGCTAATTCACTGTGTAGTGTCTACTGACCACAATGTATATTGTTTGGTCACTACTGTAGTGACCAAACAATAGACTGTCTGTTACATAATATAGCAGGCAACTAGCATAATTATATATATTTTTAGAAAAGTTGGGTGGCCCACCCTGCCAAGCCACCCCTGGTAAGACAACTATGGTTATTAGCTGACCATCTGCTTGAATGAGGCAAGGTAATCTCCTACGTGGGTTGTGTCATGGCAATCTGTCCAGATGATACTGCCAACCCAGAAACCCAACGGACCTCGGCCGCAAAGCCTTTGCAACCGAACGGTGCATAAAGATGAGTAGGTTCAGCTCTGCGTCTTCGGACCCAATAGAGATGCTGGAATCTAGCACGTAATGAAGTGCATTGTCAATTATATAATGAACTACATTATTATTGCGAGCTCAGTCCACCAGTTTCATGGAGCAAGTACCCAGCCAGCCATGCAGTACACAAGTGCTTGCCCACATGTGCGGCAGTGTGTACTAGTCAGACCGCATGCATCAGAGAGAGAGAGGGAGAGTGCTAGCGCTCTCCCTGTTGACCCATTTAAAAAAAAATGGCAGAGACCTATATTGCAAACACACACACACACCTGCACACACACAAACACACACACTACACACACACACACACACGCACACACACAGACACACACAGCTCATATCTTGACCTTGGAAGCTTCCTATCCTAAATGTTAGTTTCAGCCATTATTAACTTCCAACATGCCTTCATTCCTTCTCTAAGGTGGAAACTGGGCAGAGCTAAAAATAGTTAAAAAAAGTGTGGCCTTCGTGTTGAAAGACTCAATTTTTATCATTATTGCTTAGCTCCCTCCTCCCTGTCGCATCTCTCTCCTCCCTGTCGCATCTCTCTCCTCCCTGTCACATCTCTCTCCTCCCTGTCGCATCTCTCTCCTCCCTGTCGCATCTCTCTCTCCCTGTCGCATCCCTCTCCTCCCTGTCGCATCTCTCTCCTCCCTGTTGCACCCCTCTCCTCCCTGTCGCATCTCTCTCCTCCCTGTCACATCTCCCTCCTCCCTGTCACATCCCTCTCCTCCCTGTTGCATCTCTCTCCTCCCTGTCACATCTCCCTCCTCCCTGTCACATCTCCCTCCTCCCTGTCGCATCTCTCTCCTCCCTGTCACATCTCTCTCCTCCCTATTGCATCTCTCTCCTCCCTATTGCATCCCTCTCCTCCCTGTCGTATCTCTCTCCTCCCTGTCGCATCTCTCTCCTCCCTGTCGCATCTCTCTCCTCCCTGTCGCATCTCTCTCCTCCCTGTCGCATCTCTCTCCTCCCTGTTGCATGCTTGCATACAACAGGTCCACTCACAACAACTTGAGTGCAAAGGCCCTAAATTTTTGAATGCCTCGCAGCGAGTAATCTCTGCCTCAGTTGTGGAAAGAAATTGTAGATTGCCACATGTGTGAGAATGGTCGACTCAATCTTTATTAACCGATTGCCCACCTATAAATATATGCAGGTTTTTAGAACGAATGCTTGAACTCATTTTCAAGATAGAAAGTTTTCAAACTTCATATTATTTGTTCAAATGCACATACTATAAGCTGCAGTTTAGTACAAGATTCAGCTCCGTTGAGGTTAAGCCCACAAAAGCCACGCATCGCTATCAGCTATATGTCTGCAACAAAACTTACACCAAAGAGACCAAAGGAGAAACTCCCTCATCAAGAGCCTCTCATCAAGAGCCTATGGGATTCAGAGAAATTCCAAGTAAGTGAAGGTGCCTGCGTCAGTTTTCTCCAAGTAGTGAGTGTCAGAAACACCAGCAAAGTAGTGAAGTCCCAGAAGAGACAGCTCATGGCAACGGAATCAGACATTTAAACCTTTCTCTCTCTCTCTCTCTTTCTATTTGTCAAACCAGAATTCAAGTTATATGACTATTGTATACCAATATAGCATCTACTGGGCATGTGCAGGCACGTGTTTAATCATGCCGTTTGTTGTTATAACTGTCTTGTGAGTGGGGTCAGAGTCTGTCTGTGCCTAGATGCTTGTGGAGCTATGGAGGTCGATCTATTTAAAGGAAGAAGTATTTCTTTTCTTAGTCGGAATTTTACAGGGTTTTTTTGATGACCCATAAAAAAATTCGCCCAATCTCTCACATTTTCTTAATTTGTTCTGATTGCTTCAAATTTTCTTCGCTCAAGAATTTTTTTCAATTGAGAATTATGAGATGATGAGGTTATAAAACGTAGCGCAAAAGTGCAGTCCCACTGTTGGCTCAAAGATGAGCGCAAACACCAATATGGTAAGGTGTGGAAATGGTATAGAAGAGTTCATAGGCCGAGTGAATGCTGAGTAATCCCAAGTTACACCATGTCACACGTCAACAGAGGGCACTGGTTCTAGCTAAGGTGCTTTTTTAAATAGTGATTCTGAGTTACACCGCATCACGTCAACATAGCGCACTGGTTCTAGCTAAGGTGCTTTTTTTTTAGTGATCCTGAGTTACACCGCATCACATGTCAACATAGCGCACTGGTTCTAGCTAAGGTGCTTTTTTATAGTGATCCTGAATTACACCGCATCACATGTCAACATAGCGCACTGGTTCTAGCTAAGGTGCTTTTTAATAGTGATCCTGAATTACACCGCATCACATGTCAACATAGCGCACTGGTTCTAGCTTAAGGTGCTCCTTTATAGGATTGCTGAGCATTGTCAAGGAAGGGCACAGAAAGGTTCAGAGGAAAGTGGTAAGTCCATCGGTTAGAAAGTTTACCCACCTTTTAGAAAGGCTGTTTGATAGACATTTGTGTTGGAGCTGTTTTGTTGTTCCCTTCATGAGTCAGTCTAGAATTCTTGTCCTCGAAAGTTCAGAGTTGAGGCAGCCATGGCAAGGACAAAAAGGTATTTGCCCACGCATGGCGTGAGCACTGTTCAATCTCCTGCTTTCTGGATGCTTATGGAGCAGAGATATGTTTTCAGTTGGAGTATCTCTGCAGTAATGCAGGAGCCCTAGATGGTTGGAGTTAGCACTTTACAGACCTCGGACCCAAGCATAGATATAGCTGAACTGGGTGTGGTTTTCAACATTGCCCTAGCAACTGCTCAAGTGTAGAAACAACAACTTACGAACAAACTTACCAAAAAACAACTAGAAGCAAGAACAAGATGAACTCTCAACCAACTCTCAGTTGATAGTACGAATACATTGACTGCCTCGATAATCATTTACTTCCTCGGCATTTCTGCTAGATGCTCAATATTACTCAGAAACGTCGCGTGGGTTAATTTAAATTGATTTTCGATAAAGCCCTTCTATCATGACAGCAACTATTCTATATTACACAAAACCAGCAAATTGACGATCCTTTACCTCTTACAGGGGCACCTCTTTTTGATTGGTAAAGGGTCGTCTACATTGTGTTCTACATGGGAACAGCTTTGTTGTTGTTGTCGACAAGTGAAGGTTTGTATGGACCTGCATGATGCATGCATAATGTAAAAGCTTCAAAAATCTAAATGCAATTTTCAATGCATCTTGGATCACATCTATATTTTTGTGTTTCGTATGTCTGCCGTCCCTTTCCGCTCTAACCTCATCATCACAAATGTTATGGCTGTTGCTGCAGGAGCTTTGTGCTTCCATTCCGAGGTTAGAGGTCACCATGTACATCATTAGTGTGTTCTAGAATCGGTGAAGTAGCTACAACAGCTTCAAAACACAACAATCCTCATGACAGAGTGTAGCTTACTCTACTCCAGACAATCCTCATGTCAGGTATAGTGAAGCTTACTCTACTCTGGATAGGTTCTGACAATCCTCATGACAGGTGAGTGAAGCTTACTCTACTCTAGATAGGTTCTGACAATCCTCATGACAGGGGAGTGTAGCTTATACTCTAGATAGGTTCTGACAATCCTCATGACAGGTGAGTGAAGCTTACTCTACTCTAGATAGGTTCTGACAATCCTCATGACAGGGGAGTGTAGCTTACTCTACTCTAGATAGGTTCTGACAATCCTCATGACAGGTGAGTGTAGCTTACTCTACTCTAGATAGGTTCTGACAATCCTCATGACAGGGGAGTGCAGCTTACTCTACTCTAGATAGGTTCTGACAATCCTCATGACAGGTGAGTGTAGCTTACTCTACTCTAGATAGGTTCTGACAATCCTCATGACAGGGGAGTGTAGCTTACTCTACTCTAGATAGGTTCTGACAATCCTCATGACAGGTGAGTGTAGCTTACTCTACTCTAGAAAGGTTCTGACAATCCTCATGACAGGTATAGTGCAGCTTACTGTACTCTAGAAAGGTTCTGACAATCCTCATGACAGGTATAGTGCAGCTTACTCTACTCTAGAAAGGTTCTGACAATCCTCATGACAGGTATAGTGCAGCTTACTCTACTCTAGATAGGTTCTGACAATCCTCATGACAGGTGAGTGTAGCTTACTCTACTCTAGCCAGAACCTGACTGTAACATTTTGTACCACTCCTGCTAGCCTCACCAACAAAGCTTGAAGCTCAGCTCAGCCACCAGAGGACTCTCATTGGGCAAGCCCCTAAGTAGGCTTTAGGCTCATCTCGATTTACCTCACCACTTGCTGCGATGGAACGTAAATGTGCACCATTTTGTAACGTTCACCGTGTGGAACATTGTTCTATTTATGGGTCATAGCAGGTCGAGAATTATTTTTTCCATGGCGCATATTAATTAGAGCTTTTGCGGTAGTGAATGCTTCTGCAGCACTATCTATATATTGACCAGATTAGTCTCTAGAGCCAGCTCATTCTCAGTGCAGGAGAGTATGAGTCTAGCTCCTCTCACCTCAACAATTGTGTCCGGCTTCTGGTACGTGCTGAGCATGTGCATGTCAAAGAGGTGTGGCAAAGGCAAGACAACAAAGCACCCCCTGGGGGGGGGGGGGGGGGGGGGGGGGGGGAAGAATCGTATTCTATGTTTATGCGAATATGTTCCATCTAATCTAGAAAGCCAGTCAATATATAGATAGTGCTACACAATCTATCAATAGATTGAGATCCAATCTAGAGGTATGCAGATTGTGCATGATATCTACAAATTTGCAACATTTAGAGATTTCCTTGCCCCTAATGGTTAATCTGTTGTTCTGGTAAGAGAGAGAACTGGCTGCATAGTCAGCACAGGAGAGAGAACTGGCTGCACAGTCAGCAGAGGAGAGAGAACTGACTGCATAGTCAGCAGAGGAGAGAGAACTGGCTGCATAGTCAGCAGAGGAGAAAGAACTGGCTGCATAGTCAGCAGAGGAGAGAGAACTGGCTGCACAGTCAGCAGAGGAGAGAGAACTGGCTGCATAGTCAGTAGAGGAGAGAGAACTGGCTGCACAGTCAGCAGAGGAGAGAGAACTGGCTGCATAATTGCTGTCTGCAAACATGATAAACTTGTTGCTACCGGAACACTAACGGGAAGAAGACTAATTCATGAAGACCAGAAGAGCTCCGTCATGCAGCAGAAGTCCAAGGTGCGCTGTGGAGATGCATAATTATACTCCACTGGCAGCTCTCTGAGCAAAAGTTTCATACAAAAAATGCTGTAATATCTTTGACATGCTCTGTTCCTGTATCAAGTAGAAGGTGGTCTCTTATGGAATCACGCTAGCAACATCCATCAGCTCACCATCTGTGGTCGATGGTATAGCTCAATGTTAGTTTGTGAATAGCTTGTGGTGCATATATTTTCCAAAGTCTTCAATGCTGTCAATAATATGCTTTTGCAATGTGCTAATATAATCATGAGTATATATTCTCCATTCGGTACTGCAGCATTTTGAGTGAGAGAGATCAAGAGAAGCAGCTCTTCATATCGGTATGGGCCCGCCATGCTGCCTCACGGTGAGCTCCGAGTTGCTTAAATGTGCCACATAACGGGTTAATCTCCAAGTGCATTCTCACCACACACACATATATATATCTACAGGAATGAGATGATTGGTTGCATGACGTTCAATATTGCCGACATTGTTGGACCGAATAAGGTATTATAGAGTTAATTTCCATTTTACATTTGTCGCCTGGAAGTTGAGTGCGGAGAGCTGCCGTGTGAAGCTTATGAATATTCATGATATATATATAATTTTATAGTGTTCCACAGCCACTAAATATTTATTTCCAGACGACCCAGAAGGCTTGTGGTCGGTGGGAGTGGTCGGTGGAGTGGTTGGCTTTCATTGTTAACACTTTTGGAGGTGGCGGGAGGTGTGCTCTTTCAAGGGAAATTGGGTCTAATGATGGGTAACAGAATGTGAAGGATTAGGTGTTAGAAATGTGCTGTTATGGGAGGGGAGTAAATACCTGATGTTTGGTTCCAACAGTCCCAAGTCTACCTACCTACCCTACTCCTCGCAATCTCATAGCTCTCTTTAGGAATGTCAGAGGCATGGGCAATTCTAGTTGTTGGTTTTTTAAGGTCACATGTCACCATGGTGACCGCACAACAGGTCCTGGTGGCTGGTTGCTTGAGCCCTCGGGTCTGTGGGAATGGAAGAATGCCATTGCTGCTGGTTGCTGTGGAGCCAATATTATATTGTGGACATAGTTATAGTGACAGTAATATTCTATAATACCTTAGTGACAGTAATATGCTTCCTCTGTCTATAATACCTTAGCTACTTATAGTGGAGTAATATGCTTCCTCTGTCTATAATACCTTAGCTACTTATAGTGACAGTAATATGCTTCCTCTGTCTCTAATACCTTAGCTACTTATAGTGACAGTAATATGCTTCCTCTCTCTATAATACTTAGCTACTTATAGTAACAGTAATATGCTTCCTCTGTCTATAATACCTTAGCTACTTATAGTGACAGTAATATGCTTCCTCTGTCTATAATACAAGCTACTTATAGTGACAGTAATATGCTTCCTCTGTCTATAATACCTTAGCTACTTATAGTGACAGTAATATGCTTCCTCTGTCTATAATACAAGCTACTTATAGTGACAGTAATATGCTTCCTCTGTCTATAATACCTAGCTACTTATAGTGACCGTAATATGCTTCCTCTGTCTATAATACCTTAGCTACTTATAGTGACAGTAATATGCTTCCTCTGTCTATAGTACCTTAGCTACTTATAGTGACAGTAATATGCTTCCTCTGTCTATAGTACCTTAGCTACTTATAGTGACAGTAATATGCTTCCTCTGTCTATAGTACCTTAGCTACTTATAGTAACAGTAATATGCTTCCTCTGTCTATAATACCTTAACTACTTATAGTGACAGTAATATGCTTCCTCTGTCTCTAATACCTTAGCTACTTATAGTGACAGTAATATGCTTCCTCTGTCTATAATACTTAGCTACTTATAGTAACAGTAATATGCTTCCTCTGTCTATAATACCTTAGCTACTTATAGTGACAGTAATATGCTTCCTCTGTCTATAATACCTAGCTACTTATAGTGACAGTAATATGCTTCCTCTGTCTATAATACCTTAGCTACTTATAGTGACAGTAATATGCTTCCTCTGTCTATAGTACCTTAGCTACTTATAGTGACAGTAATATGCTTCCTCTGTCTATAGTACCTTAGCTACTTATAGTAACAGTAATATGCTTCCTCTGTCTATAATACCTTAGCTACTTATAGTGACAGTAATATGCTTCCTCTGTCTATAATACCTAGCTACTTATAGTGACAGTAATATGCTTCCTCTGTATATAATACCTTAGCTACTTATAGTGACAGTAATATGCTTCCTCTGTCTATAATACCTTAGCTACTTATAGTGACAGTAATATGCTTCCTCTGTCTATAATAACTTAGCTACTTATAGTGACAGTAATATGCTTCCTCTGTC
This sequence comes from Cladorhizidae sp. MBARI D1340-BT2, assembly GCA_028752905.1. NCBI lineage: Eukaryota > Metazoa > Porifera > Demospongiae > Poecilosclerida > Cladorhizidae > Cladorhizidae sp. MBARI D1340-BT2. Next base: position 17,477,989 of record JAQNBH010000016.1, read on the forward strand.
TATAGTACCTTAGCTACTTATAGTGACAGTAATATGCTTCCTCTGTCTATAGTTTAGTTACTTATAGTGACAGTAATAGTTATAGTGACAGTAATATGCTTCCTCTGTCTATAGTACCTTAGCTACTTATAGTGACAGTAATATGCTTCCTCTGTCTATAATACCTAGCTACTTATAGTGACAGTAATATGCTTCCTCTGTATATAATACCTTAGCTACTTATAGTGACAGTAATATGCTTCCTCTGTCTATAATACCTTAGCTACTTATAGTGACAGTAATATGCTTCCTCTGTCTATAGTCCTTAGCTACTTATAGTGACAGTAATATGCTTCCTCTGTCTATAGTACCTTATCTACTTATGGTGACAGTAATATGCTTCCTCTGTCTATAATACCTTAGTTACTTATAGTGACAGTAATATGCTTCCTCTGTCTATAATACCTTAGCTACTTATAGTGACAGTAATATGCTTCCTCTGTCTATAATACCTTAGCTACTTATAGTGACAGTAATATGCTTCCTCTTGTCTATAATACCTTAGCTACTTATAGTGACAGTAATATGCTTCCTCTGTCTATAATACCTTAGCTACTTATAGTGACAGTAATATGCTTCCTCTGTCTATAATACCTTAGCTACTTATAGTGACAGTAATATGCTTCCTCTGTCTATAATACCTTATCTACTTATGGTGACAGTAATATGCTTCCTCTGTCTATAGTCCTTAGCTACTTATAGTGACAGTAATATGCTTCCTCTGTCTATAGTACCTTATCTACTTATGGTGACAGTAATATGCTTCCTCTGTCTATAATACCTTAGTTACTTATAGTGACAGTAATATGCTTCCTCTGTCTATAATACCTTAGCTACTTATAGTGACAGTAATATGCTTCCTCTGTCTATAATACCTTATCTACTTATGGTGACAGTAATATGCTTCCTCTGTCTATAATACCTTATCTACTTATGGTGACAGTAATATGCTTCCTCTGTCTATAATACCTTATCTACTTATGGTGACAGTAATATGCTTCCTCTGTCTATAGTACCTTATCTACTTATGGTGACAGTAATATGCTTCCTCTGTCTATAATACCTTAGCTACTTATAGTGACAGTAATATGCTTCCTCTGTCTATAATACCTTAGCTACTTATAGTGACAGTAATATGCTTCCTCTGTCTATAATACCTTAGCTACTTATAGTGACAGTAATATGCTTCCTCTGTCTATAATACCTTAGCTACTTATAGTGACAGTAATATGCTTCCTCTGTCTATAATACCTTATCTACTTATGGTGACAGTAATATGCTTCCTCTGTCTATAGTCCTTAGCTACTTATAGTGACAGTAATATGCTTCCTCTGTCTATAGTACCTTATCTACTTATGGTGACAGTAATATGCTTCCTCTGTCTATAATACCTTAGTTACTTATAGTGACAGTAATATGCTTCCTCTGTCTATAATACCTTAGCTACTTATAGTGACAGTAATATGCTTCCTCTGTCTATAATACCTTAGCTACTTATAGTGACAGTAATATGCTTCCTCTGTCTATAATACCTTATCTACTTATGGTGGCAGTAATATGCTTCCTCTGTCTATAGTACCTTATCTACTTATGGTGACAGTAATATGCTTCCTCTGTCTATAATACCTTAGCTACTTATAGTGACAGTAATATGCTTCCTCTGTCTATAATACCTTAGCTACTTATAGTGACAGTAATATGCTTCCTCTGTCTATAATACCTTATCTACTTATGGTGACAGTAATATGCTTCCTCTGTCTATAATACCTTATCTACTTATGGTGACAGTAATATGCTTCCTCTGTCTATAATACCTTATCTACTTATGGTGACAGTAATATGCTTCCTCTGTCTATAATACCTTAGCTACTTATAGTGACAGTAATATGCTTCCTCTGTCTATAATACCTTAGCTACTTATGGTGACAGTAATATGCTTCCTCTGTCTATAATACCTTATCTACTTATGGTGACAGTAATATGCTTCCTCTGTCTATAATACCTTAGCTACTTATAGTGACAGTAATATGCTTCCTCTGTCTATAATACCTTATCTACTTATGGTGACAGTAATATGCTTCCTCTGTCTATAATACCTTATCTACTTATAGTGACAGTAATATGCTTCCTCTGTCTATAGTACCTTACCTACTTATAGTGAATATGCTTCCTCTTGTGTTTGTCTTCTCAAACAATAATATCAAACAATAATAGAAAATGGTCCAATAAAATTCTGCACTAAAGAAAGTCCTAATATCAAGATAATGGTATTCATAGATGGTGGTTCACATGTGTTTTGAAACTGACCACAATGTTTATCAAAAGTAGTACTAGCCCATAATATATGATTGCTAGGGACTTGAGTGGATGTCTGCATTGGTATAAGTATATTTGAACTGAAGCTGGTTCGACATTGTTTTTTAAAATAATTTTAACTCTCCCAGCAATCCGACGCTGAGAAGGGTTAACTTGCATACAATATATCTGCATACAATATATCTGCATTATAATTTTATTACCAGAAGACTCCAACTGTTGTCCAATGCATTGCAATGACTGATCCGGTTATGAAATATCTTGAACCGGTAGAGGTCGTCAACATCATAAACACTGTTTATATCCCACCAAAGTATACTTATGTTGATGCATGTGTGTATGTGAATACATGGTCATATGAGGCTACTTTAGTAATAAACATGGCGCAAATAAAACATCTATGATTGGTTAGTTCTGGTTGGTTAGTTCTGGTGTTACACTGAGTAACTTCTTGTAGACTTGAACAAATGCAAACAAGACAAATGGTTTAATATATATTGTTCAAAAAAATAAATGAAACAAATGGAAACAACAAATGTAGACTACAAACAATTTGCATGACCCTTTACCTATTAATATAATGTAGACTACAAACAATTTACAGGACCCTCCTTTACCTATTACAGTAATATAATGTAGACTACAAACAATTTGCATGACCCTTTACCTATTAATATAATGTAGACTACAAACAATTTACAGGACCCTCCTTTACCTATTACAGTAATATAACTACAAACAATTTACAGGACCCTCCTTTACCTATTACAGTAATATAATGTAGACTACAAACAATTTGCAGGACCCTTTACCTATTAGACTACAAACAATTTACATGACCCTTTACCTATTAATATAATGTAGACTACAAACAATTTACAGGACCCTTTACCTGAAGACCGATATTATAATACTGCTTTTTTATTATATATGTAAAAGATCCTGTTACTGGCATTTTAATGCTTAAACCTCCTGTGTCTGTCTGTCTTGTGTCTGTCTGATTTTAAACGGTAAAGGATCGTCATTTTGTTCATTTTGTTCTTTCGTGTAATGAATATTTAACAATGAAGTGCACAATAAAGTGCACAATAACAACAACAAATAAACTAACAAACGAACTAATAAAGAAAAGCATGTAGTAGAGCTGTAAAGCTCGTCTTAACCCTCCCACCATCCAATTGTTGAGAATCATAAAAAATAATAATAAAAATAAAAATAAATAAAAAATCGAACCAAACATCTACAACTAAGTCTGAAATAAGTCTGAAATACACTCAAGTCCATAGCAACCAAGTATTGGGATAGCACTATGGTTGATAAACATTTTGGTCAGTTTTTGTTGCCAGAAGCCGATCACAAAATGTGAATATCATTATCTTTGTTTGATCAATTTTGGAGCATGGTAATGCAAAGTCAGTTGCTTACAAACACCCAGCAACCATTTGCTATGTTTCTTTGATAAGACAAACACAGGGCCATAAGTAGCTAAGGTATTATAGACAGAGGAAGCATATTACAGTACTGTCACTATAAGTAGCTAAGGTATTATAGACAGAGGAAGCATATTACTGTCACTATAAGTAGCTAAGGTACTATAGACAGAGGAAGCATATTACTGTCACTATAAGTAGCTAGGTATTATAGACAGAGGAAGCATATTACTGTCACTATAAGTAGCTAAGGTATTATAGACAGAGGAAGCATATTACTGTCACTATAAGTAGCTAAGTTATTATAGACAGAGGAAGCATATTACTGTCACTATAAGTAGCTAAGGTATTATAGACAGAGGAAGCATATTACTGTCACTATAAGTAGCTAAGGTATTATAGACAGAGGAAGCATATTACTGTCACTATAAGTAGCTAAGTTATTATAGACAGAGGAAGCATATTACTGTCACTATAAGTAGCTAAGGTACTATAGACAGAGGAAGCATATTACTGTCACTATAAGTAGATAAGGTATTATAGACAGAGGAAGCATATTACTGTCACCATAAGTAGATAAGGTATTATAGACAGAGGAAGCATATTACTGTCACTATAAGTAGCTAAGGTATTATAGACAGAGGAAGCATATTACTGTCACTATAAGTAGGTAAGGTACTATAGACAGAGGAAGCATATTACTGTCACTATAAGTAACTAAGGTATTATTATAGACAGAGGAAGCATATTACTGTCACTATAAGTAGCTAAGGTATTATTATAGACAGAGGAAGCATATTACTGTCACTATAACTGTCCACAACATAATATTGCTATTATGTGTTTCACAAGCTCGGAGGTGTGCTTCCATAGGAACAGTGGATTTTGGTGTAACGTGTATTCCGTCTTTTTTCAACAAAGTATAGATCACACCTTACTCTTTGCCACTCTGTACCGCACATATGAATATGATTATTCTTGCATGACATTGTATATAATGATGAATCTATTTAATATTAAGTTCGTCATTAGTAATTATTAAGTTGTGAGAGGCGATGGAGAATGAGGAGGCAAAGAAGCTAGTTCTCCAGCAGCATCATCCATCACCAAATCTATACACATAAAGTCCCAGGATATACCCGGGAAGCTAACTATAGATACATGTACTACCCTGGTTTTACCCGGGAAAATACTTAACTGCCTTTGGACGACAAACAGGCTAATGAACTAGATCCCATTTACAAACCTGAGAAGTCTTCTTCTTCCATGCCTTCCTCGTCAGAGACCTAGCCATCGCTTCCCGCTGAGGTGCTGAGCTCGTCCACCCATGTTCCAAGAGTTCCTACTGTTGTGGCCATCAAGGCTTCTCGTCTGCAAGAAGGCTCTCCCAAGCAAGAAAGGATGTTATAATCTTCTCCCTCACTCGAGTCATCGTCAGACGAGTCATAAGTGCTGCCCATCACGAGAAAAATGAGTTCTGCTAGACTTAGTTACCTAGTCATATTTTGAGTTGTCAAAAATGTGAACCGTCTGTGTTTCAATATTTTTAAACCTTGGCTACCCAGTAGTAATGCACTAGAAATTAAATGAACTTGAAATGAGCTACTTTATGGTATAAAAAATATGCCTCATAACGACTGTGCTCATGTTTTTTTTCTCTCGACCAACAAAACCCAGAGCCCCATATGCCCAGAGCCCCATATGCCCAGAGCATGCCCAGAGCCCCATATGACGCTTGAGACACTGAGTGGGTTAATGGAGTGAACCATGGACCTCAGCTGTGCATGTATTAATTGCTGTGAATCTTCCATGCTCAGCTGTGTCATGTATTAATTGCTGTGAATCTTCCACGCTCAGCTGTGCATGTATTAATTACTGTGAATCTTCCATGCTCAGCTGTGCCATGTATTAATTGCTGTGAATCTTCCAGGCTTAGCTGTGCCATGTATTAATTGCTGTGAATCTTCCATGCTCAGCTGTGTCATGTATTAATTGCTGTGAATCTTCCATGCTCAGCTGTGTCATGTATTAATTGCTGTGAATCTTCCATGCTCAGCTGTGTCATGTATTAATTGCTGTGGATCCTCCAAGCTCAGCTGTGCCATGTATTAATTACTGTGAATCTTCAAGACTCAGCGGTGCCATGTATTAATTGCTGTGAATCTTCCCATGCTCAGCTGTGCCATGTATTAATTGCTGTTAACATTCTATGCTCAGCTGTGCTATGTATTAATTGCTGTGAATCTTCCCATGCTCAGCTGTGCCATGTATTAATTGCTGTGAATCTTCCATGCTCAGCTGTGCCATGTATTAATTGCTGTGAATCTTCACGGCTCAGCTGTGTCATGTACTAATTGCTGTGAATCTTTCATGCTCAGCTGTGCCATGTATTAATTGCTGTGAATCTTCAAGGCTCAGCTGTGCCATGTATTAATTGCTGTGAATTTTCAAGGCTCAGCTGTGCCATGTATTAATTGCTGTAAATCTTCCATGCTCAGCTGTCATGTATTAATTGCTGTAAATCTTCAAGGCTCAGCTGTGCCATGTATTAATTGCTGTGAATTTTCAAGGCTCAGCTCTGCCATGTATTAATTGCTGTGAATCTTCCAGGCTCAGTTGTGCCATGTATTAATTGCTGTGAATCTTCCATGCTCAGCTGTCATGTATTAATTGCTGTGAATCTTCCATGCTCAGCTGTGCCATGTATTAATTGCTGTGAATCTTTCCAGGGTCAGCTGTGCCATGTATTAATTGCTATGAATCTTCAAGGCTAAGCTATGCCATGTATTAATTGCTGTGAATCTTCCAGGGTCAGCTGTGCCATGTATTAATTGCTGTGAATCTTCCATGCCCATGTATTAATTGCTGTGAATCTTCCATGCTCAGCTGTGCCATGTATTAATTTCTGTGAATCTTTCCAGGGTCAGCTGCACCATGTATTAATTGCTGTTAACCTTCCAGGGTCAGCTGTGCCATGTATTAATTGGCTGTGAATCCTCCATGCTGTGCCATGTATTAATCTTTCCATGCTCAGCTGTGCCATGTATCAATTGCTGTAAATCTTCCATGCTCAGCTGTGCCATGTATTAATTGCTGTGAATCTTTCCAGGGTCAGCTGTGCCATGTATTAATTGCTGTGAATCCTCCATGCTCAGCTGTGCCATGTATTAATTGCTGTGAATCTTCCTATGCTCAGCTGTGCCATGTATTAATTGCTGTTAACCTTCCAGGGTCTTAACGGCTGGTATCAAGTCCTGGACAACGTTAGGGGGCGTATGGAGTACAGCCAAGTGCCGACGTCCATCAGCAAACATGAAGCTGCCATCTCCAAGTACGAAACTGCAGCAGTCAAAGGACAAAAGATATTTCCTGTAAGTCAACACAACGTAGCTTCCTTGATGCATTGTGGGACGAAATGGTTCCCGTTCAGCTCTATGATTGCTGGTGTCTTGCCTAGTCTTGCTGGCAGCCATAGGCAGAACACACCCTGGAGCTTATACACTTATTTCCACGCATGTTAAACCCTCCTGATAACTACACCCACTTATTGACCCTTATTGACCTAAACTGTCAAAAAAAGTAATCAACCCTTGATAGATTATGATTTAATTGGATACTCTAGTTACTTGTCTTGGGGAATTGCACAATAAATGTGTGCTATTTCATTGGCGGTTTCATCAGGTGACGATCTTGAAGAGCGCCCAAGGTTATGGATTCAGCGTGTACGGACACAATCCCGTTTATATCACACAAGTCACCCAAGGTGGGTTTTATTGGTGTGCCGATCCTTTACCCATTTACTTTGTCGTGTTCTTTGCCAATACTGCAGGACTGCCTGCTGCTAATGCCGATGTGAGAGTGAGAGATGTGATAGTAGAGGTGGATGGGACAGATGTAAGCCAATCTTCTGGGTACCAAGTGGTGAGAATTATCAGGTGAGTGAGAGAGAGAGAGGAATAATAATAATAATAATAATAATAATAATAATGATAATGATAATGATTGATAATGATAATAATAAGGGAGCACTCTCGCATTCAGCTGCATTTTTTTTGGCACTTGTCCTCGTCATTTCTTATCCTCCATCTTTCTTACTTTCTTCTCTTCCTCAGTCTCTGAGGAACGCATCGTTCTTGAGTTTTGTCAGTTTCATGAAAACTATTACTTAGCGATATGTAGTGCTTAGCGATATGTAGTGGAGTATGCGCATTACTCGTATACTACATGATAGTCCATGTACGGTATTATGGACACACTTGTATACATATACTACCTGTTAGTCCATGTATTATGTACACACTAGTATACATATACTACCTGTTAGTCCATGTATTATGTACACACTAGTATACATATACTACCTGTTAGTCCATGTATTATGGACACACTAGTATACATATACTACCTGTTAGTCCATGTATTATGTACACACTAGTATACATATACTACCTGTTAGTCCATGTATTATGTACACACTAGTATACATATACTACCTGTTAGTCCATGTATTATGTACACACTAGTATACATATACTACCTGTTAGTCCATGTATTATGGACACACTAGTATACATATACTACCTGTTAGTCCATGTATTATGCACACACTAGTATACATATACTACATGTTAGTCCATGTATTATGGACACACTAGTATACATATACTACCTGTTAGTCCATGTATTATGTACACACTAGTATACATATACTACCTGTTAGTCCATGTATTATGCACACACTAGTATACATATACTACCTGTTAGTCCATGTATTATGGACACACTAGTGTACATATACTACCTGTTAGTCCATGTATTATGTACACACTAGTATACATATACTACATGTTAGTCCATGTATTATGGACACACTAGTATACATATACTACCTGTTAGTCCATGTATTATGTACACACTAGTATACATATACTACCTGTTAGTCCATGTATTATGCACACACTAGTATACATATACTACATGTTAGTCCATGTATTATGGACACACTAGTATACATATACTACCTGTTAGTCCATGCATTATGGACCCACTAGTATACATATACTACCTGTTAGTCCATGTATTATGGACACACTAGTGTACATATACTACCTGTTAGTCCATGTATAGTATACATACACTACCTGTTAGTCCATGTATTATGTACACACTAGTATACATATACTACCTGTTAGTCCATGTATTATGCACACACTAGTATACATATACTACCTGCTAGTCCATGTATTATGTACACACTAGTATACATATACTACCTGTTAGTCCATGTATTATGTACACTAGTATACATATACTACCTGTTAGTCCATGTATTATGGACACACTAGTATACATATATTACCTGTTAGTCCATGTATTATGGACACACTAGTATACATATATTACCTGTTAGTCCATGTATTATGGACACACTAGTATACATATACTACCTGTTAGTCCATGTATTATGCACACACTAGTAAACATATACTACCTGTTAGTCCATGTATTATGCACACACTAGTATACATATACTACCTGTTAGTCCATGTATTATGTACACACTAGTATACATATACTACCTGTTAGTCCATGTATTATGCACACACTAGTATACATATACTACCTGTTAGTCCATGTATTATGGACACACTAGTATACATATACTACCTGTTAGTCCATGTATAGTATACATACACTACCTGTTAGTCCATGCATTATGGACACACTAGTATATATATACTACCTGTTAGTCCATTTATTATGCACACACTAGTATACATATACTACCTGTTAGTCCATGTATTATGGACACACTAGTATACATATACTACCTGTTAGTCCATGCATTATGGACACACTAGTATACATATACTACCTGTTAGTCCATTTATTATGCACACACTAGTATACATATACAACCTGTTAGTCCATGTATTATGCACACACTAACTACCTGTTAGAACATGTAAGAATATTGAGAGGTCTAGCAGAGAGGGAACATGTAAGAATATTGATAGGTCTGGCAGAGACGGAACATGTAAGAATATTGAGAGGTCTGGCAGAGAAGGAACATGTAAGAATATTGAGAGGTCTAGCAGAGAGGGAACATGTAAGAATATTGAGAGGTCTAGCAGAGAGGGAACATGTAAGAATATTGATAGGTCTAGCAGAGAGGGAACAAGTAAGAATATTGAGAGGTCTGGCAGAAAAGGAACATGTAAGAATATTGAGAGGTCTGGCAGAGAGGGAACATGTAAGAATATTGAGAGGTCTGGCAGAGAGGGAACATATTGAGAGGTCTGGCAGAGAGGGAACATGTAAGAATATTGAGAGGTCTGGCAGAGAGGGAACATGTAAGAATATTGATAGGTTTGGCAGAGAGGGAACATGTAAGAATATTGAGAGGTCTAGCAGAGAGGGAACATGTAAGAATATTGAGAGGTCTGGCAGAGAGGGAACATGTAAGAATATTGAGAGGTCTGGCAGAGAGGGAACATGTAAGAATATTGAGAGGTCTAGCAGAGAGGGAACATGTAAGAATATTGATAGGTCTGGCAGAGAGGGAACATGTAAGAATATTGATAGGTCTGGCAGAGAGGGAACACGTAAGAATATTGAGAGGTCTAGCAGAGAGTGAACATGTAAGAATATTGAGAGGTCTAGCAGAGAGGGAACATGTAAGAATATTGAGAGGTCTGGCAGAGAGGGAACATGTAAGAATATTGAGAGGTCTGGCAGAGAAGGAACATGTAAGAATATTGAAAGGTCTGGCAGAGAGGGAACATGTAAGAATATTGAGAAGTCTGGCAGAGAGGGAACATGTAAGAATATTGAGAGGTCTGTCAGAGAGGGAACATGTAAGAATATTGAGAGGTCTAGCAGAGAGGGAACATGTAAGAATATTGAGAGGTCTGGCAGAGAGGGAACATGTAAGAATATTGAGAGGTCTGTCAGAGAGGGAACATGTAAGAATATTGAGAGGTCTAGCAGAGAGGGAACATGTAAGAATATTGAGAGGTCTGGCAGAGAGTGAACATGTAAGAATATTGAGAGGTCTGGCAGAGAGGGAACATGTAAGAATATTGAGAGGTCTGGCAGAGAGGGAACATGTAAGAATATTGAGAGGTCTAGCAGAGAGGAAACATGTAAGAATATTGAGAGGTCTGGCAGAGAGGGAACATGTAAGAATATTGAGAGGTCTGGCAGAGAGGGAACATGTAAGAATATTGAGAGGTCTGGCAGAGAGGGAACATGTAAGAATATTGAGAGGTCTGTCAAAGAATATTGAGAGGTCTAGCAGAGAGGGAACATGTAAGAATATTGAGAGGTCTGGCAGAGAGGGAACATGTAAGAATATTGAGAGGTCTGGCAGAGAGGGAACATGTAAGAATATTGAGAGGTCTGGCAGAGAGGGAACATGTAAGAATATTGAGAGGTCTGGCAGAGAGGGAACATGTAAGAATACTGAGAGGTCTGGCAGAGAGGGAACATGTAAGAATATTGAGAGGTCTGGCAGAGAGTGAACATGTAAGAATATTGAGAGGTCTAGCAGAGAGGGAACATGTAAGAATATTGAGAGGTCTAGCAGAGAGGGAACATGTAAGAATATTGAGAGGTCTGGCAGAGAGGGAACATGTAAGAATATTGAGAGGTCTGGCAGAGAGGGAACATGTAAGAATATTGAGAGGTCTGGCAGAGAGGGAACATGTAAGAATATTGAGAGGTCTGGCGGAGAGGGAACATGTAAGAATATTGAGAGGTCTAGCAGAGAGGGAACATGTAAGAATATTGAGAGGTCTGGCAGAGAAGGAACATGTAAGAATATTGAGAGGTCTGGCAGAGAGGGAACATGTAAGAATATTGAGAGGTCTGGCAGAGAGGGAACATGTAAGAATATTGAGAGGTCTGGCAGAGAGGGAACATGTAAGAATATTGAGAGGTCTGTCAAAGAATATTGAGAGGTCTAGCAGAGAGGGAACATGTAAGAATATTGAGAGGTCTGGCAGAGAGGGAACATGTAAGAATATTGAGAGGTCTGGCAGAGAGGGAACATGTAAGAATATTGAGAGGTCTGGCAGAGAGGGAACATGTAAGAATATTGAGAGGTCTGGCAGAGAGGGAACATGTAAGAATACTGAGAGGTCTAGCAGAGAGGGAACATGTAAGAATATTGAGAGGTCTGGCAGAGAGGGAACATGTAAGAATATTGAGAGGTCTAGCAGAGAGGGAACATGTAAGAATATTGAGAGGTCTGGCAGAGAGGGAACATGTAAGAATATTGAGAGGTCTGGCAGAGAGGGAACATGTAAGAATATTGGAGCGCACATTATACATACAAACTTCTCATCACATGACAAGTCTCATGATGTGAAGTATCCTCCAGTTTACAGGAAGTGTCCTGTTATATTTATAATAGGACAATCCTGTTATATTTATAATAGGACAATACTGTTATATTTATAATACGACAATCCTGTTATATTTATAATAGGACAATCCTGTTATATTTATTATAGGAAGTATCCTGTTATATTTATTATAGGAAGTGTTGTTCTGTTATATTTATTAAAAGAAGTGTCCTGTTATATTCTAAGTATATATTATATTACAGGAAGTGTCCTGTTATATTCTAAGTATATATTATATTACAGGAAGTGTCCTGTTATATTCTAAGTATATATTATTATATTACAGGAAGTGTCCTGTTATATTCTAAGTATATATTATATTACAGGAAGTGTCCTGTTATATTCTAAGTATATATTATTATATTACAGGAAGTGTCCTGTTATATTCTAAGTATATATTATATTACAGGAAGTGTCCTGTTATATTCTAAGTATATATTATATTACAGGAAGTGTCCTGTTATTTTCTAAGTATATATTATATTACAGGAAGTGTCCTGTTATATTCTAAGTATATATTATATTACAGGAAGTGTCCCGTTATATTCTAAGTATATATTATATTACAGGAAGTGTCCTGTTATATTCTAAGTATATATTATATTACAGGAAGTGTCCTGTTATATTCTAAGTATATATTATATTACAGGAAGTGTCCTGTTATATTCTAAGTATATATTATATTACAGGAAGTGTCCTGTTATATTCTAAGTATATATTATTATATTACAGGAAGTGTCCTGTTATATTCTAAGTATATATTATATTACAGGAAGTGTCCTGTTATATTCTAAGTATATATTATATTACAGGAAGTGTCCCGTTATATTCTAAGTATATATTATATTACAGGAAGTGTCCCGTTATATTCTAAGTATATATTATATTACAGGAAGTGTCCCGTTATATTCTAAGTATATATTATATTACAGGAAGTGTCCTGTTATATTCCAAGTATATATTATATTACAGGAAGTGTCCTGTTATATTCTAAGTATATATTATATTACAGGAAGTGTCCCGTTATATTCTAAGTATATATTATATTACAGGAAGTGTCCCGTTATATTCTAAGTATATATTATATTACAGGAAGTGTCCCGTTATATTCTAAGTATATATTATATTACAGGAAGTGTCCTGTTATATTCTAAGTATATATTATATTACAGGAAGTGTCCTGTTATATTCTAAGTATATATTACAGGAAGTGTCCTATGATGTTACACTTGATAGTGCAGCGAGACTTAGTTGGACCCCACCTACATCTCAACTACACCCAAAAACACTCCCCCCACAACAGCCACGCCCATAACAGCCACGCCCACAACTGCTACTTGTTCCAGCCCTTCAACTCGCTCGTGATGGGAAGCCGTTCAAAATCACACCTCTCGGTGGCCGCCAACAGCCAAATGTTAACCATGAATGGAACCGAATCGGACGCACATCCCATTCCGGCTCCAATCCCAGTGGAACAGAGGAAAAGATTCAGCGAGTATTACAAATCTCAGTCCCAACTCTGTCCGGAGTTCCACATCAACCCGTACCTCCCGGGCTCTACTTTGAACTCCGCTGCCTCCCAGCAGCTTCAGGCTGCAGCACATTGCCCCCCGAGGCCGGGAAGCATGGTGTACGGGATGCCGGGGGAGTTGTCCCAGCCGGCTCTCATGTACGCACCTCAGGATGAAGCAGTGATGAATCTGCAGGTGGTGTATGGGAATAAGAACATGTACGGTGGACATGGGAATCAGATCAGAGAGGAATTTGGACCCAGTGTGTGCTATGGTGAGTGTGGTCGCATGTCCTATGGGGGCACTGGTGCCATCGTTAACTCGGCCTCACGTAAGAAGGGATATCGAAAGAATTCGTCAGCCGGTCGCGCTAAATCAGAGGATGTCCCTGTCATTAGCACCAGAGGAGCTGTGGACTATTCTGCTCTGCAGACGGGTGACCCCAGTAAGGAGTTTCGCATCATAGGGGGCGGTTCCATGCGAGTCCCTCTACACTCTAAACCCCCCAAAGGGGGCAAGTGTATCGAAAAACCACTGTTGCTAACAAAGCACAGTGAGGAGGGTGAAGAAACAGACGAGGGGGCAGTGGGATATTCCCCCCTGACTCGTAGAGGATCTCTGGGCTCACATCATACAGAGGTGGGAAGCTTCAAGAACATTTGTCCCGTGTTGGAGGAGGTGGTGCCACCCACTGATGCAAGTGAGACTGCACCTGTGGATTGGGAGGTATGGTTGTTGTTGTTGTTGCTGCTGCTGCAACTATTGCTAATATCACAAGTTACTGTTCTGTTTTGATTGCCTCCTCCACAGTCTCTGACACAACTAGAGAGAAACAGGCAAAAGGTAAGTCTAGTGTAGCAAGGTTGGTAATGAACATACGCGGTTAATTGAGAAGGCATAATGCTTGGTTAATGTTTAAATATGGTAATGATCACTAAAGTTGTTAGTGGCATGAGGGGGAAAGATAATGACAATGTTACTGGTTAGAGTGGTGATGATGATGATGATGAATAATGATGATAATAAAATAATAATGATGATAATGATGATAATAACAATAATAACAATAATAATAATAGTAGTAGTAGTAGTAATAATAATAATAATAAATAAGTATAAGTATAGAAGTATAGTAATAATAATAATAGTAGTAGTAGTAATAATAATAATAATAAATAAGTATAAGTATAGAAGTATAGTAATAATAATAATAGTAGTAGTAGTAGTAATAATAATAATAATAAATAAGTATAAGTATAGAAGTATAGTAATAATAATAATAGTAGTAGTAGTAATAATAATAATAATAATAATAATAATAATAATAATAATAATTTCAGTTGACATAACATTAAAATCACCTTCTCAATAATCAATTTCCAATTGTATTCACTCGACATTTCGATCAGATATTCCTGATGAAGGCTAGAGCATCTAGTTGAATCAAGTGAATACAATTTGAAGTTGATTATTGAGAAGGTGATTTTAATAATAGTAGTAGTAGTAGTAGTAGTAGTAGTAGTAGTGGTAGTAGTAGTAGTAGTTAACTGGTCCTACTAGAGTTTCACATGTAAGCAATCGCCAGGGGTAATGAGGAGCTGTGGTGAGAGATGGGTCCAATGGATATGTAGATGGGTGATTGACAGAGGTGGGTATTAATGGGTGTCTTTGAGGAGGAACTTGTTGTGTCTAAACTTTGAGAGGGATTCAGATCGTTTGTTTGGAGTGCATCGCTGAGAAACTCCACATCATCTATTCAGACAAACAACTCTAGACAAACGATCTGAATTCCTCTCAAAGTGTAGACACAACAAGTTCCTCCTCAAAAACACCTACATCCATATCACCCCATCTACGTACATCTCCACCATTCCACCTCATATTTACCCATCTCTCATCTCAGCATTGCCACTGGTGACTGCTTACACATGAAACTATAGTAGCAATTCCAATATTGTCACTATACCAGCTCTGCTCAGCATTGAGCACTGTTTGTGGCTGGCAAACCTCTTTCACTATAATAATAATAATAATAATAATAATAATAATAATAATAATAATAATAATAATAATAATAATACATTGTACATGTAATAATAATAATAAATAATAAATAATAATAATAGTAATAGTAATAGTAATAATAATAATAATAATAATAATAATAAATAAATAAATAATAATAAATAATAATAATAATAATAATAATAATAATAATAATAATAATAATAATAATAATAATAATAATAATAATAATAATAATAATAATAATAATAATAATAATAATTAATAATAATAATAATAATAATAATAATAATAATAATAATAATAATAATAATAATAATAATTATAATTATAATTAATAATAATAATAATAATAATACATGCCCACAAAGGAGTATATAGGGGCATGTGTGCATCTCTAGCTGCAACAAATTAACTGCAACAAATTAAGAACTCATGAAAATGTGATGAATTAAAATATTACTAAAGTCATCGGCATCAATGTAATGTTCCAGAAACCTAATTTTTTACATCTACGAGAGCAATCTCATTTAGACCAGGAAGAGAGGACATTGCTAATGAGAGAGTAGTCAGAAGACAAAGCTCTGTGGAGGTATGAGGAGAGATGTCAGTAACTCTGTCTAGACACACTAGTTGTGAGATGAAGTGTTCTGAAGGTAATGATCATTTAAGCAATGGTTGGGGAAGTATACATGTGGGTAAGGATCATCACTACAAAAAGAACCTACTGAGCTATGGTTACCATGCTTGACAATCAGAGAGTGTATGGCAACAGAACTCTATGTTGGGTTCACTGCATTAAAAACATGCTGGACCACAACACATCTATACATGGATGTCAACTGTCATTCCTCCTTGTAGATATTCTGTCCTTTTATCATTCTTTGGGTTATTAATGTCCTACTCTGGGTATATAATAATATCCCAGCTTTTTTTAAATTGTGCTAACATGCAAAGTACTCAAGTATTTAGTTAGAGTTCAAGTGCTTTCTTTGAAATTTGAACCTTGTGCTCAGTGTGTGTTCATGGACCACTCACTACAATAGAGCTGTATTCCTGGAATATACAATGAGCTGACAGCAGACGGCTGTTACCGCACATCAGCTGATTGCAATATTGGAATGGAATCCCTCACAGTTTAGAAGCATGCAATATTGGAATGGAATCACTCACAGTTTAGAAGCATGCAATGTTGGAATGGAATCCCTCACCAGGGGGGTAATTTCCATATGAAGGTTGGGGGGGCCAAAAGAAGTATTAAAGCTGCTTACTCTAGGGGAGTCTCTAGGGGAGTCTCTAGATACTCATCCAGGATATTTTGAAAAATAGGAGTAATTAGAACTACAGACTTTTGGGTAAATTAGTGTTGAAAATATTTTCATTTTAGTAATCACCCGAACACATAACATAACCAGATGACAAACGGTATACTAGCACTAACATCTAAGAGAGAGAAAGAGACTATCATTCACATCTACATGTACTAAGAAATGGAAAAGTGGCCGAAGATGGATGAGCGCCTCTCTACTCTATCCACAAAGTCATTTGTCACTTGCTTGAGGCTCAGTTCCTTCACCAGCTCTTTATGCACTGTGCATGTCATGAGATGATTGAGGCGGTTGTTCGACATTGTTGTACAAAGGTAAGACTTCACCCTTCTCAGCGCACTGAAGTTCAGAGCTTGCATTAGTTGCCGGCATAACCAGAACAACCTTGACCAAAGACATGACCTCTGGTATGAGGGGCCAGATGCTTTTGCAATGTATCACCACCACCTTCATCTTGACTGAAACTGCGATAGGACTCTGCCATTATAGATAGCTGGATTCTTAAGGTATCAGGGTCAAACTCAGTGTAGAACTCACATAGTTCGTCAACATTTTGTGAGACATCCTCCCCCAATGTTCCTTTCACTAGGACGACCTTCTCACAGGTTGCATATGTGGTGTAGTCCTTCTGATTAAAACGCTCTTCAATGCAGCTAGCCACAGCCTCAAAATAGATTTGGCGGTAAAAGTTCTCTACATTGGTATGGTGCTCATGTTGAGCATTACCCTCACTATACCTTGATGGCATCTTACGGTGACGTGGAAGTGAAGGCTCTTTTAGTTCCAACTTCACAGCAGCTTGAGTTACTTTTGTCCAATGGAGGCTTGCATCCCTGTCTGATCGTATTCCTCGTAGGACAGTGACAGATAGCTTGGCATTCGCTTGAGCATCCACTGCACATAGCTCTGCCCTCTGAAGGCAAGTGCTGAGGTTATCTGAATGTGAAAGTACTACAATGGCAAGCTGAAGACCATAGAAGAAACTAAAAGTTTGCATTTTAGTCTCCACTCCAATTATTCTTGCCTTCATTTTAGAGTCTTTGACATGGTCTTGTGCCCAGTTCCATAGGATCATGAGTGCCATAATTTTTCAGAATAGCACTCAGTGATGCTGCTCGGACAGTCCACCTTGTTGGGCAGAGGATTTTCAGAGTTGGTGAGTCAATATTGTCTACATGGAGATCATGTTCCATTTGCCCCAGAATTTCTGATTGCTTTCTGCGGAATACTGCCTCTCTTTTTGGACTCTTCTTTATTAATTTAGTAATTTCATAAGCCACATCAAGCGTGTCTTTCAACAGGGAAATATTTTTTATTGTATCCCCGACAGCAAGATTAAGCGAGTGGCAATAGCAGTGTGTTAGCAGACATTTTTCATTCCGTTTCTTGATTTGTGCAGCAACCCCATTTTTTGTTCCAGTCATGGTCGAACATCCGTCATAACATTGCCCACGGGCATCTTGAATTTTGAGATTCATGCGTAGCAGCACATCTTTTATGCAAGCAACAATTGTGTCTGCATTGGTCTGAGAAACTGACATCAGACCAATATATTCCTCACGTACTGTCATCTCATTCACCCAACGTATGCAAATCACAAATTGTTCAATGTTGCTCGCATCTGTACTCTTATCAGCCAAGATACTGTAACATCCAAATTCAGCTATGTCAGCTGCTATACCATGAAGCACTTTTAGAGCCATGATTTGTAAGATTTCATTCTGAGCATCTGGACTGATATGCTTGTCGTAAGACTTTTCAATCCATTTACGAAGCACTTTATCATTTTCAGCTCGCAGAAGGAGGAGTTGCTTGAAATTTGACTCCTCCTCTTGCTTGCAAGCTAGGATACACTTTAAATGATTTTCAGTAGGCAGTTCCTATTTTCCTCTTTCTGACTCTTAAGCTGCTCCTTCAGCTGCTCATCAATATGACAAGGTTGAGTTAACATAGCAACTGCATGCTTGTGACATAGCGAGCTTTCGTGCTTATGGAAACCCTTGTTTTTACACAGAGCATTTTCCCAATTTCTGAACCCATCAGACAAGAAGGAGGTTTCAGACCTTGTATCCAGCTTAAGCAGTCCCTTCAAATTGGCTGTGCCACAAGTGTGGCAAATAATAGTGTCTGAAATTGGAAGATAATGCAGCCATGAAAATTGCGAGTACCAGGCTGGTTGGAATGCTCGTTGATGACCCATCTTGCTTTTAGGGTATTTGATGTTGATTGGCTGGTAGGGAACTTGAGGAAGGGTATCCTGAGTCAGGGATATTCTACTGGCTTCTTGTTGCTGCTCCTGAGAGATATCAAAAGTACTTGTAGCTTGAGTCAAAGTCTAATTTTGCAAAAACAACTACAACAACAGGGTCTGTCAATATATGATTGTTTAATAAGGATTCACTGACATCAGAGGCTGAGATGCCACATAAAAATTGAGAGGCTTAATGTTGTTATCATGTGATGGATTATGACAGACGTACCTGTTCAGATTCTTCTGGGTTTTCTTCAACCTGTACATCTTGGCTATCAGATCCTTGGGCTTGATCATCAGCCTTCTCCTTTGTCTCTTAGTTGGACTTTGACAAAAACTTAACAAGGAGGCTTGTCTTTTAGGCATGGTTCACTCTGCAGCAGCACTAGCTAATTTCTCAATATATGGCCTGCTACACTGTTAGGGTTCACTCTTATATTGCTTAGTATTCCGAATAATGATTAACAGCACATTAGGTTTATAGCAGAACTCAACATAAGGCAGTGGAGAGCTTACTTATATAGGCACTCCACTGCTGTCATGGCAAAATCAAAATGAACCAATGAAATACATGAACTATATAAATGTCAAAATGATCCTAACAGCTAAAATGATCCTCACACCTAAAGTGTTAGTTCCATGGTAGGTCTGAGGCTTGTTTGGTGGTTGAGTTGTCAGGCTGTTATTCCTGACATACACTAACTGGTCACATGTATTGAACCGATTAGGGAACAAAGTTATTTCTGGAGATGGGCTCCCCATTTTGATTAATATATAGAATATTATGGTGTTGTTCTATGGTGTTGTTCTATCTAGCATATTTCACACCAATTACAATTATGAATGTGCTATAACTTGTTAGTCAACACCTTCAACGGCTTGCGAAAACTCCCTTAGAAAACTTGTTTTGGCCAAAAGTTGGGGGGGCCATGCAGCCCCCCCAGAAATTACCCCCCTGCTCACAGTTTAGAAGCATGCAATGTTGGAATGGAATCCCTCACAGTTTAGAAGCATGCAATATTGGAATGGAATCCCTCTTGGACTTAAAATTAAAATCTCAAAATACTAATTTTAAAAAATGAAGGAAAAAAGTTCTGCTAGGAATCAGAGAAGTTAACAGACTTACATGTGGTGTGGAGCCAAGTTGATGACATCATTGTCAGCTGCTTAGTTGCACTGTCAGTGTCTGGTAAAGTGTACTAGATGATGAAAACCTGACCTGGCGCAGTTCAACTCATAATCTTCACTTGATATAACTTTGCTATCTTGCCCTGATATCTTAATACACAGCCATATTGCCAGGCAACATACTCTCTTCCCTCCTCTATAGAGAGAAAATATCTAGAAAGAGGAAATAGTTGATTAGATGCCATGCCTCTACCACAACAGATGCATTAGGTCAATGTGTGAAACTGAGAATGTTTTGAATAAACTTTGGACCCCTAACGACCTTGACAATAACCCTTTATATACACCCACGGACTGAAAATAAGTATGAAATAGACGAAACAAGTGTAAACCTTTTGCAAGTCAATACCACCCAAATATATATTTCCCAAATTGATCCATTTTATCGAAAACGGAATCTTCACGGCCGGAACGACCTTGAAAATGAGACTTTACTTTTGACCTCGTGATCTCGAATCACAAATGTAAAAATTCCTAACACCAAACTATGTGAAGAAGTGTTATCACTTGAACTCTAATTCCTAACACCAAACTGTGTGAAGAAGTGTTATCACTTGAACTCTAATTCCTAACACCAAACTGTGTGAAGAAGTGTTATCACTTGAACTCTAATTCCTAACACCAAACTGTGCGAAGAAGTGTTACCACTTGAACTCTAATTCCTAACACCAAACTGTGTGAAGAAGTGGTATCACTTGAACTCTAATTCCTAACACCAAACTGTGTGAAGAAGTGTTATCACTTGAACTCTAATTCCTAACACCAAACTGTGTGAAGAAGTGTTATCACTTGAACTCTAATTCCTAACACCAAACTGTGCGAAGAAGTGTTACCACTTGAACTCTAATTCCTAACACCAAACTGTGTGAAGAAGTGGTATCACTTGAACTCTAATTCCTAACACCAAACTGTGTGAAGAAGTGTTATCACTTGAACTCTAATTCCTAACACCAAACTGTGTGAAGAAGTGTTATCACTTGAACTCTAATTCCTAACACCAAACTGTGTGAAGAAGTGTTATCACTTGAACTCTAATTCCTAACACCAAACTGTGTGAAGAAGTGTTATCACTTGAACTCTAATTCCTAACACCAAACTGTGTGAAGAAGTGTTATCACTTGAACTCTAATTCCTAACATCAAACTGTGTGAAGAAGTGTTATCACTTGAACTCTAATTCCTAACACCAAACTGTGTGAAGAAGTGTTATCACTTGAACTCTAATTCCTAACACCAAACTGTGTGAAGAAGTGTTATCACTTGAACTCTAATTCCTAACACCAAACTGTGTGAAGAAGTGTTATCACTTGAACTCTACCATTATTATTATTATTATTATTATTATTATTATTATTATTATTATTATTATTATTATTATTATTATTATTATTATTATTATTAATATTATTATTATTATTAATATTAATATTATTATTATTATTATAAGTTGTGATTTATGATGTACCTCCCTGCCACTCCCTGCCACTCCCTGGACCCAGGACCCACGGTGGCCCTTTTAGGGAATTCCCCAATTGCCTGATTCGTCTGAGGGAGGGTTGAGCCAGATATATTCAATGACATCATGGGAACCCAAAATCACCACCAACAATACCCCCTTACCCGTTTCTAGGCTCACTAGGCAGATGATAGAATGGTCTGCCATTATGTTCCCTCTCTTTCTCTTTCCCCTCACTCCTTCCACACTTCCTTTGCACACACCCACACCCTCTCCCAGGTGATACACAGCCTGTTTATGTCAGAGGTGACCTTAGTCTCAGAGCTAAAGGCCGGTATGAAGACCTACTTCCAGCCTCTGCAGTCCATCTTATCTGAACAGTCACACCAGAGGATCTTCCTGGCCTTGCCAGAGGTTAGTAGAATTAGTGGAGGGGTTAAGTGCACCATGGAAACCTTAATGTTTTACTGTGTTGACATTATCAATACTAACTGTTACTACATACACCCAACAGTAGGTATGTGATGAAGCCCAACTAATGGTGGCAGCAATCTAGACAAGCCTACTTCAGGGAGACAGCAGTCTAGACTAGCCTAATTAATGGTGGCAGCAGTCTAGACAAGCCTAATTTATGGTGGCAGTAGAATGGCAAGCCTAACTAATGGTAGCTGTAGAAAGACAAGCCCTTAACTAATGGTAACAGCAGAAAGACAAGCCTAACTAATGGTAGCAGCAGAAAGACAAGCCTAACTAATGTAGCAGCAGAAAGACAAGCCTAACTAATGTAGCAGCAGAAAGACAAGCCTAACTAATGTAGCAGCAGAAAGACAAGCCTAACTAATGTAGCAGCAGAAAGACAAGCCTAACTAATGGTAGCAGCAGAAAGACAAGCCTAACTAATGTAGCAGCAGAAAGACAAGCCTAACTAATGTAGCAGCAGAAAGACAAGCCTAACTAATGTAGCAGCAGAAAGACATGCCTAACTAATGGTAGCAGCAGAAAGACAAGCCTAACTAATGTAGCAGAAAGACAAAGCCTAACTAATGTAGCAGCAGAAAGACAAGCCTAACTAATGTAGCAGCAGAAAGACAAGCCTAACTAATTAGCAGCAGAAAGACAAGCCTAACTAATGTAGCAGCAGAAAGACAAGCCTAACTAATGGTAGCAGCAGAAAGACAAGCCTAACTAATTAGCAGCAGAAAGACAAGCCTAACTAATGTAGCAGCAGAAAGACAAGCCTAACTAATGGTAGCAGCAGAAAGACAAGCCTAACTAATGGTAGCAGCAGAAAGACAAGCCTAACTAATGTAGCAGAAAGACAAGCCTAACTAATGCAGCAGCAGAAAGACAAGCCTAACTAATGGTAGCAGCAGAAAGACAAGCCTAACTAATGTAGCAGCAGAAAGACAAGCCTAACTAATGTAGCAGCAGAAAGACAAGCCTAACTAATGGTAGCAGCAGAAAGACAAGCTAACTAATGGTAGCAGCAGAAAGACAAAGCCTAACTAATGTAGCAGCAGAAAGACAAGCCTAACTAATGGTAGCAGCAGAAAGACAAGCCTAACTAATTAGCAGCAGAAAGACAAGCCTAACTAATGTAGCAGCAGAAAGACAAGCCTAACTAATGTAGCAGCAGAAAGACAAGCCTAACTAATGTAGCAGAAAGACAAAGCCTAACTAATGGTAGCAGTAGAAAGACAAGCCTAACTAATGTAGCAGCAGAAAGACAAGCTAACTAATGTAGCAGCAGAAAGACAAGCCTAACTAATGGTAGCAGCAGAAAGACAAGCCTAACTAATGTAGCAGAAAGACAAGCCTAACTAATTAGCAGCAGAAAGACAAGCCTAACTAATGTAGCAGCAGAAAGACAAGCCTAACTAATGGTAGCAGCAGAAAGACAAGCCTAACTAATGTAACAGAAAGACAAAGCCTAACTAATGTAGCAGCAGAAAGACAAGCCTAACTAATGGTAGCAGCAGAAAGACAAGCCTAACTAATGGTAGCAGCAGAAAGACAAGCCTAACTAATGTAGCAGCAGAAAGACAAGCCTAACTAATGTAGCAGCAGAAAGACAAGCCTAACTAATGGTAGCAGCAGAAAGACAAGCTAACTAATGGTAGCAGCAGAAAGACAAAGCCTAACTAATGTAGCAGCAGAAAGACAAGCCTAACTAATGGTAGCAGCAGAAAGACAAGCCTAACTAATGTAGCAGCAGAAAGACAAAATGTAGCAGCAGAAAGACAAGCCTAACTAATGGTAGCAGCAGAAAGACAAGCCTAACTAATTGGTAGCAGCAGAAAGACAAGCCTAACTAATGTAGCAGCAGAAAGACAAGCCTAACTAATGGTAGCAGCAGAAAGACAAGCCTAACTAATGTAGCAGAAAGACAAAGCCTAACTAATGGTAGCAGCAGAAAGACAAGCCTAACTAATTAGCAGCAGAAAGACAAAGCCTAACTAATGTAGCAGCAGAAAGACAAGCCTAACTAATGGTAGCAGCAGAAAGACAAGCCTAACTAATGTAGCAGCAGAAAGACAAGCCTAACTAATGGTAGCAGCAGAAAGACAAGCTTAACTAGTAGCAGAAAGACAAGCCTAACTAATGGTAGCAGCAGAAAGACAAGCCTAACTAATGGTGCAGCAGAAAGACAAGCCTAACTAATGGTGCAGCAGAAAGACAAGCCTAACTAATGGTAGCAGAAAGACAAGCCTAACTAATGGTAGCAGCAGAAAGACAAGCCTAACTAATGTAGCAGCAGAAAGACAAGCCTAACTAATGGTAGCAGCAGAAAGACAAGCTTAACTAGTAGCAGAAAGACAAGCCTAACTAATGGTAGCAGCAGAAAGACAAGCCTAACTAATGGTGCAGCAGAAAGACAAGCCTAACTAATGGTGCAGCAGAAAGACAAGCCTAACTAATGTAGCAGAAAGACAAGCCTAACTAATGTAGCAGCAGAAAGACAAGCCTACTAATGGTAGCAGCAGAAAGACAAGCCTACTAATGGTAGCAGCAGAAAGACAAGCCTAACTAATGTAGCAGCAGAAAGACAAGCCTAACTAATGGTAACAGCAGAAAGACAAGCCTAACTAATGGTAGCAGCAGAAAGACAAGCCTAACTAATGTAGCAGCAGAAAGACAAGCCTAACTAATGTAGCAGCAGAAAGACAAGCCTAACTAATGGTAGCAGCAGAAAGATAAAGCCTAACTAATGTAGTAGCAGAAAGACAAGCCTAACTAATGGTAGCAGCAGAAAGACAAGCCTAACTAATGGTAGCAGCAGAAAGACAAGCCTAACTAATGTAGCAGCAGAAAGACAAGCCTAACTAATGGTAGCAGCAGAAAGACAAGCCTAACTAATGTAGCAGCAGAAAGACAAGCCTAACTAATGGTAGCAGCAGAAAGACAAGCCTAACTAATGTAGCAGCAGAAAGACAAGCCTAACTAATGGTAGCAGCAGAAAGACAAGCCTAACTAATGGTAGCAGTAGAAAGACAAGCCTAACTAATGTAGTAGCAGAAAGACAAGCCTAACTAATGGTAGCAGCAGAAAGACAAGCCTAACTAATGTAGGAGCAGAAAGACAAGCCTAACTAATGTAGGAGCAGAAAGACAAGCCTAACTAATGTAGCAGCAGAAAGACAAGCCTAACTAATGTAGCAGCAGAAAGACAAGCCTAACTAATGGTAGCAGCAGAAAGACAAGCCTAACTAATGGTAGCAGCAGAAAGACAAGCCTAACTAATGTAGGAGCAGAAAGACAAGCCTAACTAATGTAGCAGCAGAAAGACAAGCCTACTAATGTAGTAGCAGAAAGACAAGCCTAACTAATGGTAGCAGCAGAAAGACAAGCCTAACTAATGGTAGCAGCAGAAAGACAAGCCTAACTAATGGTAGCAGCAGAAAGACAAGCCTAACTAATGGTAGTAGCAGAAAGACAAGCCTAACTAATGGTAGCAGCAGAAAGACAAAGCCTAACTAATGGTAGCAGCAGAAAGACAAGCCTAACTAATGGTAGCAGCAGAAAGACAAGCCTAACTAATGGTAGCAGCAGAAAGACAAGCCTAACTAATGGTAGCAGTAGAAAGACAAGCCTAACTAATGTAGTAGCAGAAAGACAAGCCTAACTAATGGTAGCAGCAGAAAGACAAGCCTAACTAATGTAGGAGCAGAAAGACAAGCCTAACTAATGTAGGAGCAGAAAGACAAGCCTAACTAATGTAGCAGCAGAAAGACAAGCCTAGTAGCAGCAGAAAGACAAGCCTAACTAATGGTAGCAGCAGAAAGACAAGCCTAACTAATGGTAGCAGCAGAAAGACAAGCCTAACTAATGTAGCAGCAGAAAGACAAGCCTAACTAATGGTAGCAGCAGAAAGACAAGCCTAACTAATGGTAGCAGCAGAAAGACAAGCCTAACTAATGGTAGCAGCAGAAAGACAAGCCTAACTAATGGTAGTAGCAGAAAGACAAGCCTAACTAATGGTAGCAGCAGAAAGACAAAGCCTAACTAATGGTAGCAGCAGAAAGACAAGCCTAACTAATGGTAGCAGCAGAAAGACAAGCCTAACTAATGTAGCAGCAGAAAGACAAGCCTAACTAATGGTAGCAGCAGAAAGACAAGCCTAACTAATGATAGCAGCAGAAAGACAAGCCTAACTAATGTAGCAGCAGAAAGACAAGCCTAACTAATGGTAGCAGCAGAAAGACAAGCCTAACTAATGGTAGCAGCAGAAAGACAAGCCTAACTAATGTAGCAGCAGAAAGACAAGCCTAACTAATGTAGTAGCAGAAAGACAAGCCTAACTAATGGTAGCAGCAGAAAGACAAGCCTAACTAATGTAGCAGCAGAAAGACAAGCCTAACTAATGGTAGCAGCAGAAAGACAAGCCTAACTAATGTAGCAGCAGAAAGACAAGCCTAACTAATGTAGCAGCAGAAAGACAAGCCTAACTAATGGTAGCAGCAGAAAGACAAGCCTAACTAATGTAGCAGCAGAAAGACAAGCCTAACTAATGGTAGCAGCAGAAAGACAAGCCTAACTAATGTAGTAGCAGAAAGACAAGCCTAACTAATGGTAGCAGCAGAAAGACAAGCCTAACTAATGATAGCACCAATAAGAACAGAACTGTAAACTGTTTAAAAAAAATGTGTTTAATAACTAATTATTGTAACATTTTTGTGTGAGCTTGCCAAAGCTTATTATGAGCTTGTGACTGCACAATGTTTGCTAAGAAGCCTAATCTATATGTATATTAGTTAGTCTTCAGTGGGTGTGCATTTTGTCAATATTCTGACTTTAAGTCGACGGTTCTTCAGCTAACTGATCCCTCACTTGGGAGTTGGACAGGAAGGTTTGTTTTGCCGTACACGGCAATATCTGGCTACCTATGTAGTCACTATACGTTCACTCATAATAAATAATAAATAAAAAATGAAAATGAAAATGAAATTAAAATTACAATTAAATTAAAAAATAAACAAAGGAAAAGATCGAGACAAGTGGCTAGGAAATTCGAAGCCAGAGGAAAGAGAACTGGATGCACACGAGTGTCGATGCTGCACTAGCAGCTGTCGGGGCAGGGATGCTGGAGTTCCATTGTGGCTACTCCATTCGTCAACATGGCTATGGAAGTGAGCTACTCCATTCCTCAACATGGCTATGGAAGTGAGCTACTCCATTCCTCAACATGGCTATGGAAGTGAGCTACTCCATTCCTCAACATGGCTATGGAAGTGAGCTACTCCATTCCTAAGGAAGTGATCTACTGCACTGAACTTAAACATAGGTTGCTTAGCAACAAACCACATAAATGTGAATATCATTACAAACTTTTTGAAGTTAAAAATAGGCCCACGATGAACAGGAAGAGTTGCCAGAGCCACTGACTCATCAGAGACATATGCTGGAGAAACTATGTCTATAACTTGATTGCACAACCTAATTACACAACCTAATTCCAGGAAATTCCCAGGACATCCTGGCAAATTCCCAGGAAAAAAAGTCCAGTATAAACATACGAATTATACTGACTTTATGCTAGCTTTATATATAACTTGACCAAACATCTATCTCTGAAGAAGTCCATCTGGTCCTCACTGCCATGAAATGCTTCACAAGATGATGTAAGGTAAAAACCAACTCCTGAATCACAGGCAACATCACTTCTCGAGCTGTTACTGTACCACAGTCGACTTCATTGCTTCCCAGGTAAGTATATGCACTTTCTCCCTCATCTTCATTGCTGTTGCTTTTGGAGAAGCAAAAACCATCCTGAAAAAGCTGGTCAATAACTTCATCTCGGCTAGAACAGATCGCCATAACTTTTCGAGGTACGGGAAGTGAAGTTTGACGTCATGCTTACCCTGATTACCCAAGCCGTGCATTCCTTGTTACCATAGTTACCCAAGCCATCCGTTCTTTATGTCACCATAGTTACCCAAGCCATGCATTCTTTATGTCACCATAGTTACCCACCATAGTTACCCAAGCCATGCATTCTTTATGTTACCATAGTTACCCAAGCCATGCATTCTTTGTTACCATAGTTACCTAAGCTGTGCATTCTTTATATTTTTTGTTTGCATTAGAACAATGCTTTAGGCATCCTTATGCGATACTTCAGGCTTTGTACGCGTATGGTTAATTTTTTACTTAGTAGCAGTCATTGTGTTTTTACGCCAGTGAGAGGGTTAAAGCAGTGAACTGGTAGACACAAAAAAAAACATACAAAATATGGGGGGGGGGTTGAAATTCATCTTCAATGATCCAATGGATCTTTCCATCTCATTCCCCTCCACACGTAACTTGTAATAGTGTAGGTCAATTCACACAAACAATTGAAGTACCAGAAGACTCCAAATCTTCCAATGCACATCAATTACAAGCTATAGCTTACGTGCTGTTTTATCATCAGAATTGGGTCATGGCGATCATTCACATGCTGTGCAGCTGAATCTGAACTGAGCGGTCAGTTCATTGACTTACTTCACATAAGCAGCAAGCAACAATATATGCATGTTAGCAATTAATGTGGTATAGAATAGCAGCTGTCTTGTTGGGTTATGGAGTTTGCCAGTGCAACTCGGGCCAACTTCTTGAAGGAGGTGTAGCTGATATCTGGTTGACTCTCGGCAACAAAACAACAAGGTGTGCTATGTGCTGTTTTGTGCAGTGCACAAGTTAAAAATAGGTTAGATTAAGTGTTTGATGGGCACCTGTGGAAGTTGTTTTGCTGCTGTTTTGGAAGGGAGGAAGAAAGAGAAGAAAGAGAGAGAGAAAGAGAAAGAGAGAGAGAGAGAGAAAAGGAAGAAAGAGAGAAAGATAAAGAGAGAGAGAGAAAGGAAGAAAGAGAGAAAGATAAAGAGAGAGAGAGAAAGGAAGAAGAAAGGAAGAGGAGGAAGAAAGAGAGAGAGAGAGAGAGAAAGGAAGAAAGAGAGAGAGAGAGAAAGGAAGAAGGAGGAATATAGAGAAAGATAAAGAGAGAGAGAGAAAGGAAGAAGAAAGGAAGAGGAGGAAGAAAGAGAAAGAAAGAGAGAGAGAGAAAGGAAGAAGAAAGGAAGAGGAGGAAGAAAGAGAAAGAAAGAGAGAGAGAGAAGAGAGAGAGAGAGAAAGGAAGAAAGAGAGAGAGAGAAAGGAAGAAGAAAGGAAGAAAGAGAAAGAAAGAGAGATAGAAAGAGAGAAAGATAAAGAGAGAGAGAGAGAGAGAGAAAGGAAGAAGAAAGAGATAGAGAGAGAGAAAGATAAAGAGAGAGAGAAAAGGAAGAAAGAGAGAGAGAAAGATAAAGAGAGAGAGAGAAAGGAAGAAGAAAGGAAGAGGAGGAAGAAAGAGAGAGAAAGAGAGAGAGAAAGGAAGAAGGAGGAATATAGAGAAAGATAAAGAGAGAGAGAGAAAGGAAGAAGAAAGGAAGAGGAGGAAGAAAGAGAGAGAGAAAGAGAAAGAGAGAGAGAGAAAGGAAGAAGAAAGGAAGAGGAGGAAGAAAGAGAAAGAAAGAAAGAGAGAAAGATAAAGAGAGAGAAAGGAAGGAGGAAGAAAGAAAGAGAGAGATAGGAAGAGAGAAAGATAAAGAGAGAGAGAAAAGTAAGAAAGAGAGAGAGATACAAAAAGAAGGAGGAAGAAAGAGAGAGAGAAGGAAGGGAGAGAGAAAAGAAGAAAAAAGCAAATAAAACGAGAACAAAAGCATTTTCTAAATTGGCACTCTCGTTTCCTTCCTTTTTTGACAGGTCAATCCATGGTTCTGGTCATATTTGATACTAGTATAACAAACTAGTGTAACAAACTAGTATAACTAACAAACTAGTATAGCAACAACAACAAAAAATAAAAACAGGTAAAATTCTCTCTGTCAAAAGGAAACAATGTACCAATATAGCCCACAAACATGTGGAGGACCCTTTACCTATAAAATTTCAAGGCAAGACATTGGTGGTATATAGTAAAATTGTCGTGAATAAACTTATGGTTAGGTAATTGTGTGTGTGTGGAGAGGAGGAGCATAAGATGGATTCCACAGTGTTGACACTCAGATCAGCCAGTTGGTACTTCATTAGCAAGAGAAAACCAGTCATGCTTTTAGCTGAGATATGAGCTTGCATTGTGTTGTAGGCGATCTCCATTTTGAAGTAGGGACCAAATTAGTACAGCGAGTGCTATACACTGCACTCCCTGGAAGTTTCGAGGTTGCCACTCAGCATGGGGTGGGAAGCATAGCCAAGTTGCTCTAGTAAATCAGACTTGAACATAATCGAGTTCTTCAGCACTCATGGACTAGACCTAGCAACTGCTCATATATGTAAGTGCCCTAGTTAGTGTTATATCTGATTCCACGGGACTGAATCTACTTATAGATTGTGAAGGCCATGCCTTATACACTAATATAGCTCACCTCATTGTCAACTTAATTTTAATGCTGTAAATGCACCAAGACCGAGGAATGGATACTATATTTAGAACCCTGAAAGCCCCTGGACTATGGTGTGACCCGAGACCTGCAAGAGCACTATAAGAGGAAGGGTTTTTAGGACACCATAGATCCATGTGTCCAACTTATATAGATAATAGTTGTAGTAACTGCAATTTGAGTAATCACATTTTAGTAACAGGTGTACAGCCATGGTAGCCAATGAAATAACTTGTAAAGTGACATGCACCCACACAGGTGTGTTGTCAACCTCTCTCTCTGATAATCTCATGAACCCAGACAGGTGCGTTGTCAACCTCTCTCTGATAGTCTCGTGCACCCGGACAGGTGTGTGTCAACCTCTCTCTCTGATAATCTCATGCACCCACACAGGTGCATTGTCAACCTCTCTCTGATAGTCTCGTGCACACGGACAGGTGTGTGTCAACCTCTCTCTCTGATAATCTCATGAACCCAGACAGGTGTGTGTCAACCTCTCTCTCTGATAATCTCATGCACCTAGACAGGTTGACCTGTTAACCTACCTCAGCAAAAGTGCCTCCACTACTCCTGATAACAACACACACTTTATTTGCAGCACCCCCCCCCCCCTCTCCCAAACACCAACTGCTAAGTGCTGGTACACGATAATGCCAACTGGACACAATGCAGCTAACTGGTGTTGTGAAGAATAGCTCCAGGAAGAAAAGCTACAAGATAAACCAACCCCCCCTCCCCCCCTCAACTCGGCCAAAGCAAAGATGAGCAACTTGTCATGCAAAGAACCTCTCACAGTTCGTACAAGAGAACAGACAATGAGTAACAGGAGGAAGATCTGTCTGCTGTGTACTCCCTAAACAAGAGACATCGTCTAGTTCCAAGCAGCTACTTCTCAGGAATGGGACCTGGGTCGCTCTAGATCGTCCAATCCCAAACCTACACAATAGCAGTAGCATGCAAACAATATTCAACATGGGATAACAGGAACATTAATGTCCATTTAACTCCCTCATGTGCATGTGTAGATGCCACGACATGTAACTGACCAATCGAATTGATCCACATGATTTAACAGATTTAAAGGGTTCAAACTATAAATAAGAAGTGTCTTAAATAATTAACCCCCCCCCCCTCTCTCTTAATGAACCTCTAACTGGCCAATCAAATTGCTCCACATGGATGCCAGGTTTCTAAGTGCTCCAATATCAACCAGATGTGTCGGAGTAAAATAATGAACCTGTAGTTAACCAATCAAATTGCTCCTTTATGACTAGCCTTGTGTGATTCTTACCAGCTCCTGAGGTGCTCCAGTGAGCTGTTGGAGCACCTGACACTGCGACAACTGTCATACACATATGAGGTGCCCTCCTCGGCCCACTACTTCCATGCTGTAGCCGACGTCTACGCTAACAAGGTAACATTTAAAGCCACACTCATACAAGAATACTAACAAGTACATTATTGTATTCTAGTTTACAAAGATGATTCCTACTTTGTATTTAGTTTACTGAGACCCTGTACTTCATTTACTGAGATGTTCCCTATTTTGTATTCTATCGTTGTAGTTTACTGAGATGATTTCTATTTTGCATCGCTACATTCAAAACTTCAAAGTGGCTCGTCAAGAAATCGCTCTGTCGTTCACCAATGACAGTTTCACTAAACTGGTTCAGGTAACGTTCATACACTTACCTTTGAACAAACTCCTCCCTCCAAATGCAGAACGACACACTGTACATGCATGATACATTTGAGTGCACAGTATCATGCACATTTTAAAAGAATTAATGAAGTCACAAATTCTTGGAGTCAGTGCCAATAGGAAGTTGAACTTTTGTTGACATGTATTCCTCGGAGGCAGGCATTTGTGTTTGGCTGCCGTCAGATCTCTCAGAGGCTGGCATCTGTGTTGGCTGCCCATCAGACATAATTGGGTTTTGTTGGACTGCCAGCATGATATCCAACTTAGCTGTTTCCAACATTATTGCAACATACAGTGTAGTTCAGTGCCAGTTTGTGAGCCCTCATCCGACACCCCTCCCTTTAATTTTTAATTTTTATTATCATCATTACCATTCTCCTCGTCCCCCTCGTGAGGGTTCATCACCGTTGCATTGTTCTGGCCGAGTGCTAACATGTCAGCCTGGACGTGTTATCGTTAGGCCCATTGCCTCCATTTTTTGAGGTTATTATAACTATTATTTATATATATATATATATATATATATATATAACACATACATATGTATGGGTGTTGTACTAAATGGAAACATAATTTTTATACCAGTCTGTAGCTTAGTGTGAGTAGTAAGGTCCTCACTAGGTAGAGGCCTCCCTCCGGCAGTCCACTCAGGCCTCCTTGATTAGTATCCTCCCACCAGCAGTGTCCCTCAAGAATTGTTTTCCCTTGAGCAGTGTCGTACCTTAATTAGTGGCCTCTGTAGAGAAGTGGCCTCTTTAAAAGTGTCCCTATTAGCATCCTTGATTAGTCTCCTCCCTCGTCCTCCCAAGTATTGACTTCCTTGATTAGGGTCCCCCTTGAGCAGTGGCCTCCCTAAGTATCTGTTTTAGCTCCCTCGAGCAGTGATTTCCTTGATTAGTATTCTCCCTTGAGCAGTGTCTTGCCTTAATTAGTGTCCTCTCTTGAGCAGTGGACATGCTAAAGTAGTGTCCTCCTTCAAGAATTTCCCTCTTTGATTAGTGTCCTCCCTCGAGCAGTCACCACCTTAAGGTAGTGTCCTCCCACTTCTCTTGAGTTATGACCTCATCTTTGTGGATGAAATAAGCATTGGCTGCAGCATCTGGAAATATCTCACATGGTGCAGTGTGGGTCGTATAATGTGTCATCAACACCACACTGGTTTGAGGCAGGTTGAAAATAGCTCTATAGGGACACACACTGGACCAACATCACACTGGGTGGAGGCAGGTTGAAAATAGCTCTATAGGGACACACACTGGACCCACATCTCACTGGGTTGAGGCAGGTTGAAAGAGGTTGACAATAGCTCTATATAGGGACACACACTGGACCCACATCTCACTGGTTTGAGGCAGGTTGAAGTAGGTTGACAATAGCTCTATGAGGACACACATCACACTGGGTTGAGGCAGGTTGAAAGAGGTTGACAATAGCTCAGGGACACACACTGGACTCACATCTCACTGGGTTGAGGCAGGTTGAAGTAGGTTCAATAGCTCTATGAGGACACACACTGGACCCACATCACACTGGGTTGAGGCAGGTTGAAAGAGATTGACAATAGCTCTATAGGGACACACACTGGACCCACATCACACTGGGTTGAGGCAGGTTGAAGTAGGTTGACAATAGCTCTATGGGGACACACACTGGACCTATACCACACCAGGTTGACAGATGGATAATTCTTGTGAAAAAGATAAGACGAGTGGCACCAGATAATCTTAGATTTTTTTAAATTTTATTTAAACTTTCATTTATTTGGATCTGGCTAGCATTTGGAACAGGACACTACCAGTGTATATGTCTAAGCCCTGCTACATGAGGGCCTTTATGGCAGACACCATAACAGCTGGTTGCTAAAGTCATGGTAAAGCATCTTTTGTTGTTAAAGACTGGTTCCTGCCTTCACTTGGTAAATAACGAGCATGACATGTCTCCTGTTTGAGAGTCGGTGTTTCTTCATAGCCAGGGACCAAACATGCTTGTACATCTGATGTCCACATTAGACAGTCCCCAGACACTGCTCCGCAACAGTTCAACCGGCCACTGTCCTTTCTAGCTAGCCCGGCACTTAGATTCTCAGTGATCCTTACCCATAAGAAATTTATAACATCAGCGTTAAGCACCCAACTTCCCGTTGACCGATTCTATAAGAGGCCCACTCGATGACCAGTTTTGTTGCAATAACTCATCATGATTTTATTGAAGTCCTCAGGACTTTACGTATTCTTTTGGAGTATAAGTAGAAAGCTGGCGCCGAACAACTTCAGCCAAACAATGGCGGCTACTTATACTTGGAATGAGAAATGATCCTGACTAGGGGTTGATCTGTAGCTGGGTTTTTTTTGTTTTTTTTGTGGAGTCAGCATGCCCGTGCAACAATCGAATATTCTGTAATTATGTGGTTATTTATCAGCTTATGAAACAGTTATGTAATACACTTGATTTTTTAATCTGAATACTCTACTTTACTACGCTCAACAAACTTCCAGTTGACTTACCGGTAGTGGAGATACAATAACTTTTTCCATAAATGTACTCACTCTACGCTTCGGCTAAATACCCTTGCCTTCATCAGTTTATGCTTTGTTGATCTTCATCTTGGAAGATCAGGAGGGACATTTATTACGAAACATCCCCCCCACCCCACCCCTCTCGCTAATGATGTATGAGATTTGAAATCTATAATGCAGGAATCTGTCGAGGAGAAAGGTCAGGCAAGTATTTACTCGTTTGTGGAAGTGGGGCAGGATTATGTGCAGAAGCTGAGCAAGTGGATGACGGAGCTGCTCTATGTTACTCCACTCTGCCACCAGGATCACAAGCACCTCCCTGATCTAGTCGAGGGTGAGTGAATTGTGGGAGCGCACTCATGGGGTGTGGTTTCATAGTGCACGTGTAAGGGGATATTACAGAGTGAAATGGAGTGGCTTGCTAATGCACTGGAGGGTGTGGCTTTACAATACAATGAAGGGGTGTGGCTTGGTGATGAACACTGAAGGGGGAGGGTACATCTGCGTCCAGTGAAGAAGATGCTGACCTCATTTGATTGCTAGGAGATGGCCATCATCGTGGAGAAATAAAAGATTGAGGATCTGCCTGAAAATAAGATCAGGAAAGATAACTGACTGTACAGTCAGTAGAGGAGAGAGAACTGGCTGCACAGTCAGTAGAGGAGAGAGAACTGGCTGCACAGTCAGTAGAGGAGTGGGAACTGGCTGCACAGTCAGTAGAGGAGAGAGAACTGGCTGCACAGTCAGTAGAGGAGAGAGAACTGGCTGCACAGTCAGTAGAGGAGAGAGAACTGGCTGCACAGTCAGTAGAGGAGAGAGAACTGGCTGCACAGTCAGTAGAGGAGAGAGAACTGGCTGCACAGTCAGTAGAGGAGAGAGAACTGGCTGCACAGTCAGTAGAGGAGAGAGAACTGGCTGCATAGTCAGTAGAGGAGAGAGAACTGGCTGCACAGTCAGTAGAGGAGAGAGAACTGGCTGCACAGTCAGTAGAGGAGAGAGAACTGGCTGCACAGTCAGTAGAGGAGAGAGAACTGGCTGCACAGTCAGTAGAGGAGAGAGAACTGGCTGCACAGTCAGTAGAGGAGAGAGAACTGGCTGCACAGTCAGTAGAAGAGAGAGAACTGGCTGCACAGTCAGTAGAGGAGAGAGAACTGGCTGCACAGTCAGTAGAGGAGTGAGAACTGGCTGCACAGTCAGTAGAGGAGAGAGAACTGGCTGCACAGTCAGTAGAGGAGTGAGAACTGGCTGCACAGTCAGTAGAGGAGAGAGAACTGGCTGCACAGTCAGTAGAGGAGAGAGAACTGGCTGCACAGTCAGTAGAGGAGAGAGAACTGGCTGTACAGTCAGTAGAGGAGTAGGAACTGGCTGCACAGTCAGTAGAGGAGAGAGAACTAGCTGCACAGTCAGTAGAGGAGAGAGAACTGGCTGCACAGTCAGTAGAGGAGAGAGAACTGGCTGCACAGTCAGTAGAGGAGAGAGAACTGGCTGCACAGTCAGTAGAGGAGAGAGAACTGGCTGCACAGTCAGTAGAGGAGAGAGAACTGGCTGCACAGTCAGTAGAGGAGAGAGAACTGGCTGCACAGTCAGTAGAGGAGAGAGAACTGGCTGCACAGTCAGTAGAGGAGAGAGAACTGGCTGCACAGTCAGTAGAGGAGAGAGAACTGGCTGCACAGTCAGTAGAGGAGAGAGAACTAGCTGCACAGTCAGTAGAGGAGTAGGAACTGGCTGCACAGTCAGTAGAGGAGAGAGAACTGGCTGCACAGTCAGTAGAGGAGAGAGAACTGGCTGCACAGTCAGTAGAGGAGAGAGAACTGGCTGCACAGTCAGTAGAGGAGTGAGAACTGGCTGCACAGTCAGTAGAGGAGAGAGAACTGGCTGCACA
The DNA here is from genome assembly GCA_028752905.1 of Cladorhizidae sp. MBARI D1340-BT2. NCBI lineage: Eukaryota > Metazoa > Porifera > Demospongiae > Poecilosclerida > Cladorhizidae > Cladorhizidae sp. MBARI D1340-BT2. The sequence goes on from JAQNBH010000016.1 coordinate 17,514,933, forward strand.
GTCAGTAGAGGAGAGAGAACTGGCTGCACAGTCAGTAGAGGAGTGAGAACTGGCTGCACAGTCAGTAGAGGAGAGAGAACTGGCTGCACAGTCAGTAGAGGAGAGAGAACTGGCTGCACAATCAGTAGAGGAGTGAGATCTGGCTGCACAGTCAGTAGAGGAGAGAGAACTGGCTGCACAGTCAGTAGAGGAGAGAGAACTGGCTGCACAGTCAGTAGAGGAGAGAGAACTGGCTGCACAGTCAGTAGAGGAGAGGGAACTGGCTGCACAGTCAGTAGAGGAGAGAGAACTGGCTGCACAGTCAGTAGAGGAGAGAGAACTGGCTGCACAGTCAGTAGAGGAGAGAGAACTGGCTGCACAGTCAGTAGAGGAGAGAGAACTGGCTGCACAGTCAGTAGAGGAGAGAGAACTGGCTGCACAGTCAGTAGAGGAGAGAGAACTGGCTGCACAGTCAGTAGAGGAGAGAGAACTGGCTGCACAGTCAGTAGAGGAGAGAGAACTGGCTGCACAGTCAGTAGAGGAGAGAGAACTGGCTGCACAGTCAGTAGAGGAGAGAGAACTGGCTGCACAATGAGTAGAGGAGAGAGAATGATAGTCAGTAGAGGAGAGAGAACTGGCTGCACAGTCAGTAGAGGAGAGAGAACTGGCTGCACAGTCAGTATAGGAGAGAGAACTGGCTGCACAGTCAGTAGAGGAGTAGGAACTGGCTGCACAGTCAGTAGAGGAGAGAGAACTGGCTGCACAGTCAGTAGAGGAGAGAGAACTGGCTGCACAGTCAGTAGAGGAGAGAGAACTGGCTGCATAGTCAGTAGAGGAGTGAGATCTGGCTGCACAGTCAGTAGAGGAGAGAGAACTGGCTGCACAGTCAGTAGAGGAGAGAGAACTGGCTGCACAGTCAGTAGAGGAGAGAGAACTGGCTGCACAGTCAGTAGAGGAGAGAGAACTGGCTGCACAGTCAGTAGAGGAGAGAGAACTGGCTGCACAGTCAGTAGAGGAGAGAGAACTGGCTGCACAGTCAGTAGAGGAGTGGGAACTGGCTGCATAGTCAGTAGAGGAGTGAGAACTGGCTGCACAGTCAGTAGAGGAGAGAGAAATGGCTGCACAGTCAGTAGAGGAGAGAGAACTGGCTGCACAGTCAGTAGAGGAGTGGGAACTGGATGCACAGTCAGTAGAGGAGAGAGAACTGGCTGCACAGTCAGTAGAGGAGAGGGAACTGGCTGCACAGTCAGTAGAGGAGAGAGAACTGGCTGCACAGTCAGTAGAGGAGTGAGAACTGGCTATATAGTTCCTGCTGCATAGTTATTAGCTATCAAAAAAGCTGCAGTATGGGGTCCTGGTTATATTCCTTTGCATGAGGACCCACCACGAAGAATCCAGAGGCAAGCTGAAGAGATTCAGTGTTACTCAGACATTGCTCAAATTCTCAATGTGCTTTAGTGAAGTGTCATGCACACAGTACTGAGTGTTGGTCCAAGTACGAGCACTACAAGCTACACTCGCCTGCTAACAGCATGGAATCCTGTCTATACTCCGCTGCTAACAGCATGGGTTCCAGACTATACTCCGCTGCTAACAGCATGGAATCCAGACTATACTCCGCTGCTAACAGCATGGAATCCTGTCTATACTCCGCTACTAACAGCATGGGTTCCAGACTATACTCCGCTGCTAACAGCATGGAATCCTGTCTATACTCCGCTACTAACAGCATGGGTTCCAGACTATACTCCGCTGTTAATGGCATGGGATCTGAACTTGCTTCCATCCAACTATGTACATACAGGAATGTCATACCAATAGCCACAGAAATGCTATAACAGCTCTAGTCCAACACATTGTGAATAGAGCATTTGTCATGAGGATGTAGAAACTCTCAAGCTTGGCAACAATTCCTCACATACCCTGTCCCTCAGAGGTGCCTTTTTCTTGGACAACATGTGAGAAGGAAAATAACTGACTGCTTGCTTCAGTAGAGGAGGCCACAATTTGTTCCATTGGAGGATTTTGGATTTTTTTAAATTTTATGATTTTTTAAAAGGTTCCATAGATGAGTCTGGCTGCCTCTGGGAAGCTGCCATTTGTTCGCCATTTGAGTATCTGCGTCTGTAACTTGTGGAGGACTCCATGGCTACCCTGACAACTGTGACTTGTGTGAGGACTCCATGGCTACCCTGACAACTGTGACTTGTGTGAGGACTCCATGGCTGCCCTGAGCAACAGGGACTTGTGTGAGGAGGACTCCATGGCTGCCCTGAGCAACTGTGACTTGTGTGAGGACTCCATGGCTACCCTGAGCAACTGTGACTTGTGTGAGGACTCCATGGCTGCCCTGAGCAACAGTGACTTGTGTGAGGACTCCATGGCTGCCCTGAGCAACTGTGACTTGTGTGAGGACTCCATGGCTGCCCTGAGCAACAGGGACTTGTGTGAGGACTCCATGGCTACCCTGAGCAACTGTGACTTGTGTGAGGACTCCATGGCTGCCCTGAGCAACAGTGACTTGTGTGAGGACTCCATGGCTGCCCTGAGCAACTGTGACTTGTGTGAGGACTCCATGGCTGCCCTGAGCAACAGGGACTTGTGTGAGGACTCCATGGCTGCCCTGAGCAACTGTGACTTATGTGAGGACTCCATGGCTGCCCTGAGCAACAGGGACTTGTGTGAGGACTCCATGGCTGCCCTGAGCAACAGGGACTTGTGTGAGGACTCCATGGCTGCCCTGAGCAACTGTGACTTGTGTGAGGACTCCATGGCTACCCTGAGCAACTGTGACTTGTGTGAGGACTCCATGGCTGCCCTGAGCAACAGTGACTTGTGTGAGGACTCCATGGCTGCCCTGAGCAACTGTGACTTGTGTGAGGACTCCATGGCTGCCCTGAGCAACAGGGACTTGTGTGAGGACTCCATGGCTACCCTGAGCAACTGTGACTTATGTGAGGACTCCATGGCTGCCCTGAGCAACAGGGACTTGTGTGAGGACTCCATGGCTGCCCTGAGCAACAGTGACTTGTGTGAGGACTCCATGGCTGCCCTGAGCAACAGGGACTTGTGGTCTAGCCTCGATTAGTGTAGTAGTGGCCCAACTAAAGTGCCACTGGTGGGGGCAGGGCAATGGTGGAATAAGAAGCAATGGAACCGCATCAAGCAATAGATACGGAACAATAATGACATTAATAATACTAATGAACAAAAGCTTCGCACCCATGTTCCTTCTCATGGCAAGCCTGTTTCGAGGTTAACACCTCTGCCACAGGTGTCACCCTTAAAGCAGTTCAAAGTTCAATACCTGGCAGACATGGGCAGCTTCAAGTGATTTTTGTTGTTATTGTTATTATATTTTTAACAATTGTTCATGAGGAGAGGTGGGTGCTGACCCATCCAGCCCTATAGTGTGTACCTACATACATACACGGCCAGTACAATTGTTAATGAGGAGAGGTGGGTGCTGGCCCATCTCTATAGTGTGTACCTACATACATACACGGCCAGTACAAACTGAAGTCTGACTTGCACTTGGGCTAGCTAGCTCACACCAATTAGTGGCTGTTTGTACCACCTCACATATTTGTGTACACGGCTGCACTAGTGAACCTGACCCTATGAGCAACAAAGTGTGTGTGTGTGTGTGTGTGAGGAGAGAGTGTGAAAGAGACATTCTCTGCAAGTACGTATAGTTGAAGACCACGACAATGTTGACCTCAGTTGAAGACCACGACAATGTTGACCTCAGTTGAAGACCACGACAATGTTGACCTCAGTTGAAGACCACGACAATGTTGACCTCAGTTGAAGACCACGACAATGTTGACCTCAGTTGAAGACCACGACAATGTTGACCTCAGTTAGTTGAAGACCACAACAATGTTGACCTCAGTTGAAGACCACGACAATGTTCAGTTAGTTGAAGACCACAACAATGTTGACCTCAGTTGAAGACCACAACAATGACCTCAGTTGAAGACCACAACAATGTTGACCTCAGTTGAAGACCACAACAATGTTGACCTCAGTTGAAGACCACAACAATGTTGACCTCAGTTGAAGACCACAACAATGTTGACCTCAGTTGAAGACCACAACAATGTTGACCTCAGTTGAAGACCACAACAATGTTGACCTCAGTTGAAGACCACAACAATGTTGACCTCAGTTGAAGACCACAACAATGTTGACCTCAGTTGACCACTAAATAATGACAATGTTATGGGGAGTTCCATGGGGCTTACGTAACCCCTCCTGGGGTTCCATGAAACCCACATAATTCCTCCTGGGATCAATCCCAACATTTTAGTGGCTTATGATCATAATCATCATTAAGTATTAGACATGCACTGAAGAAGCTTCCTAGCCTAAGGGTGTGGCTTGTGCACTCTGAGAAAGCTTCCTGGCCTAAGGGGTGTGGCTTGTGGAGTACCAGACTAGCAGAGCTCACTTGAACCCCACTAGTGGCTTAGTCCTGAACCCTGACCTGTGCTGACAACAGTGATGTTAGCATTGTAAATACTGTATTTACAATTTATGATGACTTGTCGTTGGAGTGGAGGAAGAAGCATGCTGCATGTTGCTGGCAGAGGAGTAAAGCTTGGGAGGCAGATGTCTCTGGAACAACACCAGCAGTGTTTTGAGGGAAAGCTCACCCTCACAAGTAGAGCATGCTTAGGATTAGGACTGTACAACAGAAATGTCCAAGAGAAACCTGACCTCATTATCTCTGGGAGCTGACTGCTATATAATTGCACAGGAATTTGTCTGCACGGCTGACCTTGGACTTGTAAGCTGCATGACGGTTTTTTTCTTTCTGGCTTCATAATTGGTCTTCTTCCTGTTAGTGTCCCAGCATCCAGTGGGTCTCCATGTTTAGCACGGCTTGCAGACAGCCAAAAAGGAAATACATGTATCTCAGACAGGCAGGGCTTGTTGAGGAATTACTTTCAAAATCAGTATGGAAGTTGCTCTGACAATAGTAAATCTTCTAGCCACTACAGCATGGGTATTTTCATGAGTAGGGACGAAGGGGGAAGGGAAGTCCTGTGGGTCCACAGTTGACCTCGGAGAGTTCTGGATGCTTTTTGTTGTTGTGGTTATTCAGAATCCTGTTCTATCCAGTTTCAAGGAACCTGTCTGTCCTCCAACATCAGCTCACCTTGCAGCCTGTTCTTCCGGTGCCAGCAGTTCTCTTTTGTATGCAGTCATCATGGCTGCTAAGGCCTCACCAGTTCATGTGATGGACATTAGTTTTTAAGCCCCTAATATCCCTAGAATATCCTAACCCTAGAATACCCTAGCCCTAGAATACCTAACCTTAGCCCTAGCCCAAGAATATCCTAACCCTAAAATACCCTAACCATAGTCTTAGAATCCTACCTATTCCTAGAATATCCTAACCATGCCCTAGAATATCCTAACCCTAGAATATCCTAACCCGAGCCTTAAAATCCTACCCTAGTTAGTCCTAACCTCTAGTCCTAGAATACCCTAATCCTAGAATATCCTAACCATAGCCAACAGTTCTAGTCCTAGACTCCTATTTATGTTAACCCGAGGTCAGACACCTAGAGCTGATACACAGACCTCATTTATCATGCATGAACATACACTCTCCCACTTAGTGAAGACTTGCTTATCCTAGAGTAAGATACGTCCAGCAGTGTCGTAACGGGGCTAGGTTGAGGGGGAGGGGGGGGGAGGAGGGGTCCACAAAGGGAGAGCACACTAATGTGTGTAATTTTGCACATGCCACACCCACTTTTTTAAACAAAACCAAATTTATCATCATACTGTATTTTCTGTGTATTTTCTGTCTGGCGGTGAGGCCAGGCCCATATATTCATATATTTGTTTTGGGTGAGTGGGTGGGGTGTCACATGCAACCAGTAGTTAGCCACTGTCCTGTACTGGCCAACCTTTCCAGGAACACCTCGAGATACTTGGCTTGGGACCATCCTGTCCCTAGTGAAGGTGACTTGCTATGGCTAAGTTTAGGAATATTTTGGGACTATTTTCTGGCTAGGGTTAGGGTATTCTAGGGCTAGAGTTAGGACACAAGTTAGGGTATTCTAGGGCTAGGGTTAGGATATCCTAGAGATAGGGTAGATGTAGGGTTAGGGTATTCTATGGCTAGGAGTATTCTAGGGCTAGGGTTAGGATATTTTAGGACCAGGGCTAGGGTTAGGGGCATGCTAGGGCTAGGTTAAGGTTTTCTAGGGCTAGAGTTAGGATATTCTAGGACTAGTGGTATTATAGGGTTAAGGGTTAGAGTATTCTAGGGCTAGGGGTATTCTAGCACACTAGGGTTAGGGGCATGCTAGGGCGCTAGGTTGGGGCTTTCTAGTTCTAGGATTAGGGTTAGGGGTATTCTAGGGCTAGGGCTAAAGCATGCTAGGGCTAGAGTAGAGCTAGTCTTAGGGGTTAGGATATTCTAGGGCTAGGGTTAGGATATTCTGCTAAGGTATTTTAGGACTAGTATTTTAGGGATGGGGTTAGGGACATGCTAGGCTAATGAAGGGAATGCTAGGGATATGGACAGGGTATTCTAAGGATAGGGTCAGGGATATTCTAGGGCTAGGTGAGGACTATTCTAGGGTTAGAGTTAAGGGTATTCTAGGGATAGGATATTCTAGGGCTAGGCCTAAGGCCAGGGGGTAGTATGGCTAGAAATGTCCCAAGGGTCCCAGGCATCTCGGGATGCTCTAGGAAGGAAGGGTTGTACAGTAGCTCAGCTTTTCCTGAGACATGCTGGAGTCAACTGGGGTGAGGCTGGTTTAAAACATGAAGCTGGCCAGGAGTTACATGTTGCTCTGTCCGCAATAGAATTATCACCCAACTTCTTAACCGGTGTTCAATACCTGCTCTGATGATGGTGCTGGACTGCATGTTGTGGTGTGTGAATGGTGTCTGTGGACGAGGAGATGTGAGATTTGGTTTTGCTATAGCCACAACAGATACCAAACATAGTGGCTGGCCGTTGCATCAGCTAGTAAACTACAACTTGACACTGCATCAACTAGTCAACTACAGCTCGACACTGCATCAGCTAGTCAACTACAGCTCGACACTGCATCAGCTAGTCAACTACAGCTCAACACTGCATCAGCTAGTAAACTACAGCTCGATACTGCATCAGCTAGTAAACTGTAGCTTAATGCTGCATCAGCTTGGCTTCCCACCTGCATAGACACTCTCCTCTGCCCTGACCTCCCAATACAGTCTAGTAGCTCCCTCTGCCCTGACCTCCCAATACAGTCTAGTAGCTCCCTCTGCCCTGACCTCCCAATACAGTCTAGTAGCTCCCTCTGCCCTGACCTCCCAATACAGTCTAGTAGCTCCCTCTGCCCTGACCTCCCAATAAAGTCTAGTAGCTCCCTCTGCCCTGACCTCACAATACAGTCTAGTAGCTCCCTCTGCCCTGACCTCACAATACAGTCTAGTAGCTCCCTCTGCCCTGACCTCCCAATACAGTCTAGTAACTCCCTCTGCCATGACCTCCCAATACAGTCTAGTAACTCCTTCCCAAACAAGCAAGGGAACTTGCTCACATTTCCAATGAGCTCCTCGTCATCTACAAAAGTCACAATCTGCACCCTCATGGGAGAAGTGCAAATAGCTGCCGGTGCAGTTCATCACATGCTAGATCTCAGTGTTCTGACTCCTCCAATGTTGGGCCTCTGAAGCTGCACCAGAACTAGAGTGCACTTCAGCATTTTATTGCGTAACATTGCAAAATGCAGTATACACCACTACACAAGCACTCGGCTGGCAGCATATTATTGCCCATTAATACCTTGTCAAAATCATGGCTAGATTGGATAGCTTAGCTACGGTCTTGCCGACCAAGTTCACCGGATTTTTGACATGCAAGGGAGCCGCTGTATTTAGCGTCCCGAGAGCAATAACGAACGTACTCCCCAAAATTGCAAGAGAAACATTCACAGATACTGTTCCAATTCCAAAGCGACTCGAGCCTTGCTGACGCATACTGAATAATTAGATTTTTAATTCTATTATCTGCGTTTATTTCCTGCAGGTAATTATGAGTAATTAATACTTATGTACGCAGACTGATGATCCAATGCAAATAACTCCCTGGAAGTACTTTTAGTAACGTCGCCCATGCTTCATTCTCAGAATGCGCTACAATCCTCCAGTGACCCCCAGGGATCCGATGTTTTCATGAACTGTTATCCGTAATGAGATCCGTGTTGTTTCCTGTCCTCCCTCCCCCTCCCCCCCCCCCTCCTCCCCCTCCCCCTTTCTTGCAGCTCTGCTCCCCCTGACTACGGACAAGGAGCTGTTGCTCAAGATGGAGAAGGATAAAGAAGTGATGTGGAAGAAACAAGTCTGCGTGGGGTTTGGACCCAAAGTACGCTCGTTCCCAATCTTGGTTCCAGGAAGGTTCCTGCTGCATGAGGGAGAAGTGGTCATGATCGAGAAGAAGAAGAAGAAGAAAGTAAGATCTGGCAATAGTACTTCCTTACCCCTTTCTTCTTCCTTGTTGCCTCCACCTGTTCATCCCCCCCCCCCTTTTTCTTTCATCTTGGGAGTGGAAGGTCTTGGGAGTGGGTGGTGAGGGGGTGGAAGGTCTTCGGAGTGGGTGGTGAGGGGGTGGAAGGTCTTCGGAGTGGGTGGTGAGGGGGTGGAAGGTCTTCGGAGTGGTGGTGAGGGGGTGGAAGGTGGAGGGGAATTGAGCCATGTGTCAACATTGAACTATCATAAATGACTTCCAGTTCCATTATGTGATAGCAGTTCCTCTAATGTGAGAGGTATTGAGGCATAGAGAAAAAACACTGCAATGGTGTAATTATGTATACCATAATTATAATTAGCATTGAAAATGATACCTTTCCAGGGAGCTGCTAATGTGTACATGTATGAGTGCGAGTCCTAACTAATGAGAGCTCCACTGACAAGTCATTCAATCCAGATCACCCCTAATAATCTAATACTACCATCATCACAACAACTACTAATAATACTACTACTACTAATAATAATAATAATAATGCTACTACTACTACTACTACTAATAATAATAATAATGCTACTACTACTACTACTACTAATAATAATAATGCTACTACTACTACTACTAATACTACTACTAATACTACTACTAATACTACTACTACTTCCTGCTATTATTAGTCGCCAGTGCCCCTGGAGGATGGGGATTATTTTTAACAGGACTAGCTTCCTGTTCATCAGCCCCTCAACACTACTTCATTGTACCAATAATTACAACACATTATAGAGATATTGCCTCACCTGCAAGTGTGACTATATAGCACCTACTCTCTCACTCACTTTCAGCTTTGGCTGATGCTCTTCTCAGACATAGTTCTGCTGACTCGGCGTAACGGGAAAATCCTGACGTGTGTGGAGGAGCCCATCTTCCTCGAGAACCTCATGGTGCCGGATATCAACTGCAATGAACGTACGTACGGATAATGGCGCAGCAGGTGATCCAATCAAATAGCAGCGTTGCATTTAGAAGATTCGTTGAGAAGGGGAGGGGCCATAATTAGTGATTACCAAAGTGAGGGGGGAAAGCAACAAAGACTAACCAGGCTTGGGGGGCACCTGGTTTCTACGGGGGACGGGGGGGCATGGCTAAATGCAACCCTGAATAATCGTGTAATTCATAGAGACACAATTGATCAGAAGTTTTTATTGAAGTTGATGACTGAGGTAAGGTATGGAGCAACAATGCTATGTTGATATCATAACTGAGATTCATGTGCTTTTATTTTGAAGTCTTATCTTAATCACATGATCGCATCTCAAAATCATGTGACCTTATCTTGAAGTCATGTGATCATATGTTTCAGTTCCTCTAAGTGTAGCTTCACACGCATGCAAGCAGACCTTTGCATCATAACCTGCTAAGCTAAGTACACATTTCCAGCATGACGGGTACAGTACTGATCAAACACAACAGGTCAACACAGCCGTTATGTGCTTGAAAAACTGAGACGTCCGCACTTCAAACACCAGATAGGAAGTGGTCAAAGTTGGGAAAACTTGTTCAGTTATTTTTCCTCCTGCTTTGCCTTTTTTTGTCCTGTAGCTACCGACTTCCAACTAGTGGCGGCTGAAGGGGTGAGTTCTTTTTGTATGTATTGACTTACTAGTAGAGCTACACAGCATAACATTCAGTTTCTGTCATTAGCTAAACCATTACTTTCCATGTTTCCTTTCACTTCTCTCGCCATTCCTCACCACCTCTCTTCTCGTACTTCTTCCATGCGTCTTCCTCCATGGCGCACACTATCTTCCTGTGTTTTCTTTCACTTCTCTCATATACTCGCATAAACGACACCTCCATACAAACCAAGTATCGCCTCATCTCAACAACTTTAAACTGCTAGGGCTAGGGCTAGGACTATTGTGTTTTTTTTGCTTCTGCCCCCCAACAAACTAATACTTGCTCCCACTATGGAACCATTCGACCCCCTCCTCCTTGTTTCTTCTCCTCCATTCCCCCCCCCACCCCCCCCCCCACACACACACATTGGATGCTTCTTTTAGACCTTCAGTCGACTTCTGCGTGCAGCAAACGTGGTTTCTAGGGAGGAGTGGGTGGAGAAACTAAGGGAGAGAGCAAGTGGGAGTCTAGCCAAGAGGAGGAGATCTGGAGAGAAGGTATTGTTACAGCCAGTATCCGACAGAGAAGGCTCTCTAATTCATGCCTATATATAGAGGGCCCCCCCCCTTCGCATGCATGGCAGCTCACCCATGGCAACATGCTCTCCACACTGCTCATTGCTGTATGTTGACATGCTCGTTGCTGCCAATGTATATATATATATATACATTTACCGTTACAAATGACGTACGGATTAGATCCCCACCAACCCCCCAAGATTACCTACTTCATAATTGCACAGCATGCAAGACATTCTCGTGCATAAATGTCTTGCATGTTTTCCAGCAAGACTTCCACATTCTTATGGCCTAACAACAGCATAATTTCACGAAGGTGCGGGCCTTTCAAGGCAAGCGACACACACAAGGGAGGCGCAACCGACTCAGAGCTCACCGGTCTGCCAATGCAGCTTTTTTTCCTTTGCACAGTTAGTCAATGACATGCACTTGATCATGACATCATGACTTCAATTAGGAACGCTTAACCTTAATCAGCCTTAGGGTGCAGTTGTACTCTCACCTCAGTCTTATACTTCCTTGTCCATTTTAGGAGAAGGGGTTTCCAATCTTTTCAGACGCACAGCATGTCGGCCACATATTTACCTGACCTGGCCATTAGGTCTGTATCAGCTGCTCAACTAGAGCTGGCCAGTCACATGCTTCCACAAGGTAGAGGTTGTACAGCTTGTGAGTCTGTGGTTGAGTAGAGTTGTATATTGTACAACTTACACTGGGCAGGTTGAATTGTCGAGATATCAATGCAGTGTTTGTTGTGTTCATCCAGTTGTGGCCCCATAGAGCTATTGTCAACCTAACCTGCCTCAACCCAGTGTGGTGTTGGTCCAGTTGTGCCCACATAGAGCTATTGTCAACCTACTTCAACCTGCCTCAACCCAGTGATGTTGGTCCAGTTGTGGCCCCATAGAGCTATTGTCAACCTACTTCAACCTGCCTCAACCCAGTGATGTTGGTCCAGTTGTGGCCCCATAGAGCTATTGTCAACCTACTTCAACCTGCTTCAACCCAGTGATGTTGGTCCAGTTGTGGCCACATAGAGCTATTTCAACCTACTTGAACCTGCCTCAACCCAGTGTGGTGTTGGTCCAGTTGTGGCCCCATAGAGCTATTGTCCACATACTTAATTAAACCTAAGTGTGATGTTGGTCCAGTGTGTGTCCCCATAGAGCTATTGTCAACATACTTCAACCTCCTACCTCAACCCAGTGTGGTGTTGGCCCAGTGTGTGTCCCCATAGCCTACCAACTCAATCCAGCATGATGCTGTTTCTAGTGTGTATTTCAGAAACAAGCAAAACTGTCTCCTATCCACATGCATATCTCCATGCAGGTGCAGTCGACCAAGTTCAATTTTAACTTTCTTCTCATTTGATCTCATGATTCCATGCACAAATTTGCTCTCCTCGATCATTACATGCACACCTCCACTCACTCCCACACACCATCACTACATGCACACCTCCACTCACTCCCACACACCATCACTACATGCACACCTCCACTCACTCCCACACACCATCACTACATGCACACCTCCACTCACTCCCACACACCATCACTACATGCACACCTCCACTCACTCCCACACACCATCACTACATGCACACCTCCACTCACTCCCACACACCATCACTACATGCACACCTCCACTCACTCCCACACACCATCACTACATGCACACCTCCACTCACTCCCACACACCATCACTACATGCACACCTCCACTCACTCCCACACACCATCACTACATGCACACCTCCACTCACTCCCACACACCATCACTACATGCACACCTCCACTCACTCCCACACACCATCACTACATGCACACCTCCACTCACTCCCACACACCATCACTACATGCACACCTCCACTCACTCCCACACACCATCACTACATGCACACCTCCACTCACTCCCACACACCATCACTACATGTACACCTCCACTCACTCCCACACACCATCACTACATGCACACCTCCACTCACTCCCACACACCATCATTGCAGACACACCTCCATCGTTACCAAGAAGTCCTCAGAAAACAGCCGCTCATTGCAGCCACTCTGCCTGTGGATGCAGAGGTTGAAGTTGCTGCACATATATCCATGCCCCCAATACTGGAGTCTGCCACTGGAAGCACCCTGGACACACCTACCATGGATGGAACTGGGCAAGACAATCAAGCTTCTTCAGCATCAGAGCCACTGCACAAACTCAATCATACACCACTAAAGAGAGGCGCTTCTAAACGTAAAAAATTGTAAGTACACTCATTATGACCATCTAGGTGAACACACCATATGTTGTTTTTTCAAAGAGCTGAAGGTCAAGTTAATATACCCAGAAACCCCACAAATTCATGGGTGTTAAAAATCAAATACCAACGTCAGTCTACCACCACCCACTCAAACCAGCCTGAAGCCCACAAGAATGTCCTGTCCTGACTTGGCCTTAGTCATACAGGATCCTGGACTGGACTGCTATAAAAGCTCAAGCGCGCTCACACATGCGGATATCAATAGTTTTGAGCGTAGTAACTGTGACGTTTTACTAGCTGTTAACTCATTTCCTGGACACCAGTATACGGAGGCATGCTGCCGCTATTTGTACGCAGGATCTCCATCCAGAGTGCATTAGGAATCAAAGACGCGAGCATGATGAGTACGAGTGCGGTCTCTGTCAGCATCAAAGAAAGCAACAAGCATCTACGGTACAGCAACTCAGCCCTTGGCGAGTCGAGGTCAAATGAAAACTATAGTAACCCGAGCGCACCTTTCGCGCATTTCATCCTCTCATCACGCTCCAGGTTCAATGTTGGAGGAAAGAAGACGGACTCGGATGGCAGCTGCACTGTAACTTCTGGAAGCTCATCTAAAAACAGGAAAGCAAAGGACAAGAAAAGAAGTACAAAGTCTCCCGTCAATGGTGCATCAGCTACCTTGCATGCTGACACTCCATGCCTAAATATGTGAGTTAATTAAATTGGAAATGTTCCTCGTAATCATGATTAACAGTGAATGCGTTTTGTCATGCAGGATTCCTATAGAAGTTTTAAAGAGCTGGGAGACGTCCTTCAGTTGCTTGTTGATGCATGCTGATGGCATCCGACTCTTTGAGAACTTCCTCAAGTCTGAATTCAGTGAGGAGAACATCCAATTCTGGAAAGCTTGTCAGCATTTCAAGACGGTACCCGATCACGTGGTAGAAAGAGAGGCAGCTATCATCTTCGAAGAATACATCGACCCACAAGCATCAAAACTGGTGAGTGGAAATATGCTAATGTTACGCTCATAATGTTACGCTCAAAGGAATGTTACACTCAAAGGAATTCCTTTTCAAAAAGCCTTAGCGTGTAAAGTGGTTGTCGATCTGCATGTCATAGCCAGTGAATTAGTGAGCAAAGTGGTTGTTTATGCTCCTTTGGGTCCTTTTGGGTGCTGCAACCAACAGCTCTGTTCAACGGGAAGCAAACATTATACATAGTGGGGAGATAACTGGAAGCACCAACTTATCCATATATAGCAGACTCATCACTGTATGTGGTGTGATGTGAAACAAGCCTCAATAGGAGAGGTAGCCCCACACAAAGGACTTGGTCTCAGAAGTTTCCACATTGAGCACATTTACTAACTCTAGGAAGCTTGGCTCACTGTGTTTCATTTTTACTTTCATGATATATATATGTACAACCCATATTCTTCCCTGGGAATTGCTATATTATAGTCCAGCTTGTGCTGGCACCGAATGGGTTGTCCTTAGTGGCTGAAAAGCAATTTGCAGGGTTTTTTTTTTAACAACTCAGAGTAGTAAGAAATGCCCCGGGAGTCCAAATACTATTTGCACAAAAGTCATGATAGTAAATAGTAAATACTTGCCAATGTTTGGTTGTTGAAATGCAAGTGACTGGATCCGTATCGGTCGTTTTTCCCTTCTCTGTGCAGGTGAATATTGACCACCAGACAAGCCGTGAAATAGAAGACTCCATGAAAAGTCCGACTCACGAGACTTTCACTCATGCACAGCAGAGCATCTACCTCCTGATGGCCAGGGACAGTTTCGTACGCTTCATTAAATCTGAACAATTTCAATCTGCTTTGAAAAGATGAAGTTTCTGTTCATCAAAACGCTCTCCGATTCCTTTCTTTAACCCTCCCCCCATTTTCTGTTCCCATATGTATGTAATACACAGGTCCATAGTCACTTAGTACATACTATAATAAACAAGCTATTAATATAAAGCAACACATTGTATGTTCATGTTGACCCAAAAGTCGCAGCAATTTTTCTTCTTGGTTTCACTTTTCATTTCATTTAATTATTTTATTTTATTATTATTATTTTTTTACTTCACTTCATTTACATCATTACAGAAATCCTCATCATGCCTCATCATGTTATTTATTCTGAACTATACTTGCACTTTGATAGAATTTTCTTTCAATTATCTTACAAGTTAAGTTTGGGACTGGGTGGAGGATGGCATGAGCATACTAGTGTGGTGGGTAATTGTGTTGGGACTGGGTGGAGGGATGAGCATTTGTACAATCATTAGGAGTAGTATTAGTGTTACTAGTGTAGGCAATTGGTAAGGATTTTATTGTTCACTCACACAGCTGTTACAATTTACAATTAAAAGTTGCTATAGCTACCTTCTATCTTGTGTAGATAAATAATCCTCGATATAATAGCGCACTTCTTTTGAAGATAAAAGTGTAGAAAAATATGCTGAGCTCTACATTGCTAACACTTTCACTTTTACTTTTAACTAATACCAACTCATTTACAGTGGCAGAGGGCAATTCCTGTTGCACATGATTGGAGCCTACACTGCTGGGAGAGGTGTTAGTTATAAGGGGTACTTCTTTTGTTGATGTGCTGGTCCAGCAACTGGAGTAGGAACTACACCAGCCAGACAGCTGAAGAAACTACATCACAGCTGTGCTTGGGGTGGAGATATAAATGAAGCGTTCATGTATTCTACAATCAACCACACAAGTAGAGCTGTCTGGAGAAATAGCACGAAGAGAAACTTAAAGCTGACTCGGGGGGGGCTTGGCCCGAAACCTTCCCCTCTAGATCTGCCAATGACAGTCACCATTCCTTCACATGACTCAACTTTACTTGAACATAGAGATCATCTTTTTAAATATGATTATTAACTGTTTGCTTCAACCTGTTAGTGCACTTATTACACATCAACTTTTCTTCTGGTTCCACTGCATGTAACACTCCAGTGAAGGGGAGTGGCCAAATCTATTTTGGCATTTTCTTAATTTTAATTTTTAATCAAAGTCCAAGATAACAATCTAGTGGAATGATCTCAGTTCTGCTTCGCAAAAAATTAGCCAAGTAGATTGGTATTATGGAGGTGTGGTATATAAGAAGAAATTGACCGACCCACCTACTTTAAATTTTCTTCTATCCCTGCAACAGAACTTCATTTAAAAAAAAGGGGGTGGGGGGTGGACACAACATTCCAATTGAACACTAATTAACATGTCATGGTTAATGGCACATCAAACCAATTAAGACTGCCAATAAAATGTTGCAATCAATGTTTCACAAATATATATATAGGCTGTCGTACCTTTGTAGAATATTCTTTAATTGTAATGGTAGACATCTTATAAAATTCCACTTAATTAAAACAATAATAATAACAATAGTAGTAGTAATAATGATAATATTATTATTAACAATGAAGATAACAATGGTCATATATATATGGAAGTGTTATGTAAAGAATGTTGCTGTCAACCTCACTTAGCATCCCAGGAAATTCTGTAAAAGTCATTTCAAATGCAAAGCATGCAACTGTCATGGCTATAATGTAACCAGCTCTAGTCACTGACCAAATCTGGGAAACTGATGTTTGTGCCGAGTTATGTAGCAAATGTGACAGTTTTTAGTGAATTGTAGGGCTGCAGCAAGCCATTATAGAATGGCATGGTTGATTCAGTAATGGGAGGGAGTGGAGGAGGTGTTACTTAAACACCTCAATATATACACTGCAAACAATTACACAATGTCATTTGAAGCGTGCTTTAACTGAAATTACTCATGTCATTAAAACAAAATGAATCCCCTGAGTTTGGTTAAACCAGCTGAGCAACACATGGATGGCATTATGAGCTAGCTCAGCAAATGTGGCTTCCACCTTCCAAGTGCCAAAAAACACAGCCTATTAGCTAGATTTAGAGCCTTCACATACAAGAAAGTGAACAGCAGTTCCTCATGTCAATAATAGCAGATATACACTATATTGATCAATAACTACTGAAAGGTTGATGGCTGCCTGTGTATTCAGGCAACATAGATAAGCTTGTGTGTCCGTCTGTTGGTCCGTATGTTTGTCCTCAATACACTTGAAAACCAGGAATAGGCTCTGTGAAGTCAGCATTACCAGGAAGTAGTTCCAGGAGGAAAACGAAGCTACCATCAGGAAGTATATAGTTCTAGGAGGAAAAGGAAGCTACCATCAGGGCCTTTTGTTTATGCACACGTGCTTTTTTTCTTCACAATAGCTTACAAATTACGCAACATGGTGGCAAACTGCACCAGCTATTTTAGAACTTGCGTAAAGCAAGCAGTTTGCCTGAAAACAACTTTGCTATTTGGAATGGCTACAAAAATATATCAATTTTGATCAACAGATGTTCCCTCCTGCACCTTTGGTGTGGGTACCTCTGCTAGTATATATAATATATATATATATATATATGCTCCCTCCTGCACCTTTGGTGTGGTGCCTCTGCTAGTATATATATATATATATATATATATATGTTCCCTCCTGCACCTTTGGTGTGGGTACCTCTGCTAGTATATATATATATATATGTGTGTGTGTGTGTGTGTACGAGTAGACAGTGTTGCAGTTATTTCTAATACCTGTATCACACTACTATGTGTGTGTGTGTGTGTGTGTGTATAGTGATATGCACATCATCTTTTAATGTCATGCCTCAAGAAAGCTCTAATGCATATACTAGCAGAGGCAGCCACACCAAAGGTGCAGGAGGGTCCCCTGTAAATTTGACTGACAGTCCTAGCATAACATCATCATGACGACATGATAGGCATTGTCCAGATTGCATTGTTGGTCTACTCCAGTCATTGGCCTAGCACCTAACCCGGGAGGGCGGGAGAGGGGGTCTCCTCTACCCCGCCGCATCCTTGCTGAAGACCTAATTCAGCATTCATCTGTACAGACTTGATAATGTCATGACGATGACTTAATACTAGCATTGTACCCAAGAAGAAATGGCCAACCTAGATAATGTCATGCTGGTGATCCAATTCCAGCCACGAGTCACCACGAAGTCAAGGGCTTTGTGAGGAGACATGTGGTTGTGCTCTACTTAGCTTATGACAACCACATAACCACTAAATCTCTCTTTGTGGCTAGCTAATGATATAAGTCAGAACTTGGATAATTGAGTGAGTGATTAGGTGAGTAACATCACTAGGGCAGGAGCTGTAACCAGGACGACAGGTAGGGATGCTACACACACACACCACTAGAAGTACGACCCCATGCAGATCTTTCTTCAATCTACACACAGTAAATTTGAGCACAGCTCGGCCCATTCCGACTAATTGAAGTCTGATCGGTTAGTCTTTAATTAAGGCAAGCCCAAGAAAAAAGGGGCAACCACAGCCACACACTTAATTAGAAAAAGACTTTCATTAGAAGCAGACGTTGATGTAATTTTGTTGACATGTGACACAGGTTAATTTTAATCCCATCTTTACCAACACAGCTGCTGGCCTCGATACGAAGGTTAGCGGAGTTGTATGCGATCTGTTCACACCTCAACATAGGAAATAACAACATCACAATTAATTAATGAAGTGAATAAATACAACGCTCTGATCAATGACATTATATACTAATATTGTGTTACAGTCAGGGCAGTCCCTATTAATTAATTAAATAAATCGGATGAAGTGGTGAGGTCAAGCGTTCAAGACACAGAAACACACACACACATGGATTTGTTAATACTCAGACACGCTTTGGTAATTAAAACACACACAGCTGCCATGAAAGAAATGTTCTACCATCTCCCCCCCCCCCATACTAATAGAGTTGAGGAATCAGAGTATCAACTATCATCTGAGAGTCTTGCTGAACTCCACGGCGGTGCTGAATTGTGCCCACCAGTACGCATCTTCCCCTTGCAGGGAGACCTCCGCAAAGTTCCGAATGTACTGGCAGGTGGAGAGGACAGCTGGAGGGTTGGCCAGAATGAGGACATAGACCAGGACCGGGAAGAGATCGTCCGCTCCAGGAGGATCACCACATCGGGCATACTGCAGCAAGCTAATTAGAATACGTAGGCTCTGCACGATGCAGTGGAGCTTGCCGCGGGGGGACTGGGAGTGGTAGGAGGGGAATGAGAAATGGGAAAGAAGCGAGAGATAAAAGCAGGTGGAATAAACAGCGAGTTTGCATAATGTGCATTATTAGGTGATAAGCAAGAGTGGAAACTGCCCAGGTTAGTTTTCACCTCTTACAGCAGGTGGCTCGCACCTGCTGGCGGAGGTTACTCACGATGCTTGGGTCGGGTTAGTGGTCAGGTTACAACACCCCTGAGGGCAGACCAATCTGAAACCATAATGTCTAGATACTCAACCACAGACGAGGAACTTCCTCGAAATTCCACCCAAATTTTCATATTTGTAATAGGCCACCAATTTGAATGCCTTTACTTAGACAGGGAGTGAATTACAATGTGGCAGTTCAGGGTACACGACCTACTGGTAGCCTCTAGCTAATGGTACAGGAAGAGCATATTGACCCAGGCTCCACCCTGGTGCAAGTCATTCACTGGTAGAATGATAAGTGGGATGAGGTAATCCGGACCCAGAAGAGGATGTTGAGAGTGATATCATCATGCTATTACAAAATAGGACACACATTAGATCAACGACACACTGGGTTGAGGAAGACTGAGAATAGTCTGTGGGGACACACACTGGACCCACATCATAATGGGTTGAGTCAGGTTCAAGTAGGTTGACAATAGCTCTATGGGGACACACACTGGACCAACATCACACTGGGTTGAGTCAGGTTGGAGTAGGTTGACAATAGCTCTATGGGGACACACACTGGACCAACATCACACTGGGTTGAGGCAAGTGGAAGTTGGCTGACAATTGCTCTATGGGAACATACACACCAATACATTGAAAATAGCTCGATGAAGACACACACTAGACCAACATCACACTGGGTTGAGGAAGAAGGTTGAAGTAGGTTGACAATCATGCACTGGAAGATGGATTTTGTAATGATGTTGATCATTCCTAATCGGCGTCTCAACAATTGTCAGTACAAGCTAGTTACATAGGTATTCTCGGTCCCTCCTGTCAACTGTCTGTGCTATAATTACTGTGACATCTGCTTTTAATGACAACTAGTTTGTATGCAATAAGTTTCACATTGTTGAGATGCACATACACCCACACAAATCAGATAACAACCGAGCTAGCTGCACTTATCAGGATAACTCTCTACACACCGCCACTCTAGAACTATCATTAAGGCACACCCGACCACTTCCATTGCTGAATGCAGAGGGATGATACTAGAACAGCTACAAAACACAATAAGTAAATTCAATACGAAATTAAGTAGAATTCAATCGCACTTGAATATATGTATTGGCATCTAGTAAACTGCAGGAAGTGTCTAGTATACTACAGGAAGTGACTGATTTACTGCAGGAAGTGTTGTAATGACATGTAAGTAGTAATTCCACAAACCCTAGGCCCATCGAACCGACTGTGGGATACTTGTCAAGCTTATGGTTTGTTAATGGCCACCACGATGCTTTCTGGTGCAATGGTGGGGTTCCACTGGACAGAGACAAAAGCTTTTAGTTTTAAGCAGCAGCTGCAAGTAGCCCATTTTACTCAAGGCTAGGGAGGAGTCAAGCAGCAGTGCCCAACAGAGAGTGCATATGCGATGCACAATTGCAAGGTCAGTCATTTGATCTTGAGCAACTACTTTTAAAAACAAGCCAAGGGTAAGGTCACTGCATGGCACTATACCACCAGTGAGAAGGTCAAGGGTAAGGTCACTGCATGGTATTACACCTAGCAGAACCTGTCCTAGTGCCATCTTCTCTCAGGTGTGAATCAACACTGTCACTCCTCAAGTGTGTAAAAATCATCTCTATTGTATCGTTAAGCAGGTTCCTATCATGAGGTGGTTCCATCTTGAGCAGAAACCTATCACGAGATGGTTCCATCTTGAGCAGAAACCTATCACGAGATGGTTCCATCTTGAGCAGAAACCTATCACGAGGTGGTTCCATCTTGAGCAGAAACCTATCACGAGATGGTTCCATCTTGAGCAGAAACCTATCACGAGATGGTTCCATCTTGAGCAGAAACCTATCACGAGATGGTTCCATCTTGAGCAGAAACCTATCACGAGATGGTTACATCTTGAGCGGGAACCTATCATGAGATGGTTCCATCTTGAGCAGAAACCTATCATGAGGTGGTTCCATCTTGAGCAGAAACCTATAACGAGATGGTTCCATCTTGAGCAGAAACCTATCACGAGATGGTTCCATCTTGAGCAGAAACCTATCACGAGGTGGTTCCATCTTGAGCAGAAACCTATTGTGAGGTGGTTCCATCTTGAGCAGAAACCTATCATGAGGTGGTTCCATCTTGAGCAGAAACCTATCACGAGATGGTTCCATCTTGAGCAGAAACCTATCACGAGATGGTTCCATCTTGAGCAGAAACCTATCACGAGATGGTTCCATCTTGAGCGGGAACCAGATGGTTCCATCTTGAGCAGAAACCTATCATGAGATGGTTCCATCTTGAGCAGAAACCTATTGTGAGGTGGTTCCATCTTGAGCAGGAACCTATCATGAGATGGTTCCATCTTGAGCGGGAACCTATCACGAGATGGTTCCATCTTGAGCAGAAACCTATCACGAGATGGTTCCATCTTGAGCAGAAACCTATCACGAGATGGTTCCATCTTGAGCAGAAACCTATCACGAGATGGTTCCATCTTGAGCAGAAACCTATCATGAGGTGGTTCCATCTTGAGCAGAAACCTATCACGAGATGGTTCCATCTTGAGCGGGAACCAGATGGTTCCATCTTGAGCAGAAACCTATCACGAGATGGTTCCATCTTGAGCAGAAACCTATCACGAGATGGTTCCATCTTGAGCGGGAACCAGATGGTTCCATCTTGAGCAGAAACCTATCATGAGGTGGTTCCATCTTGAGCAGAAACCTATCATGAGATGGTTCCATCTTGAGCGGGAACCTATCACGAGATGGTTCCATCTTGAGCGGAAACCTATCACGAGATGGTTCCATCTTGAGCAGAAACCTATCACGAGATGGTTCCATCTTGAGCGGGAACCAGATGGTTCCATCTTGAGCAGAAACCTATTGTGATCTTGAGCAGAAACCTATCACGAGATGGTTCCATCTTGAGCAGAAACCTATCATGAGATGGTTCCATCTTGAGCAGGAACCTATTGTGAGGTGGACTCGAGCTATATAATTATGTCTTCAAATTACAGGTATCCTTTCAAGGGTAAAAGTTTCTCAAGCATCATTTGCTGCCGAGATGGAGCTCATTTGGACGCCACGTATTTGTTTCAGGATTATTAAGCTAGGGAGGGAGGGAGCAAATCATATATATGGTTATAAGAGTAGTAGAGAAGTCACATGGAAATCATATTATAAGGGGTTATAAGGGTAGTAGAGAAGTCACATGGAAATCATATTATAAGGGGTTATAAGGGTAGTAGAGAAGTCACATGGAAATCATATTATAAGGGGTTATAAGGGTAGTAGAGAAGTCACATGGAAATCATATTATAAGGGGTTATAAGGGTAGTAGAGAAGTCACATGGAAATCATGGATTATATATGGTTATAAGAGTAGTAGAGAAGTCACATGGAAATCATATTATAAGGGGTTATAAGGGTAGTAGAGAAGTCACATGGAAATCATGGATTATATATGGTTATAAGAGTAGTAGAGAAGTCACATGGAAATCATATTATAAGGGGTTATAAGGGTAGTAGAGAAGTCACATGGAAATCATATTATAAGGGGTTATAAGGGTAGTAGAGAAGTCACATGGAAATCATATTATAAGGGGTTATAAGGGTAGTAGAGAAGTCACATGGAAATCATATTATAAGGGGTTATAAGGGTAGTAGAGAAGTCACATGGAAATCATATTATAAGGGGTTATAAGGGTAGAGAAGTCACATGGAAATCATATTATAAGGGGTTATAAGGGTAGTAGAGAAGTCACATGGAAATCATATTATAAGGGGTTATAAGGATAGAGAAGTCACATGGAAATCATATTATAAGGGGTTATAAGGGTAGTAGAGAAGTCACGTGGAAATCATATTATAAGGGGTTATAAGGGTAGTAGAGAAGTCACATGGAAATCATGGATTATAAGGGGTTATAAGGGTAGTAGGGCAGTCGTGTGGAAATCATATTTAGGACAGGGGGATCCTGGATTATGAAATTATAGGGGGGTTTATAAGGGGAGGGGGGCAGCTGTGTGAAAATTCGCCAAACCCCCCCCCCCCCCCCACTCTAATGCTATACTTACTTAGACACGCCCATGCTAAGACACACCAGATAAACACACACACCAGATAAACACAAGGCCTTCACAGGCTTTCTACTACCTATCACTGTAGACACACCCATAGAACCATGACCCGATTTATGTCTTATTTATCACTATTTACTCTTTTAATGATGGTATTAGTCACAAGTGATAATTATGCTCAGTTATTTATAGGTTGAGAAGGAGTGGGGCTATGTTCTTATCTTTTAATAAATTTCTGGTTTACAAGGATAAAAGCGAATAAGTGACTACGACATACCTACATATAGATATGCCTACAAACTTGTCTATGGTAGTAGACACACCCAGGTTGCCATGGCACTAGACATGCCCACCTACTTATGGCAGTATAACATTCAGGTAGTCATGACACTTGGCATACACACATATAGATACCCACCCCTACTTATCTATGGTAGTCGACACACCCAGATAGTCACACCACCCACATACAGATATCCCATTTAATTATCTGTAGTAGACACACCCAGGTAGCCATGACATGGACACACCCACATACAGATGTGCCTTCCTACTTATCTATCATCTATGGCAGTAGACAGGCAAGCTACCATCTAATAGCAGACACTTGGCACTGCCCAGCTCTATACCCAGTGAGTACAGCATCACCTGGTGGCAGTGTGAGTTCAGATTTGTAAGATGGTGGTAGCAGCTAGGTACATCTCTATACCCAGTGAGTACAGCATCACCTGGTGGCAGTGTGAGTTCATATTTGTAAGATGGTGGTAGCAGCTAGGTACATCTCTATACCCAGTGTGTACAGCACCACCTGATGGCAGTGTGAGTTCATATTTGTAAGATGGTGGTAGCAGCTAGGTACATCTCTATACCCAGTGTGTACAGCACCACCTGATGGCAGTGTGAGTTCATATTTATAAGATGGTGGTAGCAGCTAGGTACATCTCTATACCCAGTGAGTACAGCATCACCTGGTGGCAGTGTGAGTTCATATTTGTAAGATGGTGGTAGCAGCTAGGTACATCTCTATACCCAGTGTGTACAGCATCACCTGGTGGCAGTGTGAGTTCATATTTGTAAGATGGTGGTAGCAGCTAGGTACATCTCTATACCCAGTGAGTACAGCATCACCTGGTGGCAGTGTGAGTTCATATTTGTAAGATGGTGGTAGCAGCTAGGTACATCTCTATACCCAGTGAGTACAGCATCACCTGGTGGCAGTGTGAGTTCATATTTGTAAGATGGTGGTAGCAGCTAGGTACATCTCTATACCCAGTGAGTACAGCATCACCTGGTGGCAGTGTGAGTTCATATTTGTAAGATGGTGGTAGCAGCTAGGTACATCTCTATACCCAGTGAGTACAGCATCACCTGGTGGCAGTGTGAGTTCATATTTGTAAGATGGTGGTAGCAGCTAGGTACATCTCTATACCCAGTGTGTACAGCACCACCTGATGGCAGTGTGAGTTCATATTTGTAAGATGGTGGTAGCAGCTAGGTACATCTCTATACCCAGTGTGTACAGCACCACCTGATGGCAGTGTGAGTTCATATTTATAAGATGGTGGTAGCAGCTAGGTACATCTCTATACCCAGTGAGTACAGCATCACCTGGTGGCAGTGTGAGTTCATATTTGTAAGATGGTGGTAGCAGCTAGGTACATCTCTATACCCAGTGTGTACAGCATCACCTGGTGGCAGTGTGAGTTCATATTTGTAAGATGGTGGTAGCAGCTAGGTACATCTCTATACCCAGTGAGTACAGCATCACCTGGTGGCAGTGTGAGTTCATATTTGTAAGATGGTGGTAGCAGCTAGGTACATCTCTATACCCAGTGAGTACAGCATCACCTGGTGGCAGTGTGAGTTCATATTTGTAAGATGGTGGTAGCAGCTAGGTACATCTCTATACCCAGTGAGTACAGCATCACCTGGTGGCAGTGTGAGTTCATATTTGTAAGATGGTGGTAGCAGCTAGGTACATCTCTATACCCAGTGAGTACAGCATCACCTGGTGGCAGTGTGAGTTCATATTTGTAAGATGGTGGCAGCAGCTAGGTACATCTCTATACCCAGTGAGTACAGCATCACCTGGTGGCAGTGTGAGTTCATATTTGTAAGATGGTGGTAGCAGCTAGGTACATCTCTATACCCAGTGAGTACAGCATCACCTGGTGGCAGTGTGAGTTCATATTTGTAAGATGGTGGCAGCAGCTAGGTACATCTCTATACCCAGTGAGTACAGCATCACCTGATGGCAGTGTGAGTTCATATTTGTAAGATGGTGGTAGCAGCTAGGTACATCTCTATACCCAGTGAGTACAGCATCACCTGTGAGTTCATATTTGTAAGATGGTGGTAGCAGCTAGGTACAGCTCTATACCCAGTGTGTACAGCACCACCTGATGGCAGTGTGAGTTCATATTTGTAAGATGGTGGTAGCAGCTAGGTACATCTCTATACCCAGTGTGTACAGCATCACCTGGTGGCAGTGTGAGTTCATATTTGTAAGATGGTGGTAGCAGCTAGGTACATCTCTATACCCAGTGAGTACAGCATCACCTGGTGGCAGTGTGAGTTCATATTTGTAAGATGGTGGTAGCAGCTAGGTACATCTCTATACCCAGTGTGTACAGCATCACCTGGTGGCAGTGTGAGTTCATATTTGTAAGATGGTGGTAGCAGCTAGGTACAGCTCTATACCCAGTGTGTACAGCACCACCTGGTGGCAGTGTGAGTTCATATTTGTAAGATGGTGGTAGCAGCTAGGTACATCTCTATACCCAGTGAGTACAGCATCACCTGGTGGCAGTGTGAGTTCATATTTGTAAGATGGTGGTAGCAGCTAGGTACATCTCTATACCCAGTGAGTACAGCATCACCTGGTGGCAGTGTGAGTTCATATTTGTAAGATGTGCTAGGAAATGTGAATAGCTCACACAGCTCAATTCTTTACAGAGCTGCCGTGTGTGCAACCCAGAATCTACTATGGGCATCAGTACTTGCTTACCTAATACTAACTAGGGCTAGGATCAACAGGGCAGCCACTATTAACGGATTCATAGGCAGCCACTATAAACTAGGGCTAGGCAGCCACTATTAACTAGGTAGGATTCATAGGCAGCCACTATTAACTAGGGCTAGGATTCATAGGCAACCACTATTAACTAGGGCTAGGATTCATAGGGCAACCACTATTAACTAGGGCTAGGATTCATAGGGCAGCCACTATTAACTAGGGCTAGGATTCATAGGCAGCCACTATTAACTAGGGCTAGGATTCATAGGGCAGCCACTATTAACTAGGGCTAGGATTCATAGGCAACTACTATTAACTAGGGCTAGGGCAACCACTATTAACTAGGGCTAGGATTAATAGGGCAGCCACTATTAACTAGGGCTAGGATTCATAGGCAACCACTATTAACTAGGGCTAGGATTCATAGGCAACCACTATTAACTAGGGCTAGGATTCATAGGCAACCACTATTAACTAGGGCTAGGATTCATAGGCAACCACTATTAACTAGGGCTAGGATTCATAGGCAACCACTATTAACTAGGGCTAGGATTCATAGGCAAACACTATTAACTAGGGCTAGGATTCATAGGGCAGCCACTATTAACTAGGGCTAGGATTCACAGGCAACCACTATTAACTAGGGCTAGGATTCATAGGCAACCACTATTAACTAGGGCTAGGATTCACAGGCAACCACTATTAACTAGGGCTAGGATTCATAGGGCAACCACTATTAACTAGGGCTAGGATTCATAGGGCAGCCACTATTAACTAGGGCTAGGATTCATAGGCAACCACTATTAACTAGGGCTAGGATTCATAGGCAACCACTATTAACTAGGGCTAGGATTCATAGGCAACCACTTTGAACCAGGGACGTCCCTAGTTGATCATCAATGTCTCCTGCAGTAGCAACTCTGTCCAACACAGTCTTGTAATTACAGGACTCTCAGTTCTTGAGGTCATTAGATTATCTTAAGATATCCATTTTGTCTCATGGGTGGCCACGCCTACTCCAGACTAGCTTAGTTATGGCTGATAGACACGGCAAAAGGTTCCATTCTTTGTTGGAAGGCAGAG
Organism: Cladorhizidae sp. MBARI D1340-BT2; assembly: GCA_028752905.1. NCBI lineage: Eukaryota > Metazoa > Porifera > Demospongiae > Poecilosclerida > Cladorhizidae > Cladorhizidae sp. MBARI D1340-BT2. The sequence goes on from JAQNBH010000016.1 coordinate 17,542,326, forward strand.
CATTCTTCGTAGGAAGGCGGAGTCCCATACTCAGCATCAACAGCAAGTCCAAGTGGAACAAACATGCTTCACGCTCCTGCCAATTATATTAGCCAAGACCAAGCTAGTTGCGTGAGTAAACACAGGTGGTCAGCTAACAGACTAAATGGAAGAATGCTTCAGTCCGTTGGCTCGTCAGCTAAAGTTGCCGGTGCTTGCTAATGAGATTCATGAATGCATGCGGTCACAAGCCACTTATCACCCACCCACTTTTGGGGAAGAGCACAAAATAATAATAATGCTCTTGTGTCAATGTACCACGACCTTACCAGCGTAGCGATCGGTAAAGGGTCTGGCTAGATGTGGAGATGGAGCATTAGCTAAATAAATCACATCAAGGCAAAATGAAAGTATCATTTCTGACAAAGCAACTGACAAAACCAACAATAAAGTCCTGTGTTATGCCTCAGCCAATAGCTATGCCTCAGCCAATAACCTATCGTCCATGCTGTGCTATGCCTCAGCCAATAGCCTATCGTCCATGCTGTGTTATGCCTCAGCCAATAACCTATCGTCCATGCTGTCTCAGCCAATAACCTATCGCCCATGCTGTCTCAGCCAATAACCTATCATCCATGCTGTGCTATGGCTCAGCCAATAACCTATCGCCCATGCTGTGCTATGCCTCAGCCAATAACCTATCGTCCATGCTGTCTCAGCCAATAACCTATCGCCCATGCTGTCTCAGCCAATAACCTATCGTCCATGCTGTGCTATGCCTCAGCCAATAGCCTATCGTCCATGCTGTGCTATGCCTCAGTCAATAACCTATCGTCCATGCTGTGCTATGGCTCAGCCAATAACCTATCGTCCATGCTGTGCTATGGCTCAGCCAATAACCTATCGCCCATGCTGTCTCAGCCAATAACCTATCGTCCATGCTGTGCTATGCCTCAGCCAATAACCTATCGTCCATGCTGTGCTATGCCTCAGCCAATAACCTATCGTCCATGCTCAGCCAATAACCTATCGTCCATGCTGTGGTGTCTGTGCTCAGGACATACACTCTCACTGCTGCTTAATCCCGGAAGAGCGACTCTGACGCTCTCACAAGGTGTGGCCTGACCTGCTCGCACTTAACTAAGAGACAACCATGTCCACTTCATTCAGTCATGGTGCATCCACAACCGACAATGTATAAATGACATGCAAGTACATGTATGCTTGCATGTAGTCATTTGTCCCGTTCGACGTCAGACAGGTAAGACGGGTGCACAGACGTGCGTAAAGTAACACTTGGAAATGTGGTGGGATCAAGAGAGTGTCAGCAGAAGAAAGGGATTTGCCAATCACTAATAAGTGTATTTGGAGTCGGCTCACCATCTGAAGGAAGGGAAAAAACGAAGATTTTTTTTTTAGAACCCGTTAGTCGTGCTCTGTGACCATAACACACTGCTCCAGTTCAGAGGTGCGGTCAGGGGAGAGGTTGTTGCAGACCACAAACGGTATATACGTGAAGTAGGTGGAGCTGCGATGGCCTATGACTAGAGCAACCGCTTTTTACAGACCTAGCCTGCTGGAGTGAGGCAGCTGAAGGACTTTTCAAGTCTTCTACTAATCAGGGGAAGATTCTTCGATAACTTCCCAGTGTCTTTTGCGGTGAGAGAGATGGCCCAAATGGAAGCAAAGGATGGGAATTACATGATTCTCTTCTTGTTCAGGCACACACATGCACACACACACACACATGTATGCACTCACACATGCATGCACTCACACACATGCACACACACACATGCACTCACACACACATGCATGCACACACACACATGCATGCACTCACACACACATGCATGCACTCACACACATGCATGCACTCACACATGCATGCACTCACACATGCATGTACTCACACACACATGCATGCACACACACATGCATGCACTCACACATGCATGCACACACATGCATGCACACATACATGCACACACATGCATGCACTCACACACATGCATGCACACACACATGCATGCACACACACACATGCATGCACTCACACACACATGCACACACACACATGCATGCACTCACACACACATGCATGCACACGCACACATGTGCAACTCGACTGCTTTTACTTGCCTCGCACGTACAGGGTGTGTGTGGGGCAAATGTAATTGGTGACATAATTTATACGAGTTCTTCCAAGAGCACCTCATAGCCTGCCACGCTGCCAAAGAACACTCTGTTATTAGCAAAAGCCCAACAGAAGAGTAACATAGAATCTGGAAACTGCAGTGGTACCGGTGGGTCTCGAAGCAAAACTAGATCTCATGAATAATTCATTAGAAATGACCCGAGAAAAAAGGATCAAAACAAAACAAGAACAACTCGTACGACGTCCATTCCAGCTAAAAAAAAAACTTTAAAAAAATGCACTCTTGGAAATCTTCATTCATGTCTTACCGGGAGAGGGTGTGGTCAACACACATACTGGCGTGTGCGAGCAAGTAAAGGGAAACTGTGCAACACAAGTCCAATTTACCATATTTAGTCTTGAGAGTGTCTGTGGTCGACTGATCAGTCAAGGTTGCATATGCCTGACACAGTGTTACAGCTGTGTCTTGACCACATCGGTAATGGCTCATTACAAAACCCTTAGTCCAACTAGCTGCAGACTTCGCGACGACACCGAACCACTCATCTCAAGACAATAAACACGGAAGAAGTATTTTGGGTCAACTGTAATATCACTCATGAGAACTACTCACAAATAATATAAAATTAAAAAATAAATAAAAATATTTTCTCAACTTCAAAAGACATTATTGCCGGAAAAATTAATTGCGACCCAAAGGAAGTGGCACAGTATCACATTTCCAAACACGATCGACCCAATATGATGCACAGTTATGGCTTCTTGGTTGGCAGGCAGAAGCAGGATTATCGCGACTCGGGTAAAAGTGGAAAGGTAATTTCCCAGATTTCCGTGGGTGGAGAGCTCATTAGGGGGTGGGTCAGCGATCTGAGAGCGTGGTGAATCCAAATATCCTCTAGCACTTCTGGCCCACACCAATAAAAGGCTGATGTCATTATGTCATCAGCATCCGTGGTGGCCTGGCCAATCAGCTAAAGTGTCACCAGAAAGTCATCCGAGCTACTGCTAGCACTTAGGCTCGCAGGAAATGCTGCTTTTGCTATTAGCAAATCAAGAGAAGAGCTATTTTGCCCTGCACAAGTTGTACACGTAGGTAAGGAGGTCAAGCTAGTTCAGTGCAGCCAAAGAGAGTGTTCTATCATGCACAGAGTTGAACTTGTAGTTCCTAATCAACTACCTAACCCGAGTTAGGTCCAGGGGTTTCATACTAAATATTTGGTTGGGGGGATGAGGGGAGGGGAGGCTTGGGAATTTTCTACACCCAATTTTAGCCGCCTATATTATTGGTAGCCTGACTTTCAGTTTCAGTCAGATGAAATCATGTCCTTGAAATAGATTTAGTGACATCAACCTTGCTAGGCTCATGAAAATTGCAATCGAAGGGACTAAACAGACTTAGACATAGGAGGATGCACCCCCACGCACAGGGGGCTTGCAACCTCACGCACAGGGGGCTTGCACCCCCACACACAGGAGGCTTGCAACCTCACGCACAGGGGGCTTGCAACCTCACGCACAGGGGGCTTGCAACCCCACACACAGGGGGCTTGCAACCTCACGCACAGGGGGCTTGCAACCTCACGCACAGGGGGCTTGCACCCCCACACACAGGAGGCTTGCAACCCCACGCACAGGAGGCCTGCAACACCACGCACAGGGGGCTTGCAACCCCACGCACAGGGAGCTTGCAACCCCACGCACAGGGGGCTTGCAACCTCACGCACAGGGGGCTTGCAACCTCACGCACAGGGGGCTTGCAACCCCACACACAGGGGGCTTGCAACCTCACGCACAGGGGGCTTGCAACCTCACGCACAGGAGGCTTGCAACCTCACGCACAGGGGGCTTGCAACCTCACGCACAGGAGGCTTGCACCCCCACACACAGGAGGCTTGCAACCCCACACACAGGGGCTTGCAACCCCACGCACAGGAGGCTTGCAACCCCACACACAGGGGGCTTGCAACCTCACGCACAGGGGGCTTGCAACCTCACGCACAGGAGGCTTGCAACCTCACGCACAGGGGGCTTGCAACCCCACACACAGGGGGCTTGCAACCCCACGCACAGGAGGCCATGCAAAGGGAGCTTGCAACCCCACACACAGGGGGCTTGCAACCCCACACACAGGAGGCTTGCACCCTCACACACAGGAGGCTTGTAGCCCCACACACAGGAGGCTTGACCCCACGCACAGGGGGCTTGCAACCCCACACACAGGAGGCTTGCAGCCCCCACACAGGAAGCTTGCATCCACAACACACAGGAGGCTCATTTGACATATATCACAGATCAGCCTCTAGCCTTTCCTGAAATGAAATGACCTCTGACCCTCCAAATACACGCACATACAAATCATTCTGCAGCAGCAGGAACTATTACCATTAGTTGAGGCTGATGTAATTCTGAGTGAATTACTGAGCTCTAAAGGAAAGCTTACTAATGAATCATAATGTCCGGTGGACTCCTAAAAACACTCTGTCTAGACCATTTGGCTTGAAATTGATACAGGAACAGAAAATGTTTGTTTGAAAACAAGCAAGTCATGGGATTGAACCTTTAAAAACAAGACTGTGCCTCCAGACCCCAGCCAATGACACCATTATATTGCACTGCTTTAAAAAAAAAGCATCTTGGGCGTAATAGGATTGTAAATAGTCTTCTTACTGATTGTGCTCTACATGGGACAGACCTATTTCCTTTCATTCAATCCAATTTTGCCGTTTGCTTTTAAATAAATCTGTCTGTTCATGTATGGATATTAACAACTATGCAACCGGTACAGCTAATTGTTGCCAAACACGAGCTCTCTCTGGTATGGAATCTGCACTACCTGCGAATTACAAATCCAAGTTGTTTCCACAATGCCTCCTCGTAGAAAGTTATCCATCCACAGTGCCACCCCATAGCAAAGTTATCCATCCACAGTGCCTCCCCATAGCAAAGATATCCATCCACAGTGCCTCCCCATAGCAAAGATATCCATCCATAGTGCCTCCCCATAGCAAAGATATCCATCCACAGTGCCTCCCCATAGCAAAGATATCCATCCACAGTGCCCCCCCATAGCAAAGATATCCATCCAACAGTGCCTCCCGATAGCAAATATATCCATCCCCACAGTGCCCCCCCCCATAGCAAATATATCCATCCACAGTGCCTCACCATAGCAAAGATATCCATCCACAGTGCCTCACCATAGCAAAGATATCCATCCACAGTGCCTCCCCATAGCAAAGATATCCATCCACAGTGCCTCCCCATAGGAAGGATATCCATCCACAGTGCCTCCCCATAGCAAAGATATCCATCCACAGTGCCTCCCCATAGCAAAGATATCCATCCACAGTGCCTTCCCATAGCAATCCACAGTGCCCCCCCATAGCAAAGATATCCATCCATAGTGCCTCCCCATAGCAAAGATATCCATCCACAGTGCCTCCCCATAGCAAAGATATCCATCCACAGTGCCCCCCCATAGCAAAGATATCCATCCAACAGTGCCTCCCGATAGCAAATATATCCATCCCCACAGTGCCCCCCCCCCCCCCCCCATAGCAAATATATCCATCCACAGTGCCTCCCCATAGCAAAGATATCCATCCACAGTGCCTCCCCATAGCAAAGATATCCATCCACAGTGCCTCCCCATAGCAAAGATATCCATCCACAGTGCCTCCCCATAGGAAGGATATCCATCCACAGTGCCTCCCCATAGCAAAGATATCCATCCACAGTGCCTCCCCATAGCAAAGATATCCATCCACAGTGCCTCCCCATAGCAATCCACAGTGCCCCCCCATAGCAAAGATATCCATCCACAGTGCCTCCCCATAGGAAGGATATCCATCCACAGTGCCTCCCCATAGCAAAGATATCCATCCACAGTGCCTCCCCATAGCAAAGATATCCATCCACAGTGCCTCCCCATAGCAAAGATATCCATCCACAGTGCCTCCCCATAGGAAGGATATCCATCCACAGTGCCTCCCCATAGCAAAGATATCCATCCACAGTGCCTCCCCATAGCAAAGATATCCATCCACAGTGCCTCCCCATAGCAAAGATATCCATCCACAGTGCCTCCCCATAGCAAAGATATCCATCAGTGCTTTCATACACACCTCACCTTTATATAAGCTATTTTATAGTTTATAGTTATCAATAAAATCATGTCATCATTATTAGTTGTGCTCGAGCTGAAGTGGCTAGGAAGTGTTTCAAGAGAAAGGGAAAAGATCAAGGCTGGAATAATTTAAGTAGCTAGTCAAGTAAGTGCATGTGAATTTTAAGATTTAGAGGTCATATGAGCAATAGACCTTAACCGCTGCCACTGCAAGGCCTAGCACTTGTTCAGTCAGCACCTAGAGCCATTGCATGGAGTCTAATGCAAGGCCTAGCACTTGTTCAGTCAGCACCTAGAGTCATTGCATGGAGTCTAATGCAAGGCCTAGCACTTGTTCAGTCAGCACCTAGAGCCATTGCATGGAGTCTAATGCAAGGCCTAGCACTTGTTCAGTCAGCACCTAGAGTCATTGCATGGAGTCTAATGCAAGGCCTAGCACTTGTTCAGTCAGCATCTAGAGCCATTGCATGGAGTCTAATGCAAGGCCTAGCACTTGTTCAGTCAGCACCTAGAGCCATTGCATGGAGTCTAATGCAAGCCTAGCACTTGTTCAGTCTCAGCACCTAGAGCCATTGCATGGAGTCTAATGCAAGGCCTAGCACTTGTTCAGTCAGCATCTAGAGTCATTGCATGGAGTCTAATGCAAGGCCTAACACTTGTTCAGTCAGCACCTAGAGCCATTGCATGGAGTCTAATGCAAGGCCTAGCACTTGTTCAGTCAGCACCTAGAGTCATTGCATGGAGTCTAATGCAAGGCCTAGCACTTGTTCAGTCAGCACCTAGAGCCATTGCATGGAGTCTAATGCAAGGCCTAGCACTTGTTCAGTCAGCACCTAGAGCCATTGCATGGAGTCTAATGCAAGGCCTAGCACTTGTTCAGTCAGCACCTAGAGTCATTGCATGGAGTCTAATGCAAGGCCTAGCACTTGTTCAGTCAGCATCTAGAGCCATTGCATGGAGTCTAATGCAAGGCCTAGCACTTGTTCAGTCAGCATCTAGAGTCATTGCATGGAGTCTAATGCAAGGCCTAGCACTTGTTCAGTCAGCACCTAGAGCCATTGCATGGAGTCTAATGCAAGGCCTAGCACTTGTTCAGTCAGCATCTAGAGCCATTGCATGGAGTCTAATGCAAGGCCTAGCACTTGTTCAGTCAGCATCTAGAGCCATTGCATGGAGTCTAATGCAAGGCCTAGCACTTGTTCAGTCAGCATCTAGAGTCATTGCATGGAGTCTAATGCAAGGCCTGGCACTTGTTCAGTCAGCATCTAGAGCCATTGCATGGAGTCTAATGCAAGGCCTAGCACTTGTTCAGTCAGCATCTAGAGTCATTGCATGGAGTCTAATGCAAGGCCTAGCACTTGTTCAGTCAGCATCTAGAGTCATTGCATGGAGTCTAAGCAAGGCCTAGCACTTGTTCAGTCAGCACCTAGAGCCATTGCATGGAGTCTAATGCAAGGCCTAGCACTTGTTCAGTCAGCACCTAGAGTCATTGCATGGAGTCTAATGCAAGGCCTAGCACTTGTTCAGTCAGCACCTAGAGCCATTGCATGGAGTCTAATGCAAGGCCTAGCACTTGTTCAGTCAGCATCTAGAGTCATTGCATGGAGCCTAATGCAAGGCCTAGCACTTGTTCAGTCAGCATCTAGAGTCATTGCATGGAGTCTAATGCAAGGCCTAGCACTTGTTCAGTCAGCATCTAGAGTCATTGCATGGAGTCTAATGCAAGGCCTAGCACTTGTTCAGTCAGCATCTAGAGCCATTGCATGGAGTCTAATGCAAGGCCTAGCACTTGTTCAGTCAGCATCTAGAGCCATTGCATGGAGTCTAATGCAAGGCCTAGCACTTGTTCAGTCAGCACCTAGAGTCATTGCATGGAGTCTAATGCAAGGCCTGGCACTTGTTCAGTCAGCATCTAGAGCCATTGCATGGAGTCTAATGCAAGGCCTAGCACTTGTTCAGTCAGCATCTAGAGTCATTGCATGGAGTCTAATGCAAGGCCTAGCACTTGTTCAGTCAGCATCTAGAGCCATTGCATGGAGTCTAATGCAAGGCCTAGCACTTGTTCAGTCAGCACCTAGAGTCATTGCATGGAGTCTAATGCAAGGCCTAGTACTTGTTCAGTCAGCACCTAGAGCCATTGCATGGAGTCTAATGCAAGGCCTAGCACTTGTTCAGTCAGCACCTAGAGCCATTGCATGGAGTCTAATGCAAGGCCTAGCACTTGTTCAGTCAGCATCTAGAGTCATTGCATGGAGTTTAATGCAAGGCCTAGCACTTGTTCAGTCAGCATCTAGAGTCATTGCATGGAGTCTAATGCAAGGCCTAGCACTTGTTCAGTCAGCATCTAGAGCCATTGCATGGAGTCTAATGCAAGGCCTAGCACTTGTTCAGTCAGCATCTAGAGTCATTGCATGGAGTCTAATGCAAGGCCTAGCACTTGTTCAGTCAGCATCTAGAGCCATTGCATGGAGTCTAATGCAAGGCCTAGCACTTGTTCAGTCAGCACCTAGAGTCATTGCATGGAGTCTAGAAACACCAGCAAAGAGACAGTTCATGACGACAGTCACAATCTTCAGCCATTTATTTTTAACCTCACTAGTTTGCTCATGTCAACTAAAGGCTTCACAATACGTCGCGAGGCCTCCGCATTGCTTCAAACCATTGATTTTGAACTTTCAACCCAAATTATGAACTCCACCCTTTAATTAATGCACCTTCTATCTCTAAATGGCTTGTAGGATAGAGTCATATACTAGGAAAGTGCCGGATTGCCTCTATCAACCTCATCTCTGGATTGCCTCTATCAACCTCATCTCTGGATTGCCTCTATCAACCTCATCTCTGGATTGCCTCTTATCAACCTCATCTCTGAATTGCCTCTATCAACCTCATCTCTGGATTGCCTCTATCAACCTCATCTCTGGATTGCCTCTATCAACCTCATCTCTGGATTGCCTCTATCAACCTCATCTCTGGATTGCCTCTATCAACCTCATCTCTGGATGGCCTCTATCAACCTCATCTCTGGATTGCCTCTATCAACCTCATCTCTGGATTGCCTCTATCAACCTCATCTCTGGATTGCCTCTATCAACCTCATCTCTGGATTGCCTCTATCAACCTCATCTCTGGATTGCCTCTATCAACCTCATCTCTGGATTGCCTCTATCAACCTCATCTCTGGATTGCCTCTATCAACCTCATCTCTGGATTGCCTCTATCAACCTCATCTCTGGATTGCCTCTATCAACCTCATCTCTGGATTGCCTCTATCAACCTCATCTCTGGATTGCCTCTATCAACCTCATCTCTGGATTGCCTCTATCAACCTCATCTCTGGATTGCCTCTATCAACCTCATCTCTGGATTGCCTCTATCAACCTCATCTCTGGATTGCCTCTATCAACCTCATCTCTGAATTGCCTCTATCAACCTCATCTCTGGATTGCCTCTATCAACCTCATCTCTGGATTGCCTCTATCAACCTCATCTCTGGATTGCCTCTATCAACCTCATCTCTTCCTTAATAAGGAGGGGTGGAAAACACAAATAAAGCACACCGACACGTGTCAACCAATGCATCGCAACTGGAACTAGAATAGAAATCAAGTCTGTTCAAGTGAAGTGATGCGATGTAACTTCGTGTTTACGATATCCACAAAATCAACATGTCGCATTGCATCACTTTGCTAGTGCTAGCGGCATATGAGCCGGCCTTAAAAGCATTCGATCTTTCTGAAGTCTTCTTTCCAAGGACTGGTGTGTGCCAGGTTCTCTCCGTATGTAGCTCCGAGGACTGGTGTGTGCCAGCTTCTCTCCCTAAGTAGTTCCGAGGACTAGTGTGTGCCAGGTTCTCTCCCTATGTAGGCTACAACATTGCTTCACTGCAAAGGACATCTCACCACCTCCATATTTCTGTTTACAAATGACATAACCTTACATGCGAATTAACATGCACTAACCATTGGGCGTACACACTATAACAGCGACACAGCATTGCCTGTGACAAAACATGTGATTCTAAAGAATGCTCAGCGGTACAGGTCTTCCTGCCTCCCTGAAGGTTGCTTGAGAGGATTTAAAGGAAATGAAGAAGAAGTGCATCGAACTAGGTATTTTCACTCTCCTTGTACATATTCACAGCCTATCTCTTGAACTAGGTATTTGCACTATCCTTATACATATTCACAGCCTATCTCTTGAACTAGGTATTTGCACTATCCTTATACATATTCACAGCCTATCTCTTGAACTAGGTATATGCACTCTCCTTATACATATTCACAGCCTATCTCTTGAACTAGGTATTTGCACTATCCTTATACATATTCACAGCCTATCTCTTGAACTAGGTATTTGCACTATCCTTATACATATTCACAGCCTATCTCTTGAACTAGGTATTTGCACTATCCTTATACATATTCACAGCCTATCTCTTGAACTAGGTATATGCACTCTCCTTATACATATTCACAGCCTATCTCTTGAACTAGGTATTTGCACTATCCTTATACATATTCACAGCCTATCTCTTGAACTAGGTATTTGCACTATCCTTATACATATTCACAGCCTATCTCTTGAACTAGGTATTTGCACTATCCTTATACATATTCACAGCCTATCTCTTGAACTAGGTATTTGCACTATCCTAATACATATTCACAGCCTATCGCTTGCCATTTAGAGCAGCTTAACAGTCTTAGAGTGCACCCCATCAGACCACCATACAGGCAACCTGAAACTTTAGAAACTAACTGCCTTCAAATAATACCTGTAATGACAATAAATATTGACTTTTAAGTTCCAAATACATTCATTCCACTGATTCCTGACATGCCGATAGGAAACTGACGTATCACGTAGCCAAACTAATGTGCATGCTCAAACGTAATGAAATGTCCTGTTTCAGCTGTATAGTGGGGTGGGGGCAAAGGTCAGCAGTGAGTGGCTTTAGCCAGACGGAACACATCAATATCCATAGCCTCAAGAAACACTGCCAGAGCAGTTTGGCTCCGACCACTTCTGAGCATTTAGCTACTGTACATGCTCGTACAAACACGCCACATATTGGTACAGGCAAGCACGTTTTGGACTTTAAATGAGTGTCTCCCACAATGACCTACACGATCAGGAAGAGGAAGCTGCATACAGGTCAGTGTACATGTGCTCATTTCCAGTGACCCACTAGAGACCTGTGCACTTCAACCTGCCTCAGCCCAGTGAGGTGTTTGTTTAGTGCGTGCCCATAACACACCTTAAGGTTATCCATTCCTAGAAGCCAAATGAACTTTGTAAAAGCAAGGAAGTTAGTATTTATGGGACAAAACCACAGAATTTGAGACTACAGCTGACCGAGGCATATGTACATATATGCTCCTAATAGCTGCTACATTATACAGAAGATAAAAGACAAGCCTTATAACTTGTAGTTTCGTGTATCTGATATTCCATTGAAGTGAATGCAAGCTAGAAATAAGATATAGGCTTCAAAGAGGACACAGGTGAGTGATGACGTAGATGAGGGTGGACAAACATTGGTCAGAACAGGTGAGTGATGACGTAGATGAGGGTGGGCACACATTGGTCAGGACAGGTGCGTGATGATGGAGATGAGGGTGGGCACACATTGGTCAGGACAGGTGAGTGATGATGGAGATGAGGGTGGGCACACATTGGTCAGAACAGGTGAGTGATGACGTAGATGAGGGTGGGCACACATTGGTCAGGACAGGTGCGTGATGATGGAGATGAGGGTGGGCACACATTGGTCAGGACAGGTGAGTGATGATGTGGATGAGGGTGGGCACACATTGGTCAGGACAGGTGAGTGATGATGGAGATGAGGGTGGGCACACATTGGTCAGGACAGGTGAGTGATGACGTAGATGAGGGTGGGCACACATTGGTCAGGACAGGTGAGTGATGATGGAGATGAGGGTGGGCACACATTGGTCAGGACAGGTGAGTGATGATGGAGATGAGGGTGGGCACACATTGGTCAGGACAGGTGCATGATGATGGAGATGAGGGTGGGCACACATTGGTCAGGACAGGTGCGTGATGACGGTAGATGAGGGTTGACACACATTGGTCATAAGTGCATGACAGCAAGCAGGGGCAGAAGCAATCATGTGCGACCCAAACTACCCATCCCTCACCCTGCCAAATTTTGGCAAGGTTAGGGGAATGTGGGCGCCTACTCATTCCTCAATCCTTCTCTCTATTGCTGATGCTCCTAATCCCTCACCCTAGGGAATGCCCACAACAACTCTCTATTGCTGATGCTCCTAATCCCTCACCCTAGGGAATGCCCACAACAACTCTCTATTGCTGATGCTCCTAATCCCTCACCCTAGGGAATGCCCACAACAACTCTCTATTGCTGATGCTCCTAATCCCTCACCCTAGGGAATGCCCACAACAACTCTCTATTGCTGATGCTCCTAATCCCTCACCCTAGGGAATGCCCACAACAACTCTCTATTGCTGATGCTCCTAATCCCTCACCCTAGGGAATGCCCACAACAACTCTCTATTGCTGATGCTCCTAATCCCTCACCCTAGGGAATGCCCACAACAACTCTCTATTGCCGATGCTCCTAATCCCTCACCCTAGGGAATGCCCACAACAACTCTCTATTGCCGATGCTCCTAATCCCTCACCCTAGGGAATGCCCACAACAACTCTCTATTGCTGATGCTCCTAATCCCTCACCCTAGGGAATGCCCACAACAACTCTCTATTGCTGATGCTCCTAATCCCTCACCCTAGGGAATGCCCACAACAAACTCTTTCATCTACACACAAGAACAATGCTCAGAGCTTCTCTGGTTTTGCCTCACTGCAACTGTCTCCCATCCTTCACTGTTAATAGTCCCTCACCCACCCTGACTAAGCACTTACCCATGTAATTATCACTTTCCTACTAATTAGTTGTCTCTGCTTTCATGTCCCACTCTACCTCCATCTGGGAGGTCTTTGAAGAGGACAGAACCTTCAGAGGATACAAGCTAATGGAGGCTATCTAATCTGTACTAGGTGTGCCAACTTTTGCAATGGCAGGCTGGGAGTAGCCTAGGAGAAGTAACTCGGGGCTACAAAACAGGTGGAGTAGTGAAGACATGAACATCAGCCATGATGCACAACTGGTGCAGGAATGATGCAAACTATTCCTCTCCATTCAAGTTTTCTCTTAGACACTTACTCATTCTGCTCTGTTGTTGTTTATATGAAAGTTTCTATGATCTCCTCTACAGTGCTAATAGAGCTAACCTCCTTCTACCTGCCTCAACCCAGTGTGTGTTGGTCCATTGTGTGTCCCCATAGAGCTATTAACATTTCTGGACATGTCTCAACCCAGTGTGCTGTTGGTCCATTGTGTGTCCCCATAGAGCTATTAACATTTCTGACATGTCTCAACTCAGTGTGCTGTTGGTCTAGTGTGTGTCCCCATAGAGCTATTAACATTTCTCCGACATGTCTCAACCCAGTGTGGTGTTGAACTAGTTGTGTGTGTGTCCCCATAGAGCCATTGTCATCCTACTTCAATCCAGTGGGATGTTGGTCCAGTGTGTGCCCCTGTAGAGCTATTAGTGTTGATCGAGTATGCATTTTGGAACGTAATAACCCTAGAACGTAATAACCCTAAGCGTTCCCAAAGACATACAAACCAAATATTGATTGTACACAGTAACCCCAAACCTTATAGGCAGCCATATCCTTCAGGTGTCTCTGTGCAGCAGTCCAAGGACAGCCAGTATGGTAGACCTGTGTGTACACACACACACACACACACCATATACATCATCACATGAAGGGTACAACTGAATATCAAGTTAAGTTTGTTCATCTTCACGAAGCCATGTTTGTTCATTAATTGACAATTATATGAGATACCCGCACTCCATTGCAGGTCTGAGGAGTGTCTTGCAAGAGTAGGTGTGGCATCCAGTGGCCTTCACGGACAAAGACACAGGTATTTGTTAGGCCTACACTTTACTGTTGCTATTTTGGTCGAAGCCGCGGAAGTTGCCGCTGCCTTCAGTCAACTTCACCACTTCAGAAACTGAGGTGTTTTTATAACAGAGTAAATAGAGGCAGCCTCGCTAGCAAACTGTTTGTGTGATGCAAGCTTTGGTGTAGCTAGCGTAGTTTGTTGGTAATGCCAGCACGTGCAAGTACATCTGCAAACAGAATGGCCGACAAGTACAAGTGCTATGTCATTTCTGGCAGTGGTGGTTTCCAGTGAACATTAGGTCCAATGTTGCCCAATGCAACACAGCCTGCGTCCGTTCCGTCAGTGCAAGAGTACACTTTTGTGCAAAGTTTTAACTTTCTAGCTTCAAAACTTGATGATCTTATGTATATATATATAGTACACACAGACTCTCTCTTATGTATATACATAGTACACATATTATCTATATATATATATATATAATACACAGACTCTCTCTTATGTATATATATATAGTACACACAGACTCTCTCTTATGTATATATATATAGTACACACAGATTCTCTCTTATGTATATATATATATAGTACACACAGACTCTCTTATGTATATATATAGTACACACAGATTCTCTCTTATGTATATATATATATATAGTACACACAGACTCTCTTATGTATATATATATAGTACACAGACTCTTGTGTACGTATATATATATATATTATACAGAGTAGCATCTATTTTCTTGTATGGCCACTTATTTCTCAGGAACCCACTAGCCATCCAGACCAAACTTTATGTGACCTTGGAAACCATATTGGTTTTGGTAGTTGTTGTGAACCAGACCACAGACAGTCACAGCACTGATGGTCAACAAACATGTACCAGGCCACAGACAGTCACAGCACTGATGGTCAACAAACATGTACCAGGCCACAGACACTATAATTCATGGGGAGCCCAGCTATTGAGTGCCTTAGGCCCTGCTTCATGGCAACTCAAACCAGTGTAGAATTGGAGGAAGTAGCTCATCATTTTGGCAGTTTGGGGAACATTTTCCATGACACCACCCTGTACGTAAGATTCACCTCATACCAAGTATATTTAAGGTTACACTCTGCACTTTAGACTGTAACCAATATTTGCGTTACTTTCTCATCTGGGCAACACAGAGTAACACCCCCGCCCCCGCTGTTAAGTTTCAAGCTGGCACTTTCATTTTGTCCGGACACTTCCTGGTGTACATACAGTGACCCTAAGGCCCGATACAGACGAAACTTGGTCATTTTCAATTCCAAGGAAGGCTTTAAGCCAATCATTCCTTTTGATTTTGCTTCTTGGAATGGAGGAAGCTGCTTATTTTGGTCTTGCTTTGTGGCATTTTGGCCTCTGTAAGTAGATGTCTTACCGGGTACACTAGACGTCAGGCACGAGGTGCAAGGTACTTTGAGGGTGTGGTTTTGTCTTACGGGAGTGGAGGAAACAGCTCATTTTAAGCCCATTTCGGTGGTTTTGGGGACGTCTTCACCACCTGGTACAGGTCCTTTTATCAACTCCCAGTTATATATCACAAATCCTGACGAAGGCTAGAGCACCTAGTCGAAACGCTGAGAGAATAAATTTCAAGTTGATTACTGAGGTCATTTGGATTGTGATGTAATGCAGAGCTCTGTGATCAGCACTCGTGTCACTTCTCTCTCCCTTATTGTGCGCCAGGTACCTCTGCTAGAACATGTATATATTTGTACATGCATAACTATATACGCTACCAAGCACTACAAAGGGTCTATCCACATTAGATCATTCTAAATTCCAGATCAGACCTGACTCATAAGAGCATTCTTAATATGCCAGATCAGATCTGACTCATTAGAGCATTCTAAATTCCAGATCAGATCTGGCTCATAAGAGCATTCTTAATATGCCAGATCAGATCTGGCTCATTAGAGCATTCTTAATATGCCAGATCAGATCTGACTCATGAGAATCGTAATCTGACCTAGTTGAACCATGCCTGCGCCACCCATCCACCTACTAACACTTCAGTGACTAACATGCACACCAGACACGTGCCACTACACCTGAGTACAGGCACGTGCCACTACACCCGAGTACAGACACGTGCCACTACACCCGAGTACAGGCACGTGCCACTACACCCGAGTACAGACACGTGCCACTACACCCGAGTATAGACACGTGCTACTACACCCGAGTACAGACACGTGCCACTACACCCGAGTATAGGCACGTGCCACTACACCCGAGTATAGACACGTGCCACTACACCCGAGTACAGGCACGTGCCACTACACCTGAGTATAGACACGTGCCACTACACCCGAGTATAGACACGTGCTACTACACCCGAGTACAGACACGTGCCACTACACCCGAGTACAGACACGTGCCACTACACCTGAGTATAGACACGTGCTACTACACCCGAGTACAGACACGTGCCACTATACCCGAGTACAGGCACGTGCCACTACACCCGAGTACTACATTACCTGACTCCCTTTCACTGCCTACTAGTGCAGAGAGACACGAATGGAGAATATTTTATGAAGAGAAGACAGTTCAGTGCAAGTGACTTTCTAAACTTCAGCAAGACATTGCATCCCATGGATCTTTGTTATAATAATGCCATCACCTTTCAGCGTCTAGTTGCAATGTTCATTTGGGGGTGGAGAGTGGGGGTGAACGCTGATGTGAGTGACATGAAGTGTAGGGAGGGAGGGAGGGGGGAGAGGATGTGGAGGTGAGGAGGTGGGCTGTTGCTGGGGAGGTTTGCATGGCTGCTGGTAATATTGCGCCATTGGGACAGATGACCGACTGCAGCTTGCCATCTGCCCCACGATCCCAACGTGGATACCACCTATCTCTCTCTCTCTCTCTCCCCCGGAACGATGCCTCCATCTCCATCGTCTTTGGTCTCTGCTCTGCACCCCCTGCAACTTTGTTTCCAAACTCTGTGCTTGTAAAAGTCAGCTATAGGCTAGCCATGTTCCAGATCTTTGCTTGTAAAAGTCAGCTATAGGCTAGCTAGGTAAGACATGCTCCAGATCTTTGATTGTAAAAGTCAGCTATACGCTAGCTAGGTAAGACATGTTCCAGAGCTTTGGTTAGCTATAGGCTAGCTAGGTAAGACATGCTCCAGATCTTTGCTTGTAAAAGTCAGCTATAGGCTAGCTAGGTAAGACATGTTCCAGATCTTTGCTTGTAAAAGTCAGCTATAGGCTAGCTAGGTAAGACATGTTCCAGAGCTTTGGTTAGCTATAGGCTAGCTAGGTAAGACATGCTCCAGATCTTTGCTTGTAAAAGTCAGCTATACGCTAGCTAGGTAAGACATGCTCCAGATCTTTGATTGTAAAAGTCAGCTATAGGCTAGCTAGGTAAGACATGTTCCAGAGCTTTGGTTAGCTATACGCTAGCTAGGTAAGACATGCTCCAGATCTTTGCTTGTAAAAGTCAGCTATAGGCTAGCTAGATAAGACATGTTCCAGATCTTTGCTTGTAAAAGTCAGCTATAGGCTAGCTAGGTAAGACATGCTCCAGATCTTTGATTGTAAAAGTCAGCTATACGCTAGCTAGGTAAGACATGTTCCAGAGCTTTGGTTAGCTATAGGCTAGCTAGGTAAGACATGCTCCAAATCTTTGCTTGTAAAAGTCAGCTATAGGCTAGCTAGATAAGACATGTTCCAGATCTTTGCTTGTAAAAGTCAGCTATAGGCTAGCTAGATAAGACATGCTCCAGATCTTTGCTTGTAAAAGTCAGCTATAGGCTAGCTAGGTAAGACATACTCCAGATCTTTGATTGTAAAAGTCAGCTATACGCTAGCTAGGTAAGACATGCTCCAGATCTTTGATTGTAAAAGTCAGCTATAGGCTAGCTAGGTAAGACATGCTCCAGATCTTTGCTTGTAAAAGTCAGCTATAGGCTAGCTAGGTAAGACATGCTCCAGATCTTTGATTGTAAAAGTCAGCTATACGCTAGCTAGGTAAGACATGTTCCAGAGCTTTGGTTAGCTATAGGCTAGCTAGGTAAGACATGCTCCAGATCTTTGCTTCACAATGCTGCCAGGTACACACAGATCCTTAGTTAGCCACTACACCTACTCATACACTCTCCTGTTCCTAGACACCCTGCCGTGCATATTCTTCTCCCCAAACATCCTTCTCCCCAGACATCCTCCCCCCCTCCCCCCAATGCCTTCAGTGCTCTCCAGCGATGACATGATAGTTCTGCCCCCAAATATTTTGAGAAATGGGACCAGTGGTTCGGTGGTTCAGCTGACCTGACCCAGAAAAACAAACAAAAATAACACGGTTTTGATCCTGCTATCCAGCAACATAGCTCCATTGTTGACTGTGCTGCTCCCTAGAGGGAGGGAAGATTTAGAACCAGCTACACTTAACCTCCTAATGAGGTATTTCATTGCTGTGTTCACTCAGAGGTAGCATTGGAGTACTCAGGCCTGCAGGAAGGGAAGATTTAGTGCCAGCGACAGCACAATAAACTCCCTTATAAGGCAATTTCATTATTGAAAGACAATGAGTATGGAGTTTGTATTAAGCATCTTTCCCTGTGACTACCCACACATGCACAGCCTTGTCTCTTTTGCAACCGCCACAGGTAGTGAGGGAGAAGGCTGCGGATGAATGGATGTGGAAGACAGCAAATGATGGGCCAATTCTTCCATCAATGAAGCCACTGGCCCTAGCACACATTAATGAAGGATTCGTGTGTAACTCTTTCAATGATCCATTTCAGCTAACACACATGCACAGTACCATAGCCAACCACAACAGATGCATGCCCTGAGGTTGTGGAAGTCAAATTGCAGATATGTAGCTTGTGAATATGTGTATTGTGAGAGCTTTGCCAGTGCACTTTCTCTGTTGGTCTGTGCATGTCTGTGCATGTCTCAAGGTCTGTGCATGTCTCAAGGTCTGTGCATGTCTCAAGGTCTGTGCATGTCTCAAGGCCTGTGCATGTCTCAAGGTCTGTGCATGTCTCAAGGTCTGTGCATGTCACAAGGTCTGTGCATGTCTCAAGGTCTGTGCATGTCTCAAGGTCTGTGCATGTCTCAAGGTCTGTGCATGTGTCAAGGTCTGTGCATGTCTCAAGGTCTGTGCATGTCACAAGGTCTGTGCATGTCTCAAGGTCTGTGCATGTCTCAAGGTCTGTGCATGTCTCAAGGTCTGTGCATGTCTCAAGGTCTGTGCATGTCTCAAGGCCTGTGCATGTCTCAAGGTCTGTGCATGTCTCAAGGTCTGTGCATGTCACAAGGTCTGTGCATGTCTCAAGGTCTGTGCATGTCTCAAGGTCTGTGCATGTCTCAAGGTCTGTGCATGTGTCAAGGTCTGTGCATGTCTCAAGGTCTGTGCATGTCACAAGGTCTGTGCATGTCTCAAGGTCTGTGCATGTCTCAAGGTCTGTGCATGTCTCAAGGTCTGTGCATGTCTCAAGGTCTGTGCATGTCTCAAGGTCTGTGCATGTCTCAAGGTCTGTGCATGTCTCAAGGTCTGTGCATGTCTCAAGGTCTGTGCATGTCTCAAGGTCTGTGCATGTCTCAAGGTCTGTGCATGTCTCAAGGTCTGTGCATGTCTCAAGGTCTGTGCATGTCTCAAGGTCTGTGCATGTCTCAAGGTCTGTGCATGTCTCAAGGTCTGTGCATGTCTCAAGGTCTGTGCATGTCACAAGGTCTGTGCATGTCTCAAGGTCTGTGCATGTCTCAAGGTCTGTGCATGTCTCAAGGCCTGTGCATGTCTCAAGGTCTGTGCATGTCTCAAGGTCTGTGCATGTCACAAGGTCTGTGCATGTCTCAAGGTCTGTGCATGTCTCAAGGTCTGTGCGTGTCTCAAGGTCTGTGCGTATCTCAAGGTCTGTGCATGTCTCAAGGTCTGTGCATGTCTCAAGGTCTGTGCATGTCTCAAGGTCTGTGCATGTCTCAAGGTCTGTGCGTGTCTCAAGGTCTGTGCATGTCTCAAGGTCTGTGCATGTCTCAAGGTCTGTGCATGTCTCAAGGTCTGTGCATGTCTCAAGGTCTGTGCATGTCTCAAGGTCTGTGCATGTTTCAAGGTCTGTGCATGTCTCAAGGTCTGTGCATGTCTCAAGGTCTGTGCATGTCTCAAGGTCTGTGCATGTCTCAAGGTCTGTGCATGTCTCAAGGTCTGTGCATGTCTCAAGGTCTGTGCATGTCACAAGGTCTGTGCATGTCTCAAGGTCTGTGCATGTCTCAAGGTCTGTGCATGTCTCAAGGCCTGTGCATGTCTCAAGGTCTGTGCATGTCTCAAGGTCTGTGCATGTCACAAGGTCTGTGCATGTCTCAAGGTCTGTGCATGTCTCAAGGTCTGTGCATGTCTCAAGGTCTGTGCATGTCTCAAGGTCTGTGCATGTCTCAAGGTCTGTGCGTGTCTCAAGGTCTGTGCATGTGTCAAGTGCATGTCTCAAGGTCTGTGCATGTCTCAAGGTCTGTGCATGTCTCAAGGTATGTGCATGTCTCAAGGTCTGTGCGTGTCTCAAGGTCTGTGCGTGTCTCAAGGTCTGTGCATGTCTCAAGGTCTGTGCATGTCTCAAGGTCTGTGCGTGTCTCAAGGTCTGTGCGTGTCTCAAGGTCTGTGCATGTCTCAAGGTCTGTGCATGTCTCAAGCTCTGTGCATGTCACAAGGTCTGTGCATGTCTCAAGGTCTGTGCATGTCTCAAGGTCTGTGCATGTGTCAAGTGCATGTCTCAAGGTCTGTGCATGTCTCAAGGTCTGTGCATGTCTCAAGGTCTGTGCATGTCTCAAGGTCTGTGCATGTCTCAAGTGCATGTCTCAAGGTCTGTGCATGTCACAAGGTCTGTGCATGTCTCAAGGTCTGTGCATGTCTCAAGGTCTGTGCATGTCACAAGGTCTGTGCATGTCTCAAGGTCTGTGCATGTCTCAAGGTCTGTGCATGTCTCAAGGTCTGTGCATGTCTCAAGGTCTGTGCATGTCTCAAGGTCTGTGCGTGTCTCAAGGTCTGTGCATGTCTCAAGGTCTGTGCGTGTCTCAAGGTCTGTGCGTGTCTCAAGGTCTGTGCATGTCACAAGGTCTGTGCATGTCTCAAGGTCTGTGCATGTCTCAAGGTCTGTGCATGTCTCAAGGTCTGTGCGTGTCTCAAGGTCTGTGCATGTCTCAAGGTCTGTGCGTGTCACAAGGTCTGTGCATGTCTCAAGGTCTGTGCATGTCTCAAGGTCTGTGCATGTCTCAAGGTCTGTGCATGTCTCAAGGTCTGTGCGTGTCTCAAGGTCTGTGCATGTCTCAAGGTCTGTGCGTGTCACAAGGTCTGTGCATGTCTCAAGGTCTGTGCGTGTCACAAGGTCTGTGCATGTCTCAAGGTCTGTGCATGTCTCAAGGTCTGTGCATGTCTCAAGGTCTGTGCGTGTCTCAAGGTCTGTGCATGTCTCAAGGTCTGTGCATGTCTCAAGGTCTGTGCATGTCTCAAGGTCTGTGCATGTCTCAAGGTCTGTGCATGTCTCAAGGTCTGTGCATGTCTCAAGGTCTGTGCATGTCTCAAGGTCTGTGCATGTCTCAAGGTCTGTGCATGTCTCAAGGTCTGTGCATGTCTCAAGGTCTGTGCATGTCTCAAGTGCATGTCTCAAGGTCTGTGCATGTCACAAGGTCTGTGCATGTCTCAAGGTCTGTGCATGTCTCAAGGTCTGTGCATGTCACAAGGTCTGTGCATGTCTCAAGGTCTGTGCATGTCTCAAGGTCTGTGCATGTCTCAAGGTCTGTGCATGTCTCAAGGTCTGTGCATGTCTCAAGGTCTGTGCGTGTCTCAAGGTCTGTGCATGTCTCAAGGTCTGTGCGTGTCTCAAGGTCTGTGCGTGTCTCAAGGTCTGTGCATGTCACAAGGTCTGTGCATGTCTCAAGGTCTGTGCATGTCTCAAGGTCTGTGCATGTCTCAAGGTCTGTGCATGTCTCAAGGTCTGTGCATGTCACAAGGTCTGTGCATGTCTCAAGGTCTGTGCATGTCTCAAGGTCTGTGCATGTCTCAAGGTCTGTGCATGTCTCAAGGTCTGTGCATGTCTCAAGGTCTGTGCGTGTCTCAAGGTCTGTGCATGTCTCAAGGTCTGTGCGTGTCTCAAGGTCTGTGCGTGTCTCAAGGTCTGTGCATGTCACAAGGTCTGTGCATGTCTCAAGGTCTGTGCATGTCTCAAGGTCTGTGCATGTCTCAAGGTCTGTGCGTGTCTCAAGGTCTGTGCATGTCTCAAGGTCTGTGCGTGTCACAAGGTCTGTGCATGTCTCAAGGTCTGTGCATGTCTCAAGGTCTGTGCATGTCTCAAGGTCTGTGCATGTCTCAAGGTCTGTGCATGTCTCAAGGTCTGTGCATGTCTCAAGGTCTGTGCATGTCTCAAGGTCTGTGCATGTCACAAGGTCTGTGTGTCACAAGGTCTGTGCATGTCTCAAGGTCTGTGCATGTCTCAAGGTCTGTGCATGTCTCAAGGTCTGTGCATGTCTCAAGGTCTGTGCATGTCTCAAGGTCTGTGCATGTCTCAAGGTCTGTGCATGTCTCAAGGTCTGTGCGTGTCTCAAGGTCTGTGTGTGACACCTATGTACACCTGTGTATTTCTGACTGGCCTGGAGGCGACTAAAGGACGAACATGTAAAAAATAAGGTTGTGTTTTCAAAGATCTGAACTATATTTTTGCACAACTTATGAACATAATTTTTAACCAAAACATAATTGGCATTAAAATGATATAATATAGTTGAGAGGACCAGGCACATCACTGGGTGAAGGTCAGGTAGAACAATTGAGGTCATTCAAATTCATTGACTCTTGGAGAAGCTTTCTCCAAAGTCATAACATCAATGGCGTTCAAAGTTAGTTATGTGGAGAGCTAAAAGCACCCACCCCGTTATATACTAAAACTCTCAACTTTAGACTATAGCAACATACAGAGATCTTCTTTCACGACTTTGAAGCAAGTATTTTGTCATTATAGTCTACATTCTTGGAGAGTTGATATTCATCAACATCACTAAGTACGACATCAGTGTATTAGAGGGTACTCGAGCTAATTCCCACGTAACAAGTTTGAACCCTATTGAGGTTCTAACCTTCGAGACAGCTTCGCCAAGATGAACGACCTCAACTATTTCTCGTCATTGACCCAATAATGTACCCCCCCCCCCCCTCTCATATCATTCCTAACATGAAAAAAGTTACAGGTCTTAGAATACACACCTTCTTGAACATCTTTGACGTTCAGTCCCCTCGTGGGGAAGAAGGAGGATGGGTAGGAGGGTTCCTAAGTTGGGGAAGCAGGAGGATGCCTACATAAGAATCAGTTAGCATCAACGGTTCCCTCTCGGAATATAGCTGGCAATAAATCTTCTCCACATATTAGGTGATATTCCTCAGGTAAGCATATCCACTTACTGTTGCTAGGCTAATATGTTGGCAGTTGCAATTGCCCTCCATTGCCATACGCAATGGTTAGCTCTGAACGAGCTGCTCCCTCGTGTGAGAGGTCACCAAGAGGTCACCAATGATTGTGGTCGGACTGGCAGAGGGAAAAGAGGTCTTCCTTACACAGATTCCACTGTGGCCGGGAGCAACTGTCTCTTTGAGTTCAAGCAGTTCCAGTTTCCCCTCTGCTCTCCTTCATCCAACGATGGGCGAAGGAAAGAAGTCATGCAAGCAGACCTTTCATCACTTTGTGTTGTAGCGAATCGGTAGATGGTGTGATTAGTGAGAGTAGAGCACGCAAACAATGGGAGTGGTCAGGAGTCTGGCTGATGTCACTATGCTTTGCCCTAGGAGAGCTCCACGGGAGTCTGGCTGATGTCACTATGCTTTGCCCTAGGAGAGCTCCACGGGAGTCTGGCTGATGTCACTATGCTTTGCCCTAGGAGAGCTCCACGGGAGTCTGGCTGATGTCACTATGCTTTGCCCTAGGAGAGCTCCACGGGAGTCAGATTGATGTCACTATGCTTTGCCCTAGGAGAGCTCCACGGGAGTCTGGCTGATGTCACTATGCTTTGCCCTAGGAGAGCTCCACGGGAGTCTGGTTGATGTCACTATGCTTTGCCCTAGGAGAGCTCCACGGGAGTCTGGCTGATGTCACTATGCTTTGCCCTAGGAGAGCTCCACGGGAGTCTGGCTGATGTCACTATGCTTTGCCCTAGGAGAGCTCCACGTGAGTCTGGCTGATGTCACTATGCTTTGCCCTAGGAGAGCTCCACAGGAGTCTGGTTGATGTCACTATGCTTTGCCCTAGGAGAGCTCCACGGGAGTGAGATTGATGTCACTATGCTTTGCCCTAGGAGAGCTCCACGGGAGTCAGATTGATGTCACTATGCTTTGCCCTAGGAGAGCTCCACGGGAGTCTGGTTGATGTCACTATGCTTTGCCCTAGGAGAGCTCCACGGGAGTCAGATTGATGTCACTATGCTTTGCCCTAGGAGAGCTCCACGGGAGTCTGGCTGATGTCACTATGCTTTGCCCTAGGAGAGCTCCACGGGAGTCTGGTTGATGTCACTATGCTTTGCCCTAGGAGAGCTCCACGGGAGTCTGGCTGATGTCACTATGCTTTGCCCTAGGAGAGCTCCACGGGAGTCTGGTTGATGTCACTATGCTTTGCCCTAGGAGAGCTCCACAGGAGTCTAGTTGATGTCACTATGCTTTGCCCTAGGAGAGCTCCACGGGAGTCTGGCTGACGTCACTATGCTCTGCCCTAGGAGAGCTCCACGGGAGTCTGGCTGATGTCACTATGCTTTGCCCTAGGAGAGCTCCACGTGAGTCTGGCTGATGTCACTATGCTTTGCCCTAGGAGAGCTCCACGGGAGTCTGGCTGATGTCACTATGCTTTGCCCTAGGAGAGCTCCACGGGAGTCTGGCTGATGTCACTATGCTTTGCCCTAGGAGAGCTCCACAGGAGTCTGGTTGATGTCACTATGCTTTGCCCTAGGAGAGCTCCACGGGAGTCTGGTGATGTCACTATGCTTTGCCCTAGGAGAGCTCCACGGGAGTCTGGCTGATGTCACTATGCTTTGCCCTAGGAGAGCTCCACGGGAGTCTGGTTGATGTCACTATGCTTTGCCCTAGGAGAGAGTCTGGCTGATGTCACTATGCTTTGCCCTAGGAGAGCTCCACAGGAGTCTGGCTGACGTCACTTTGCTTTGCCCTAAGAGAGCTCTATATCAGTGCATCTCACATCAGATCCAGCAAAAACCAATAGCTCCCAGCATCAAGACTGTTAATAATGTTGTTCCTCCCAGGATCCCCCCCCCCCCCCCCACATGCTGTCAGAGTGTGAGAGTTGATCAGGATACTGACATCAAGTAATGGAGACTGCTGGGAAATGTTGACAATAGGTGGGGGACCACACCCTTCTCATCATGCCGACAAACCCCCCCCCCCCCCCCACCTCAACATTGGCTTCCTCAATCACACAGAAATCGTTGCACCTAAATGGATCTCAGCAATGCCCCCAGCTATGCCCCCAGCTATGCCCCCAGCTATGCCCCCAGCGTGTTGGGAGCCTCACCATCTGCTCATCCACTGTGAATACATTCACTGTCACCCCCACCCCTACACCGGCTTGGAAACACTCCCGCAAAGGAGTGAAGCTCAAGTAGTGAGTGGGCAGGCCATCACTTCTTTATGTACCTCATGATCTCACTACTGCACTGTAAGATGAATTTTAACATCATAGGCATGCTCACTGTATATATACAAGGTTGCCGCTCACATTATTGTGTGTGTGTGTGTGTGTGTGTGTGTGTATACACACACTATTGTGTATATGCAATAGTGTGTACTGTATATACACAATAGTGTGTATATACGCAACAGTGTGTGTGTGTATACACAATATTTAAGTGTGTATACACACACACTGTTGCGTATATACACACCTATGTATTGTGTATATACAGTACACACTATTGCATATACACAATAGTGTGTATATATATGCAATAGTGTGCGTATGTGCATGTTGCCTATTATTGGTAAATTCTTGCTTTCTTGCCAATATATATATTTTAATAATACAAAATCTTGTTTCTATTAGTCAGGCAGCCATGAAGTTACTCAGTGTAACACCAACACAGATGCCGATCGTTACCATGTTTGATACTAAAGTAGACACATGCACTATATAGACACTGGAAATACAAGTGTGGGTACAGAAGATGCACTTTAACACCCCTTAGCAACACATCCAAGCTTGACCAGCTAAGTAGTCACTTTTTAGCGCTATGAAGACACTCAGAGAGTACCCCTTGCCACCGATAGTAATTTGATAGTAATTTGAGCATCTAAAACACTTTCCAATTAGGATGGCACTTCAGTTTTGAGGGGGCCCCACTTTATCTGTGACATCGTTTTACATATGCAACATTGAGAGCAAGCAGAGCCCTATCTTTTGAGCTATAAAGTTCATAAATGAAGTGTGCAGAATCTATGAAATCCATAGTCATAACCACATCGGCCCCCATAAACTAATAACTTCAGGCTGTAATAAAAACTATTCCTATGATCTTGTAAGTGCTTGTATTCTATGGTGTCATCTCCACTTAGCAGTCAACTGGGCACGTGCAGTAAAAATTAAACTAATTATTCTTTCTTGTGGAAGACATATGACCTTTACCAGATATAGTAAAGCTTAATCTCCCGAGCGTGCATATGTGGAAGACATGATGACCTTTACCAGATATAGTAAAGCTTAATCTCCCGAGCATGCATATGAACTTATGGAGGCTTGCTCAACCTCAGTTAGAGACTCAGCTCTGTAACTGGTAATCATTATTAAATATCACATTCCTTCCCTATCTACTCAAATTTCTGCCCCTCCCTTTTCCGTGGGTTTTACGTGCTGACGATCCTTTACCACAAACATCCACAAATGACAAACTTGAACCACCTTTGACGACACTGGCGGCTGGCAATTTACCAGATTTTTGACAACCCTTACCAGATCTTTTATAGACACGATCATTAAATTCTGACCCGATATGATTAGTCTGTAGTCAATTGTAGAAACCGAAGGAAAGATCATCTGGAAATTACAAGTCTTCTAATGTAGACTAAACTTCATTATATCTATATATAGATATATCTATATATAGATATATATGGGAGTGTGGTAGCATTCCATATATTGGTTTGGCCTCTATTAAAAATGGCGTGCTCCAAAAACACCCACAAGAGAACAAAGCTCTATCTCGACCCAACCTCTTTTTGGAAGCTTTTTAGCATCCTAAGCAGTCATTTCCAGCTCCAAAATTACTCCCAAGTATAGTTCACTTCTTCACTAAGATATATATATATACACACACAACCACCCTCCCTCCTGAAAATCCTGAAAGTTGTCTCCTGGTATCTATCCACTTATTTCTCCCAACCCTATCACATGATCACCAGAAGTCTACCAGAAGTCTACTCGTAATATTCTCACTGCCAGAAGAGCACAAATTTTCCAATGACTTGCAACAGCACATGTTTCTCGACTCAACAAAACATAAAAATTGGTAAAGATCATCAATATCATAATCACGCTCGTGCACACGCACAAAAATTGATCCCAGCTGAGCTTGTTCAACAACTTGGTTTTGGTGGGGAAGAACTAAACAGTCGGCTGTTAGGGGGAAAGCTTACTCTTGTAGTGAAAGTAGTGAAAGTCTATCATCAGCTGTTCCGAGAGCATGTACCAATAACCAATTATTCTGTGTCTAGGAATAGAATTGAAGACTTGAAAGAAACATGAGGAGGAGCATGATTAGGTACGTGAAGAAGAAGCACCTGAAGAATAGGCACCTGAAGAAGAGGCACCTGAAGAAGAGGACCTGAAGAAGAGCTGAAGAAGAGGACAAAGGAGTGATCGATGCTTAGACTAGTCCTATTTACTTACAGATAGTTTGAAGTCAAAACTTTCCGTAATTAGGTCCCCTCAGAGTAATACGAGGTAGTCAATACTTTTAGCAGCTAATCAGTTTTTCAAAGCCATTCTGAGGAAAACAATTTTACTTCCTACATTAGTACCATAACATGTCATCCTCACATTCACGAGGCTAGGTTGAGGGTCACAAGGAAGACAATTCAGACATTCTGTGCTTGAAGGAGCACAACAAGAGGGAACAGGGCTAGGCCCAGGGCCATGACTAGATAAATAAACAATAAAATGAAAAGGAGAAAAAAATGATGAAGACAAATTCCATGGTTATGACTTCTATTTTTTAAGCCGAGTCTGTCAATTACTTGCTCGGCGCAGAATTCAAGGCTTGAAGGAAAAAAAAATGATGAAGACAAATTCCATGGTTATGACTTCTATTTTATGACTTCTATTTTTTAAGCCGAGTCTGTCAATTACTTGCTCGGCGCAGAATTCAAGGCTTGCTTGCTTGCTGGAAGTTTGGTGAGCATGCTGAAACCACCTTCTAGGGGGGATGGGGGGGGGGGGGGTGGGAGTGGGGTGTTGCTGTTTCAAAATGTGGGTCAAACTGATAAACCCACAATCTCTAGACCCAATTAGCACATGCATAGTGTTTGTAGTCTACCTAAGTGCTTTTGAGATATGATGTCACAACTGAGCATGCTGGTGGGAGTGGAGTGCAGCTTTCTGTTGGTGCAGAGATGGAAGCTCATGGTGGTCAAGCAGCAGCTGGAAATCTAGGGAGGAGCTGAGCAAAGAAGTGCCAGAGATGTTAGTTAAATGTTAGCTTCTACTTGGGACATTTTGAGTCCTCTGCTTTCAAATAAAGTCAATTGCATGAGAGAAGTTTAAGAGGTACATGTTGTTAGTGGGTGTGTCATGACAACTAGCACTCACTGAGGGTATCTGTAAGCTCTTGTGCCTGATAGTAATGGTCTTAGACAACAGAGACAAGTGGTCAGAAAATATCCTGAGGAATAAAAAAACAGAACAAGACAACAACAACACAATAATGTATTCCCACAAACATTCCCATTTACAGAATGAATCCCAAGCATGTATAGTCCATGCCCATAGAGCTAATGTCAACCTACTTCAACCTGCCTCAATCCAGTGTGGTGTTGGTCCAGTGTGTGTCCCCATAGAGCTATTGTCAACCTACTTCAACCTGCCTCAACCCAGTGTGGTGTTGGTCCAGTGTGTGTCCCCTCAACCTCGACCTGCCTCAACCCAGTGTGATGTGGGTGCCCCCATAGAGCTATTGTCAGCCAACTTCAACCTGCCTTAACTCACTGTGATGTTGGTCCAGTGTGTGTCCTCACAGAACTATTGTCAACCTACTTCAACCTGCCTCAACCCAGTGTGGTGTTGGTCCAGTGTGTGTCCCCTCAACCTCGACCTGCCTCAACCCAGTGTGATGTGGGTGCCCCCATAGAGCTATTGTCAGCCAACTTCAACCTGCCTTAACTCACTGTGATGTTGGTCCAGTGTGTGTCCTCACAGAGCTATTGTCAACCTATGTACTTCATCCTGCCTCAACCCAGTGTGGTGTTAGTCCAGTGTGTGCCCCCATAGAGCTATTGTCAACCTAGTTCATCCTGTCTCAACCCAGTGTGGTGTTGGTCCAGTGTGTGTCCCCTCAACCTCGACCTGCCTCAACCCAGTGTGATGTGGGTGCCCCCATAGAGCTATTGTCAGCCAACTTCAACCTGCCTTAACTCACTGTGATGTTGGTCCAGTGTGTGTCCTCACAGAACTATTGTCAACCTACTTCAACCTGCCTCAACCCAGTGTGGTGTTGGTCCAGTGTGTGTCCCCTCAACCTCGACCTGCCTCAACCCAGTGTGATGTGGGTGCCCCCATAGAGCTATTGTCAGCCAACTTCAACCTGCCTTAACTCACTGTGATGTTGGTCCAGTGTGTGTCCTCACAGAGCTATTGTCAACCTATGTACTTCATCCTGCCTCAACCCAGTGTGGTGTTAGTCCAGTGTGTGCCCCCATAGAGCTATTGTCAACCTAGTTCATCCTGTCTCAACCCAGTGTGGTGTTGGTCCAGTGTGTGTCCCCTCAACCTCGACCTGCCTCAACCCAGTGTGATGTGGGTGCCCCCATAGAGCTATTGTCAGCCAACTTCAACCTGCCTTAACTCACTGTGATGTTGGTCCAGTGTGTGTCCTCACAGAACTATTGTCAACCTACTTCAACCTGCCTCAACCCAGTGTGGTGTTGGTCCAGTGTGTGTCCCCTCAACCTCGACCTGCCTCAACCCAGTGTGATGTGGGTGCCCCCATAGAGCTATTGTCAGCCAACTTCGACCTGCTTAACTCACTGTGATGTTGGTCCAGTGTGTGTCCTCACAGAGCTATTGTCAACCTATGTACTTCATCCTGCCTCAACCCAGTGTGGTGTTGGTCCAGTGTGTGCCCCCATAGAGCTATTGTCAACCTAGTTCATCCTGTCTCAACCCAGTGTGGTGTTGGTCCAGTGTGTGTCCCCATAGAGCTACTGTCAACCTACTTCATCCCGCCTCAACTCAGTGTGGTGTTGGTCCAGTGTGTGTCCCCATAGAGCTATTGTCAACCTACTTCATCCTGCCTCAACTCCTTATGCAAACACAATACAATCTCCTGTGAACATTCATGTAACAGAAATACACACACACACACACGCACAGACGAGTCATCACGCCAGGCCACACTCACATGTCGACTTCCTTATCAGTGGAGCCATTGGGATAAAAGATGTGCTGGTATGTATGTGTGAATAGATAGTCACTCAAGCAGGAGACGACACGGTCCTCATCTTCCCAGGTCTCCCACGTGCAATCATTTAAGACGGCCGTGGTGAAGGAAGCAAGATGATCTCTCATCAAACAGCATTTCTCGTCCATCAGGAACAGGTTTTCCATCTGCTCGCTAAATGCCTTGAGTTGAGGAAGTCGTGGCTGTCCGGGGGTCTCCAGGAACACCCGCACAGCAAAGCTGACAAAGAGTTCCATGTTGATGTGCAAGATCCTAAACACATTTGCAGCAAGAGACAGGCACCATAGTTACATTGCATCACATTGCATTACATAGAATTATGATACTGCATTTCATGGCATTGTAACATTGCATTATGTAGCACCATAACTTTGCATTACATAGAATCGTAACATTGCATTACATTGCATTACAACATTGTATTACACCGCATTAGTATCAGGTACTATGCACTTCCTATATGGTTTGATACACTTTTTTAAGTGACAAAGAACAACCCCCAAAAATCAAAGCTCGTATCTCAGCAAAAACTCACATCGGCAGCTTCTTAGCTTCTTAGCTGCCTGAGTATGGTTTCAACCGATTATTAGCTCCAAAAAGACTCCCAGCATGCCTTGAATCCTTCACAAAGGCAGAAAACAGAGATCTCCAAAGAGTGTTAAAACAATGGAATTGTGTCTATCTACTCCCCCCCATAAACATACCTTGCATACAATACGTCTGTTCATCGTAATTTTACTGCCAAACTGGCCAATGAAATTTCAATGACTAGTCGCATTTCTAAAAAACAACAACAAAAAAAAACTAATCAATACTAGGTAAAGGTCATCAACAACACAAATCCTTTAAAGGGGGACGAAACCATTTTAGTAATAAAGTGTTGTAGTTACCACTTTATAGCTCCGTAGATGTAATAAAGTGTTGTAGTTACCACTTTATAGCTCCGTAGATTCTGTAGATTCTGCAAACTTCATGGTATGGACTTGATATATACATAGCTCAAAAGATAGGTCTCTCTGTGTGCTCTCTGTTGATACTAAAACATTTTTCATAGGTATAACTATACCCAAGACACTAGAGCTAAAGTGGAGGGACCTCAAAACCTGAATGCCTGAGTTAGGAACATGTTTTCCTCCAGATTGCCAAGTGCTAGAGAGCTGAAATTAGCATCACAGAAGAAGCCCTACTCTCGGCTGGTTTCATTAGGTGCTAAGACTCAAGATGCATGAATGAATGGTATCCATGGATGTCTACTCTAGTAATAAACATGGTGAATACACTAACATCCAGGACTGTTCAATTCTGGTGTTGGTGGCTGCTCGACTAAAAAATGAGAAATGAAAGGAGTTTCCCAATGCAGACAACCAACATGTAGATGATCCTTTACCTATTAATATAATGTAGACTAATATTATAATACTGATTTTTATATATGGAGTTAATTATATAAACAGGTAAAGGGTAATAAATGTTTGTCGTCTACATTGGGAAATTCTCCTTTCATTTCTTTTGTTGATCAACTTTGTATATTAGATTGCAAGAAAGGAACAAGACTATACCCACGGCAGATACAACCAGTCATGATGACCCTGTACCACTTTAAAATCATGCACATAAATGTTGTACTACCACGTATAATTTTATGATCATAAACGGTAAAGGATCATCAAACTGGTTGTAGCATGGTCTTGTTTAACAGGCGGAACCAATAGCGATGCACGCTGGACACTCGTGCGCACTGGACAATCATGCACCCTGGACCTCATGCATACTGGTCGTGTCCACACTTAATTCAAATGAAGAAATTGTGCATCAGATCTAATAGGCCTCGAGAGGTGGCTTGAGTCACATTAATTAGAGAACTTCTCCCTTGCATTGCAGGTTTGAGTTTGGAGGAGGCAGGAGCATTAACCGTATTACTTACTAGAAACCATAAGACGTGATGTGGACTAAATGACACCGTAGCTACTGTTATAGCAGGCAGATTCACGAAGCATCATCGTTCAACAATACTTCTATTCCCTTAGCTCTCTCCTCTTTCTGTTCTGTCGCTCAGCTCACCCTCAAGTCTGCTCATAGCTCACCCTCAGGTCTGCTCACCCTCAGGTCTGCTCATAGCTCACCCTCAGGTCAGCTCATAGCTCACCCTCAGGTCACAGGTCAGCTTGCAGCTCACCCTCAGGTCAGCTCACCATCAGGTCTGCTCATAGCTCACCCTCAGGTCAGCTCACCCTCAGGTCTGCTCGCAGCTCACCCTCAAGAGGAGAAGAACAATCACCATTGTGTTTGTTGCATGTGTTTTCACAGCAACACCAGCGTGGACGTCACCAGCGTGGACGTCACCAGCGTGGACGTCACCAGCGTGGACGTCACCAGCGTGGACGTCACCAATGCAGATTGATTCAAATTCAAGTTTCTAAGGACCAGATGCACTTCCAGTGTGCTTTCATTTTTACACAGTGAGGACAGGTCTATGATCTTCACATGGAAACAGTAGCCTTGTTCAATTAGCAATTGCACAGCACTCATCATGAACTAATGTCTATAAATTAGGAAGAGATCAGATTTGCCTGAGAGCTGAGGACTAATTGACTTCATAGAAACTAGTGGATGCCGTCAAGCACCTGCTAGCTGTTTCTGGCGGAGGACTCGGCAATGGATGCAAGAAGTAGAGATTTTAGTATCTTGAACCTGGACACACTAATTTCAGTACTCTCACTTCCATAACTAGTATTCTCAGCTGCATAACTAGTAATCTCACTTCCATAATTAGTAATCTAATTCGGATTACTAGTATTCTCATTTTCACAACTAGTATTCACAACTAGTATTCTCACTTCTATGATGACTTTCCTCTCTATCTCTGCATATATCACTCACATGTGTGCACCACCACTCGCATCCATGCAGCTCTTGCCTTCCATTCACCTCTCATCACAATCATCACCACTCAAACCCTCTAGATCCACCCCCCCCCCCTCCCCAATCCTCATGCACTGACCTGTCTATAGAGGCCTGCACGGTGGCAACCTGCATCTTAGCATCCTGGAACTTCTGCTGGGAACGTACCAGGTAGGCAATGTAAGCGGAACGTCGGTGATAATCCTTGTAGACACTATCAATGGTCTCCTCAATCCTGCCGCAGATATATCACATGATGAATTATAATTAGTCTAGTAGCACATGCCAGTCACATAATTCACACAACTAGTCATGTGACATACCCTGCCAGTGATAATTTATGCAATTAGTCATGTGACCCACAGTATTAGTCATGTGACTTCCACTACCAGAAGTAACCTTACACATACTGTAGCTACGCTGGTAGGCTGTTATCTGTTGTAGGAGGTTGAGGCAAGAGCCATCAATTATATTGAACTGCTGTACACTCCATGAGCATCCTGACCTCTTCCTCATGGGCGCACCACTTCATTTCAACTTGGGTCCAGAGTGTGTACCATAGAACTATTGTCAACTTACTTCAACCTGCCTCAACCCAGTGTGGTGTTGGTCCAGTGTGTGCCCCCATAGAACTATTGTCCACTTACTTCAACCTGCTTCAACCCAGTGTGGTGTTGGTCCAGTGTGTGCCCCCATAGAACTATTGTCAACTTACTTCAACCTGCCTCAACCCAGTGTGGTGTTGGTCCAGTGTGTGTCCCCATAGAGCTATTGTCAACCTACTTCAACCTGCCTCAACCTAGTGTGGTGTTGGTCCAGTGTGTGTCCCCATAGAACTATTGTCAACTTATTCAACCTGCCTCAACCCAGTGCGGTGTTGGTCCAGTGTGTGCCCCCATAGAACTATTGTCAACTTACTTCAACCTGCCTCAACCCAGTGTGATGTTGGTCCAGTGTGTGTCCCCATAGAGCTATTGTCAACCTACTTCAACCTGCTCAACCTAGTGTGGTGTTGGTCCAGTGTGTGTCCCCATAGAACTATTGTCAACTTACTTCAACCTGCCTCAACCCAGTGTGATGTTGGTCCAGTGTGTGTCCCCATAGAGCTATTGTCAACCTACTTCTATTGTCAACCTACTTCAACCTGCCTCAAC
Organism: Cladorhizidae sp. MBARI D1340-BT2; assembly: GCA_028752905.1. Lineage (NCBI taxonomy): Eukaryota > Metazoa > Porifera > Demospongiae > Poecilosclerida > Cladorhizidae > Cladorhizidae sp. MBARI D1340-BT2. The sequence continues at coordinate 17,577,291 of JAQNBH010000016.1, forward strand.
CCAGTGTGGTGTTGGTCCAGTGTGTGTCCCCATAGAGCTATTGTCAACCTACTTCAACCTGCCTCAACCCAGTGTGGTGTTGGTCCAGAGTGTGTCCCCATAGAGCTATTGTCAACCTACTTCAACCTGCCTCAACCCAGTGTGATGTTGGTCCAGTGTGTGTCCCCATAGAGCTATTGTCAACCTACTTCTATTGTCAACCTACTTCAACCTGCCTCAACCCAGTGTGGTGTTGGTCCAGTGTGTGTCCCCATAGAGCTATTGTCAACCTACTTCAACCTGCCTCAACCCAGTGTGGTGTTGGTCCAGAGTGTGTCCCCATAGAGCTATTGTCAACCTACTTCAACCTGCCTCAACCCAGTGTGGTGTTGGTCCAGTGTGTGTCCCCATAGAGCTATTGTCAATCTGCCTCAACCCAGTGTAGGGACACAGGACCAACACCACACTGGGTTGAGGCAGTCAGTTGACAGTAACTATAGGGTGACACATCACAGATCCGCTCTGGAATGTGCTAATGACACATGCACTGTCAAGTCACATGACTGACCGCATATCACACCTCAAAACACATGACCCTGTTGCCTACAGGTACTCACAGTTCATTGGGCAGAGGTTCCACCATCCGTAAGATCTCGCTCAGCAGTGCCGTCTCCATGTGTCTCTGGGTCCAGTGACTGCGCTGCAGTGCATGCTGAATCAGCAATATCAACTGGTAGCGTATACTGCTGGCAACACCCACCTCCTCTCGGAGCTGCACATGGGCGTGGCTTAAAGAGAGAGAGGCGTGAATGTTCTTAAGCGAAGAACGGAGTTTGAACTTGAGTTGGTTGCAATAGAGGGAGTGACTGAAAGCCTGGGGGGACATTTCGGCCGGAGGCGTCACGGGCCCGCGGTCCAAGTCGTCGTCCGTGGATGTCCGATCCATATCCTCGCTGCCATGACCCAAGGACGCCGTGGATGCCCTCTCTCCCTCGTCTGTGCCGGGAGAATTCTTCTTCCTCTCCTCCAGTTTAGCGGAGTAGTCCTGCATGTAGCGGGCATAGAAATCCTCCTGACCACTCCCCTGACCACGCCCCTTCTCTCCGGCCACACCTATGGTCAGCATGATTTGATCACTGCGGCTACGCTTCCGTTGCTTCTCGATGAGTTGCATACTTTCAAATTCGGCCAGGGCCTCACTTTGACTTCTCATATACTTCTTGTCGACCTGTCCGTCTGTGGACTTCCGCTTCTTAAACAGTCGCCATTTCTTCTTCTTCTTCTTTCTGTTCGAGACAAGTGCCTGCGGAGGGGTTCCGTTCTCATCCTGGTGGCCAGGCCAGGGGGGGCCGATACCAGTGCCCCCCTGGTGGTCGTTCTGTGGATCATCCATGGTCATCTTTTCTGGATCGTCACTCGTGTCGTCCCCTCCAGGACTGGACGATGCACTTCGTGAGTCTCCTCCCACTCCAGCCTGTATTTTGAGATGACTCATATCATTGATGAGTGTGGAGTCAGAGACGTTTGCCATGTCTTCTGGGCGTGTAATGAGGGAAGGGCTAACAGCAAGTGCCCGCCTACCACTCAGATCGTCCTTCATCTCGTCTACTGTCTTCTCTCCGAGACCATTGATTGGTAAAGGGTGCACACAAACATAGCTCACAGATTCCTCCATAGAGGACGTATTATGTACTGAGCCTAGTGAAGGGGGAGACTGTCTGGTAAAGGGTTTCACAACCACAGAGTTGTGCTGTTGGTGGTGGAGAGCATTATCACCCAAACTCTGACCTGCCGGAGTGGGTGAATCCCTGCCATGATCACTTACGCTTGCAGTTGGCCTCATCTCAACATGTGCACGTCCGTTCAGCAGATTTAAGATCAGAGTTATCTCGGGCGAGGAGGTCCCCTCGCTGTGTCGCATGCGTGGCTCAAGGCCATCAAAAGTGCAGCCATCAGACAAGGAATCAGTGAGCAATGAAGGCAGTGTATTGGCACGTGCTCTCTTCCGTTTCTCAATGGCATCGATCATGTTCTTCACTCTGCCACCTCCTCCATTGCTGGTCGGCAGAAATCCCTTCGTCACCTTCCCTTCCTCCTCCTCCTCGTCCACTTCTCCGTTGGCCATCTCTGTTCTCTGGAGGTTGGTGCATCTGGACGAAGGGTCAGGGGCAGTGGTGGGGCTGGGAGAGGCTGGCTGCGAGTGCAGAAGAGACGAGAACTGGAAGTTATCCTCAGGCCCTTGCAGGTGCGGCAGATGAGGAGTGTGCACTTTCTGGCCCATAAACTGAAATAGAAACAATTTTAACTGTCAAGCTTTTGCACATGTGCCTGTACATGGTCGTGCACATTGCTTGTACATGGTCATGCATATTGCTTGTATGTGCTTATGTACATGTTCGTGCACATGTACTTGTACATACAGATAGATGTGCATGCACATTGACATGTCCACCCCAAAAACAAACAGCATTTCCTAGTTATGGACACCTCACCCTCCTAGCCCAGCACACCTCACCCTCCTAGCCCAGTACACCTCACCCTCCTAGCCCAGCACACCTCACCCTCCTAGCCCAGTACACCTCACCCTCCTAGCCAAGCACACCTCACCCTCCTAGCCCAGTACACCTCACCCTCCTAGCCAAGCACACCTCACCCTCCTTACCCAGTGACCCCATCCTCATAGTCCAGTAAAACACACACATAAGTGGTTAGTCTGAGTCGAGTAATCAAGGGTGGAGTTTTCTTGGGGATAGGCAAAGCTACAGCTACTCTGAGTAGAACTAACCACTCAGCATATCTCTCGACTACGCTCACCTCTTCCTCAGTCAGGAGGTCAAAGTCCCACTGCACAGCCCCTTCTTCTGCAGGCTCCTCCTTCATGGGCAGCACCAGAACCACAGACGGCAGCCGAAACCCTGTGGGTTGGGCTACCATGGAGAGCCCTGTCTCATTCGACATCGACCTCTTCATCAGTTTATCTCCCGTGGCCTTCCCTTTACCAGCCTCCTGCGTCGGATGAGGACTTGCGGTTGTCTTTCCTTGCTGAGACGTAGAGCCAATGTCGAGTAGTTCCAGACTTCCTGACATGACCTTCTTCCCTCTCTTTTTCATGGTGCGCAGCTTCGCCGGCTCCAATGGACGGAGGGACGAGAACGAGACGGAAGAGGGGGTGACGAAGAAAGGCTTGGAAGTGATGGGGTAGGGATTGCGTGGGGCTTGCTCGATCATGGGCGGCAGAAGGCAGCTCAGTAGTGAGGAGAATTGCGAGTGGAGGGATCCCTTACCTTCTCTGTTAATCACCAGCATAGCAACAAGCCCCACCTACACCAACATCAGAAACAGTTTAGCACATATATACATATTTCAACAAAAAAAAGGTTCCATAAAATAAAATAAATAATAAAATTAAAAAATTTAAAAAATACCCCACCCCTCATCCAGTTAGATGACCCTTTACCACTTCAAATCACATTAGTCAATAATTACACTAATTTTTTTTTTAAAGCAGTGCATGTGTACAACTGGTGCTTGAGATGGTAAAGAGTCGTCTAACAGGTTGTGTTATAGATGGTTATGTTTGTTCCTGTTCGACAAGTCGATCCAAATAAGTAGCTGCTCGTTTTCAAATGAAAACACTTCCCTCTCAACGAACTCTCGTAGTAGATACGACTTTCATGATAATCAACTTAAATTTACCATTAGGTGAGGTAGCCTCATGGAACAGAGTTGTCTACTAATCACTTACTAAGCGTCTAATTGACAAGCAAGAGCCTGCTCGGGTTCAAGGAGGGAGTTGTCCACTACAGGAACACTGTAGGTACGGCATGGGCACGGAGGGTCGTTGAAAAAGCGTTTTTATTCTTTCTCAATATAATCAACTTTAAATTAACACATTTGATTTTTGTTCTTGTTCCTACAAGAAGAACTCGGGATAACCTCCGGAACTAGACATCATTCTCTACCTTGTTTATATGCCTTCATACATCTACATACTGGATTATAAACAGGCATAACGTGTTTCTGGCCAGGTTTATGCTGTAAACTATTGTCACAATAGTGTGTAAGCTTCTGATGTGCCCCTTTCTTTCAGCAAAACCGTGCAGCAGCTACTGAATCAGCTCAGCTAGACTCGATATCGCATAGTGTGTTTATTGCATTGAAGTCCTTTTACCGAGTTTAGGTGATTGAAAGTTGTTGCCATGTAATTCTAGTACATTATCACAGTCCTACCGATTGCACACAAGTTGTGTGTGTGTGTGTGTCTGTTTCTCTCTCTCTCTGTGTGTGTGTGTGGTGGGGAAGGGTGTGTGGGGGGGAAGGGGGGGGGGAAGAGAGTAAATGGAGGATAGAAACACCAGTTCCTTGAAGACAAATTTCATATTATAGCGGTTGTTGTGAGTGCATGTGTATTACCTTCGTGAAAGATTCAAGGCATGCTGGAAGTGTTCTGGAGCCACAACTAGCAGCCAAGAGGACCAAGTGAGTTTTGGCTGAGATATCCACACAGTGTTGCTCGTGTTTTTTTGTTGTTACTGGAGCTACCATTTTGAAATAGAGCTCCAACCACATACCATGTTCACACATCTACTACCACAGCTAATTTACTATGATAGTTAATTTACTACCACAGCTAATTTACTATGATAGTTAATTTACTACCACAGCTAATTTACTATGATACTATGATAGTTAATTTACTACCACAGCTAATTTACTATGATAGTTAATTTACTACCACAGTTAATTTACTATGATAGTTAATTTACTACCACAGCTAATTTACTACTATAGTTAATTTACTACCACAGCTAATTTACTATGATAGTTAATTTACTACCACAGCTAATTTACTATGATAGTTAATTTACTACCACAGCTAATTTACTATGATAGTTAATTTACTACCACAGCTAATTTACTATGATAGTTAATTTACTACCTCAGCTAATTTACTATGATAGTTAAGTCACTACCACAGCTAATTTACTACCACAGCTAATTTACTATGATAGTTAAGTCACTACCATAGCTAATTTACTAATTTATTACTATAGTTAATTTACTACCACAGCTAATTTACTATGATAGTTAATTTACTACCACAGCTAATTTACTATGATAGTTAATTTACTAACCACAGCTAATTTACTACTATAGCTAATTTACTACTAAAGCTAATTTACTACCATAGCTAATTTACTAACCTAGTTAATTTAACTACCGTAGTTAATTTACTACCATAGCTAATCTACTACCAGTTAATTTACTACCATAGCTAATTTACTACAATAGTAATTTACTATAATTTATTACCATAGTTAATTGCCTACCATAGCTAATTTACTACCATAGTAAATTTACTACCATAGTTAATTTACTGCCATAGCTAATCTACTACCATAGTAAATTTACTACCATAAATAATTTACCATCGATAATCTACCATAGTTAATCTACTACCATGGTTAATTTACTACCATAGTTTGGGAAAATATAACTCATTAAATTTTGTGTAAAATTTTCCGTTATTCTGGTTGCCCCCCACACACAAAAAAGATGCACTGGAAAATAACGGTGTTCTTCTTCTTCGACAACTCGGTTAGCTACTGCTACAGCCCGTGAGAGAAACGATGTTAATAGTGGAGCCTTTGGGATGAGGCAGGCTATATTTAGACTAAAAATGCTCACAAAGAGCCTTAGCAAACTCTGCCTCTGACAGTGAAGGCACATTTAGAACAGGAAATAGTTAGCTAGTCTGCAATACACAGATGCATGCACGTGTTATACTTATAAATTACTAATTATTCATTCTCGTATATATTGTGTTAGGGTAGACTCCACCTACATGTACTATAATTATTTAACGATGAAAAAAGTCCCAAACTACAGTATATGGATGGCATGCTCTATATTGGTAGGACCCTTACTTCAAAATGGTGGACACTAAAAATACACAGATACAAAAGCTCATATCTCGATTAAAACTCACATTGGAGCTCTTTAGGTTCTTCTTTGTTCAGTCAACTTTAGCTCCCCAAAACATTGAAATGCGCCATGAATCCTTCTCTAAGTAACAAACTAGAAAATCCGGTCGACAACCCTGAAATGACCATCATTATACAAGAGACTCCAAATTTTATTGCAGTGACTATTTCTTGATTACGTAAAATACGAATCAGTAAGATTGTCGACACAGTAACCGCGCATATGAGCATGCGCAACAATTGGCTAACTGAGCCTACGAATACATTTAGCAGCTGCATGCATTCACAGCAAAGAATGGAGCGAGCAGTCAGTTCTGCTATGATGGTTAGTTCTGGAGTTAACCTGGACAACTGTTACCAAGTGTGTGATAAAAAGTGTTTATTAAAACAATATTTAAAATCACTTTCTCAATAATCAACTTCAAATTGTATTCACTCGAAATTTCGACTAGATGCTCCAGCCTTGATGAAGGCTAGAGCATCTATTCGAAATGTCGAGTGAATTCAATTTGAAGTTGATTATTGAGAAGGTGATTTTAATGTTATTATGTCAACTGAGAGTTCATTGAGAGAATAATAATAATTCTTTTTAAAGATGAATTTTTAAACCAATAATTATAGCCAACAACTGTTCGTAGGACCTTTACCTTGTATGCATTGTTCTAAATACTTGTAGTCTTAATTTCTTATATTCATTACATATATATTAATCCAATTTTAGGAATGCGTCCACATAAAAAATATTTTTGACAGTAATAGTTTATTAGCTGTTTAGAAAACTAATGACATAAACAGCTACATAACAAGGCGGGGTTTCGGAGGCATTGGGTGGCATTCACCCCCCTTGCTAGAATCTTTCCCCCCCTCCCTTCTTGGAACTTAGATATAGGTAGACAATTTTTAAACATTTTATCCTCGACCATGGCTACACGCATAGATACATACACACAGGTTAATGAAACAAAACAGGTTATGGTTGACTTCAACAGCTACTCTTCTTCCCTTTCCGTTCCATATACCTGCGCTTGTTTCGAGACCACTGCCTGTCACTGTCTCCTGACTCTCGATGGCGATTCTCACGTTTCATGAGGTGTGGGAGACTGGAGTCACTCAAGCTGCTTCATAGATGAGATTTTATCTGAGAGGAGCTTCTCTCTATGGAGGCAGTAGCAGTAGTGCATGGACAGACTGATGGCAGCAAGTGTGTTCAAGTTAGGCAACAGCTTAATTTGAAACCAGCTCTTTCAACTGACACTTCATGTTATCTTTAGAAGGGGTGACAGGTGCATTTTTTAATTACACTTGTGGTTACCACTTTATAGCTCCATAGATTCTGTAAACTTCATGGTATGGACCTGATGTATAGCTCAAAAGATAGGTCTCTCTGTGTGCTCTCTTTTGATACTAAAACATTTTTCATAGGTATAACTATAGCCAAGTTACTGGAGCTAAAGTGGAGGGAACCTCAAAACCTGAATGCCTGATTTTGCCACTAAATATCTCCTAGATTGCCAAGTGCTAGAGAGTTGAAATTAGCACCAGTGGCTAGAGGAAGCCCTACTCTATGCAACGAGCGTTTTGATTAGGCGTTAAAACATGGCCAAGCACCTGGTTGGAATCAAAAAGAGAGAACATAGAGAGACCTATCTTTTGAGCTATATTATATCAAGTCCATACCATGAAGTTTACAGAATCTATGGAGCTATAAAGTGGTAACACAAGTTTTTAATGCGACCATCTCCCCTTAATTAACCACGAACTGACGAAAGTTTTCCATTCTGTACTAATGTCAGGGGTATCTTTTACTATTCCTTCACCCTGTAATGTTTCCACAGGTCACACTGTGCCATAGTGTGCAAGGGGTGTGCTAAGAGACTTCTTCTTCATAGGAGGACAGATGGTTTGAGTCTGCACTTGGCACTGGATCAAAGATGCTCAGCGCTGACAAAACATCTCCAGGAGAAGGAAATGGCTCGAAATGTGATAACATCATCACCAGATGTAGTACAGAAATATCCCATACCCCAAAATCATCTTCAATATTGTTTCTTTGGCAGAGGATATTCTTGCTGGATTTTACGAGATGTCGCTCCCTTTATTTTATTTCTCATGAATTCACTGACTGATAATTTTGGCGGTATATCTACAACACGTGTGCACATGATGAGATGATATGCATTGTTAACAAATGTGTATTTTGATATCAGCGCAAGGAAAGCCAAGCTTTCAGATGACTGTTGAATGATTTTGCTACTTTTTCCTGGAATGACTTGATGTCTGCCCGAGTAATTTTTATTCCAGTTGTTCCTGCCAGGTTCTCACTTTCATCCCAAAGTTCTAATACCTAATTTGCTGCTGGTACAACTCATCCTCCAACATGTGAAGGGTTGCATCGACAAGACTGGATATGATGGACAAGTCCAAATGCTCTGTCTGGAGTGTTTTACTGAATTTGGCAACTTGTGGAGTGTGTAGTCAAGCATGAACATCACTGCAATTGTGGCCTGCGGCTTTGCTAAGTCCCAATGCTTTTGGCTCATGTGTACTATCATGGGTGTTATCTAGAGCAGTGACGATCGCAGAATATAATGTCTTCACCCACTTCTTGTGTGCCAACCAGCGAATATCAGAAGGCTTGCATATCACGTACAAGCTGGATTTCTTTAAGGGCTTCTCTTCTCTCTGGAGGAATGGAGAAATTTCCACAGAGCCACGAGTGCTGTATAAACGTTGCTGTATTCAATTAGGAGCTTGAGCACACATCAACTGTAATAAGTGCAAGAGACTTGATGCGAGTCTGAACTTTCCTAAAAACTTACTTGCTCGTCAAATCCCATCCCCACAATTTTGCTCACTTTTGAAGATTTTCCCCGTTTCAAACACAATTAGAACTGAGTAATTAATACTCTGTACATCGGTTTTCTGCAAGTGGATGATCTCTAGGTCCTCTGGAACATCAACTTCCTCCCAGCAACAGCAAAGGGCCAGCTCTTCCACACTTGAAGTATGTGTACACTCATCAGCCATGACACTGCAACAGGATACTTTATGAAGGATGTTCCAGCATGGACTCCTCAATCATCGTGCCTAGAGGCTCTACAAACTCAACTACAGCTGTATATACATGTACTCGCCTCCACAAGACACTACCAGTTTTTCAAACTTGGTAGTATGTGTATGTGCAGCGGATGAGAGACCCTATGGCTGCTCTCTTCTTCACTCTTTCTTGCCTTTCTACTTTGTGGAGCTGTTGCATGTCTGCTCCCTCCCTCTCCCAGAGCTCCCTCTGCTGCCAAAGCTGCTTGACTAGCCGGGGCATGGGGAGCACTTTTATCAAGGGCTTTCATTTTCTCAACAGCTTTCTTCCAATTGAAAAATGGTTTGGTAACCTGCACACCTCCTGTCTGCTGAAGTGACTACCCCAGATTTTCTGCAGACCTTGCAAAATGCACACACCCGCACAATCCTCATCATATTCCAGTATTTCTCCCACTTCTTAGAGTATCACCTGCGACTTGGATGGCTCATGTGTTTCTTTGCAGATATAACTTTACTGGTGCAGTGCTTCTTGGGTTGACTAGGTTCCAAATTCTCAACCTGCAACTCACCTTCACTACTGCTACTACTAGTATGGGCTGACGTGGCTACGATGATGTACTAGTGGCACAGAAATAAGAATCAAGATTCAGTTGTCTTAGAGAATAATCACTTTGGCAAAATAAACCTGTGAGCCCTTTATGCATATATAGTCATCCAGTGTAAGTATGATGTAATTATCTGAGCCTTATAGTTAGCCAGTGTAAGTATGATGTGAGCCCTTTATATATAATCAGCCAGTGTAAGTATGATGTAACTATCTGAGCCCTTTATATATAGTCAGCCAGTGTAAGTATGATGTAACTATCTGAGTCCTTTATATATAGTCAGCCAGTGTAAGTATGATGTAACTATCTGAGTCCTATATATAGTCAGCCAGTGTAAGTATGATGTAACTATCTGAGCCCTTTATATATAGTCAGCCAATGTAAGTATGATGTAACTATTTGAGCCCTTTATATATAGTCAGCCAGTGTAAGTATGATGTAACTATCTGAGCCCTTTATATATAGTCAGCCAGTGTAAGTATGATGTAACTATCTGAGTCCTTTATATATAGTCAGCCAATGTAAGTATGATGTAACTATCTGAGTCCTTTATATATAGTCAGCCAGTGTAAGTATGATGTAACTATTTGAGCCCTTTATATATAGTCAGCCAGTGTAAGTATGATGTAACTATCTGAGTCCTTTATATATAGTCAGCCAGTGTAAGTATGATGTAACCATCTGAGCCCTTTAATTAATATAGTCAGCCAGTGTAAGTATGATGTAACCATCTGAGTCCTTTATATATAGTCAGCCAGTGTAAGTATGATGTAACTATTTGAGCCCTTTATATATAGTCAGCCAGTGTAAGTATGATGTAACTATTTGAGCCCTTTATATATAGTCAGCCAGTGTAAGTATGATGTAACTATCTGAGTCCTTTATATATAGTCAGCCAGTATAAGTATGATGTAACTATCTGAGTCCTTTATATATAGTCAGCCAGTGTAAGTATGATGTAACTATCTGAGTCCTTTATATATAGTCAGCCAGTGTAAGTATGATGTAACTATCTGAGCCCTTTATATATAGTCAGCCAGTGTAAGTATGATGTAACTATCTGAGCCTGTTATAGTCAGCCAGTGTAAGTATGATGTAACTATCTGAGCCTTATAGTTAGCCAGTGTAAGTATGATGTAACTATCTGAGCCTTATAGTTGGCCAGTGTAAGTATGATGTAACTATCTGAGTCCTTTATATATAGTCAGCCAGTGTAAGTATGATGTAGCCCTTTAATTAATATAGTCAGCCAGTGTAAGTATGATGTAACTATCTGAGTCCTTTATATATAGTCAGCCAGTGTAAGTATGATGTAACCATCTGAGTCCTTTTATAGTCAGCCAGTGTAAGTATGATGTAACTATCTGAGCCCTTTATATATAGTCAGCCAGTGTAAGTATGATGTAACTATCTGAGCCCTTTATATATAGTCAGCCAGTGTAAGTATGATGTAACCATCTGAGTCCTTTTATAGTCAGCCAGTGTAAGTATGATGTAACTATCTGAGCCCTTTATATATAGTCAGCCAGTGTAAGTATGATGTAACCATCTGAGTCCTTTATATATAGTCAGCCAGTGTAAGTATGATGTAACTATCTGAGCCCTTTATATATAGTCAGCCAGTGTAAGTATGATGTAACCATCTGAGTCCTTTTATAGTCAGCCAGTGTAAGTATGATGTAACTATCTGAGCCCTTTATATATAGTCAGCCAGTGTAAGTATGATGTAACCATCTGAGTCCTTTTATAGTCAGCCAGTGTAAGTATGATGTAACTATCTGAGCCCTTTATATATAGTCAGCCAGTGTAAGTATGATGTAACCATCTGAGTCCTTTTATAGTCAGCCAGTGTAAGTATGATGTAACCATCTGAGCCCTTTATATATAGTTAGCCAGTGTAAGTATGATGTAACTATCTGAGCCCTTTATATATAGTCAGCCAGTGTAAGTATGATGTAACCATCTGAGTCCTTTTATAGTCAGCCAGTGTAAGTATGATGTAACTATCTGAGCCCTTTATATATAGTCAGCCAGTGTAAGTATGATGTAACCATCTGAGTCCTTTTATAGTCAGCCAGTGTAAGTATGATGTAACTATCTGAGCCCTTTATATATAGTCAGCCAGTGTAAGTATGATGTAACCATCTGAGTCCTTTTATAGTCAGCCAGTGTAAGTATGATGTAACCATCTGAGCCCTTTATATATAGTTAGCCAGTGTAAGTATGATGTAACTATCTGAGCCCTTTATATATAGTCAGCCAGTGTAAGTATGATGTAACCATCTGAGTCCTTTTATAGTCAGCCAGTGTAAGTATGATGTAACTATCTGAGCCCTTTATATATAGTCAGCCAGTGTAAGTATGATGTAACCATCTGAGCCCTTTATATATAATAGTCAGCCAGTATAAGTATGATGTAACTCTGAGTTACTACTTTTGGAACTCGTCATCACTATTTTGTATTCTTAAGACCAGGTTCCAAAAGTAGTAACTCTAAGATGCCAACAATGCAGAAAGCATCCCAATGCACTAAGAGGGTGTTAATTCTGTCTAACCAGCACCAGTAAAGGGTACTCACAAATGATTATAACATCTGCCAGATCCCCCTGGCTTGTTGGTTTGCAAGCATACCAAAGTAGAATGTTGCCCCCCCCCCCCCCCCCAATTTCTTTAATACTCAACTTGTGCCCCCCCCCTCCTCGTTGACTGTTTTTCTAATTGTGGCTAGGAAGAGGTCGACCCTTTACCCAATTCTAAGTGAGTCATCCGTGAAGCTGCACCCACTTGGAAAACATTGTTAGCACGGGCATACAGTGCATTCATGTTTCCTCATCAGCCACACCTCCAAAGCCAGTGTGGCATTCCACTAGCAGCGAGGCTGGAAGCACACACAGTCATGAGGGACATGGAATGAGGAACACTCAATAAGAGGGAAGAGGTGATGCTGATAATGGAGGGCAGAGAACATGAACACACAAGTACTTAGCAGTGAACATCCATGCAGAATGTAGGTAATCATGGATCTACGTACACATAGATGCCGTTTGCTAACATGTCGTAGGACATGCATTTAAAACCATGTTACCAATCCGACCAGCTGCCCTTTACTATTTGCTATCATGTAGGCCAATTGTCAGATTTTAAAAAGCAGCCGTAATATATTAGTGTTCATGATTCTATATGCAATATTTTATGTGGTAAGGGGTCAGAGGTACACTAAGGTACACTATTATCTGGTAAAGGGTCGTATAAATTTCTGGCATGCATGATTTTTTTTAATGTGGTCAAGGGTCAGATAACTGGTTGCTGTCTCTTGTTCAATACTGTCAATAGTATACTCTTGTTTCTATTATTATTATTACTATATTATTACTATATTATTATTATTATTATTACTACAACTACTACTACTACTACTACTACTACTACTATATTATTATTATTATTATTATTATTATTATTATTATTATTATTATTATTAAACAAACAATACAAAAAAAATTGTCCTGTTTCATGTTTGTTGTTTCATGTTTGTTTGTTTTGGTGGCTGTTCAATGGTCGCCATCAACATTGGGGTTACCTTCAACACTGAGGCAAGGAGGAGCTCCACAAACCAAACAGCAGAACATTCGCAGGATCAACTGAGCGCTCACTTGTTCTGCTTACAACACATGTGAGCTAGCTAGATCACGTCGACGATCACTGTCCGATGACAATCCTTACCCATGCTCTTCCCCACAATGAAGAAGCAGACCAGCTGTGCAAGGCATCCTGCAATGAAGAAGCTGACCAGTTGTGCATGGCATCCTGCAATGAAGAAGCTGATCAGTTGTGCATGGCATCCTGCAATGAAGAAGCTGACCAGTTGTGCCAGGCATCCTGCAATGAAGAAGCTGACCAGTTGTGCATGGCATCCTGCAATGAAGAAGCTGACTAGTTGTGCATGGCATCCTGCAATGAAGAAGCTGACCAGTTGTGCATGGCATCCTGCAATGAAGAAGCTGACCAGTTGTGCATGGCATCCTGCAATGAAGAAGCTGACTAGTTGTGCAAGGCATCCTGCAATGAAGAAGCTGACCAGTTGTGCCAGGCATCCCGCAATGAAGAAGCATACCAGTTGTGCATGGCATCCTGCAATGAAGAAGCTGACTAGTTGTGCATGGCATCCTGCAATGAAGAAGCTGACTAGTTGTGCCAGGCATCCTGCAATGAAGAAGCTGACTAGTTGTGCATGGCATCCTGCAATGAAGAAGCTGACCAGTTGTGCATGGCATCCTGCAATGAAGAAGCTGACTAGTTGTGCATGGCATCCTGCAATGAAGAAGCTGACTAGTTGTGCATGGCATCCTGCAATGAAGAAGCTGACTAGTTGTGCCAGGCATCCTGCAATGAAGAAGCTGATCAGTTGTGCATGGCATCCTGCAATGAAGAAGCTGACTAGTTGTGCATGGCATCCTGCAATGAAGAAGCTGATCAGTTGAGCAAGGCATCCTGCAATGAAGAAGCTGACCAGTTGTGCCAGGCATCCTGCAATGAAGAAGCTGATCAGTTGTGCATGGCATCCTGCAATGAAGAAGCTGACCAGTTGTGCATGGCATCCTGCAATGAAGAAGCTGACCAGTTGTGCATGGCATCCTGCAATGAAGAAGCTGACTAGTTGTGCACGGCATCCTGCAATGAAGAAGCACACCAGTTGTGCATGGCATCCTGCAATGAAGAAGCTGACTAGTTGTGCACGGCATCCTGCAATGAAGAAGCTGACCAGTTGTGCATGGCATCCTGCAATGAAGAAGCTGACCAGTTGTGCATGGCATCCTGCAATGAAGAAGCTGACCAGTTGTGCAAGGCATCCTGCAATGAAGAAGCTGACTAGTTGTGCATGGCATCCTGCAATGAAGAAGCTGACCAGTTGTGCATGGCATCCTGCAATGAAGAAGCTGACCAGTTGTGCAAGGCATCCTGCAATGAAGAAGCTGACTAGTTGTGCAAGGCATCCTGCAATGAAGAAGCACACTGGTGAGTTGTGCCAAGAACTTGCAGTCTGGATACGAGTGGACCTATTTATTGCACACGAGTTCTAAAAAGGAAAGACTTCTTAGATCTCGGAGAGGTTGTACTGCATTGTTATGGCTTTGGTCTTCCATTTGCGATCTAATGAAGCATTCAAAACACTGGTAGTGTGTTCTGAGCCAGTAGGAACCAAACTCACCATTTAGGCAGAAACCGAAAAAATAAGTTTTAGCCGAGATATAAGCTTTGCTTGGGGGGGGGGAGGGTTTCCTTCTCTAAAAAAGGTGGGTCAAACCAATACAGGGAGTGCTAGTGTAGTCCCTGGTGTACAGGTGCTGCAGTGCCATGAACAATACAGGGAGTGCTAGTGGAGTCCCTGGTGTACAGGTGCTGCAGTGCCATGAACAATACAGGGAGTGCTAGTGGAGTCCCTGGTGTACAGGTGCTGCAGTGCCATGAACAATACAGGGAGTGCTAGTGTAGTCCCTGGTGTACAGGTGCTGTGCACAGTGCCATGAACAATACAGGGAGTGCTAGTGGAGTCCCTGGTGTACAGGTGCTGCAGTGCCATGAACAATACAGGAGTGCTAGTGTAGTCCCTGGTGTACAGGTGCTGCAGTGCCATGAACAATACAGGGAGTGCTAGTGTAGTCCCTGGTGTACAGGTGCTGTGCACAGTGCCATGAACAATACAGGGAGTGGTAGTGTAGTCCCTGGTGTACAGGTGCTGTAGTGCCATGAACAATACAGGGAGTGCTAGTGTAGTCCCTGGTGTACAGGTGCTGTGTACAGTGCCATGAACAATACAGGGAGTGCTAGTGTAGTCCCTGGTGTACAGGTGCTGCAGTGCCATGAACAATACAGGGAGTGCTAGTGGAGTCCCTGGTGTACAGGTGCTGCAGTGCCATGAACAATACAGGGAGTGCTAGTGGAGTCCCTGGTGTACAGGTGCTGTGCACAGTGCCATGAACAATACAGGGAGTGCTAGTGGAGTCCCTGGTGTACAGGTGCACAGTGCCATGAACAATACAGGGAGTGCTAGTGTAGTCCCTGGCTGGTGTACAGGTGCTGCAGTGCCATGAACAATACAGGGAGTGCTAGTGGAGTCCCAGGTGTACAGGTGCTGCAGTGCCATGAACAATACAGGGAGTGCTAGTGGAGTCCCTGGTGTACAGGTGCACAGTGCCATGAACAATACAGGTAGTGCTAGTGGAGTCCCTGGTGTACAGGTGCTGCAGTGCCATGAACAATACAGGGAGTGCTAGTGGAGTCCCTGGTGTACAGGTGCTGTGCACAGTGCCATGAACAATACAGGGAGTGCTAGTGGAGTCCCTGGTGTACAGGTGCTGTGTACAGTGCCATGAACAATACAGGGAGTGCTAGTGTAGTCCCTGGTGTACAGGTGCTGCAGTGCCATGAACAATACAGGGAGTGCTAGTGGAGTCCCTGGTGTACAGGTGCTGTGTACAGTGCCATGAACAATACAGGGAGTGCTAGTGGAGTCCCTGGTGTACAGGTGCTGCAGTGCCATGAACAATACAGGGAGTGCTAGTGTAGTCCCTGGTGTACAGGTGCTGCAGTGCCATGAACAATACAGGGAGTGCTAGTGTAGTCCCTGGTGTACAGGTGCACAGTGCCATGAACAATACAGGGAGTGCTAGTGGAGTCCCTGGTGTACAGGTGCACAGTGCCATGAACAATACAGGGAGTGCTAGTATAGTCCCTGGTGTACAGGTGCTGCAGTGCCATGAACAATACAGGAGTGCTAGTGGAGTCCCTGGTGTACAGGTGCTGCAGTGCCATGAACAATACAGGGAGTGCTAGTGGAGTCCCTGGTGTACAGGTGCTGTGCACAGTGCCATGAACAATACAGGGAACATCTATAGATGGATGTCCAAAGTCCATAGTTCCTGCCCACAATGTAACACTGGCCATACGTAACAGGACCACGGCCGGGATTTGGTGGGTGCAACAACTTTGAAAATCAGAACAATCCACAAGTAGATAATATACCCCGGGATCACCAATGACACCACTGGCCCAACACCTGTACCAAGACCTGCACCCTGGGGCAACTGTATGACACCACTGGCCCACCACCTGTATCTTGGGGGCACCCATGACACCCCACTGTACCCTGGGACCACCCATGACACCACTGGCCCAACACCAGTTTCCCAGAACCACCCATGACACCATTGCATCACCCTGAGAAGGGAGGACGCTAGAATGTTCATCTGTCATACCTTTCGGCATCGCAAGGTGCTTCAGCTTGCTACACACAAGATGCAGTATTTCAGTAAGAGTATGTAGCTCACCAAGCTGTCCAGCTGTTCCTGTGAGGCCAGAACAGCACTTCTCTTGAGGCCTGGCAGGACAGAAGGCAGCTCAGGAATGTTGTCCATGCAAACCCCATCTATGCTATCCACCAGCGAGAAAAGCAAGTCCTAAATGAGTGTGTATGTGTGTGTATGTGTGTGTGTGGGGGGGAGGGGGGGGGGGGGGGGGAAGGGGAAGGAAAGAGTATTGTGGATAGTGTGAGAGGGAATGAGAATGGGTAGAAAGAGGAGAGCAGAGAAGGAAGAGTGGAAAAAGAGGGAGGGGGAGGCAGAGGAGGAGGGAGAGGAGAAGGAGGAGGAGGAGAAGGAGGAGGAGAAGGGGGAGGAAGAGGAGGGGGAGGAGGGGGAGGTGGGGGAGGAGGAGGAGGAAGAGGAGCGAAGAAGGAGGAGGAGGAGGAGGAGAAAGAGGAGAAAGAGGAGAAGGGAGTGGAGGAGGAGGAGAGGAGGAGGATGGGGAGGAGGAGGAGGAAGAGGAGGGGGAAGACGAGAGGGAGGAGGAGAAGGAGGAGGAGGAGAAAGAGGAGAAGGGAGAGGAGTGAAGGAGGAGGAGGAGGAGAAGGAGGAGGAGGAAGAGGAGGAGTAAAGAGAGAGAGGAGGAAGTGTAGAAAATAGTAAGTGAGGAGGGCCAGAAAGAAGAGAGAAAGAAAGTTAATCTTGGAGGGAAGAAGGAGGTGGGATGATGGGGGCAAGGAGGAGTGATCATGGAGGTGAAGACATAGCAGAGAGGGAGACAGAGGCAAGGCAAAGAGACACAATGGACTAGGGAAGAGGAGGCTGAAGCAGACACCAGCCCTGCACCAGAGGTCTCCCCAAGTCAAAACAACAGAGCGCCTAGAGAAGAAGCTCCAGAACCAGAGAGTTGAGAACCTCACCATGTCGATCTTACGGACCACCTTGTAGATGGGGAATCTGCTGCCTGTGCTCCTGTCGATGATCCTCACACAGCCTTGCAACACCGACATGACCTGACTCAAGTTATAGCGGCCGATCTCGCTGATGGTGATTGACGGATCCACTACTCCGTAGCTGTCTGGGTTCACAATAGGAGAACTCAAAATGGATGAGAAAATGGCATCGCTGATTGGCCGACGCAGCTCTGCCGAGGAAATGTGAGGCCACTTCTCCTTCACCATGCACCTGAGGTTTCCCAGCAGCCACTGGATGCCGATGGGAAGCTGCCTCTTTGCCTGCGAGAGGTTCTTCAGGAAGGCCGTGGCCAGGTGAGACAGCTTACTGCAGGCGGCGTCCAGGTCTTCGCTGAAGAGAAATGCATTGGAGCCTACCAGACTGTTGTGCTCGGAGACCTTCTGGAATCTTGTGGCTGCCTTGTTGACATCGAACTCCAAGTAATCCTCGCAGGCTAACACCTGCATGATGGGTCCACGCAGCACGTCCGTCAGGAAGGTCCGCAGCTCGACCAGCTGGTAGCAGTAGCCCGTGAGCACATGGTTAAACACAGACTCTACTCCTCCAAAGAGGTCCTTGGACGACTCGCAGCGTTCAATGTGATGCCTCAAGAGAGTGCGTATCAGCCGCAGGAAGATCATGTGATCCTGTCTGAAGACGCAGTGTCCAAAGACCACGCCCATCAGGTCACTCACCACCCACGCACAATCCAGCCCCTCTGATTCGACGAGGTGAAGGATCTCCGACAAGAGCTGAGGATCTCCCAAGAGGCTTGCGATGAAGAAACTGTAGCGTTCAACAAAGAGGTGTGATACGACTTTGGAAGCGTTAAAAAATTTGATGGATTCCGAGTGCTTGATGGCTTGGCTCCATTCCTGGGTGTGGCTGTTGTGCGTGAGCACGCGATGGAGGCCGTACGAGAGGGTGTGGCTCAGCCACAGGGAGTGGAAGACTTGGTCACAGTCATTGTTGAGCTCCTGAACACTCTGCCTGATCTGTTTCTTGTAGAAAGACACAAACGACTGCTCCTGTCGTAGCTTCTCTATCAGGGTAGTCAAGTGGATGGCACTCATGGCTGCCTAGGTCAGAGCAGGGATCAGTGTGCATGCATGCGTAGTGAGAGGATGTCAAGGCCACACCAAGGTGGAGTGGTTGAGTGGAATACTTTCAGAACACCTGTGTGTGTGTGTGTGTGTGTGTGTGTGTGTGTGAGTATGTATACGTAAGGGTGTACATATATATTGTGTGAGGGTGTGTATGCATTGTGTAAGTGTGTATGTGCATTGTGTGAGGGTGTGTGTGAAGGTTGTATGCATTGTGTGTGAGGGTGTGTGTGCATTGTGTGTGAGGGTGTGTGTGTGTATTGTGTGTGAGGGTGTGTGTGAAGGTTGTATGCATTGTGTGTGAGGGTGTGTGTGCATTGTGTGTGAGGGTGTGTGTGTGCATTGTGTGTGAGGGTGTGTGTGCATTGTGTGTGAGGGTGTGTGTGTGCATTGTGTGTGAGGGTGTGTGTGTGCATTGTGTGTGAGGGTGTGTATGCATTGTGTGTGAGGGTGTGTGTGTGTGCATTGTGTGTGAGGGTGTGTGTGTGCATTGTGTGAGAGTGTGTGTGTGTGTGCATTGTGTGTGAGGGTGTGTGTGTGAATTGTGTGTGAGGGTGTGTGTGTGCATTGTGTGTGAGGGTGTGTGTGCATTGTGTGTGAGGGTGTGTGTGTGCATTGTGTGTGAGGGTGTGTGTGTGCATTGTGTGTGAGGGTGTGTGTGTGTGCATTGTGTGTGAGGGTGTGTGTGTGAATTGTGTGTGAGGGTGTGTGTGTGCATTGTGTGTGAGGGTGTGTGTGCATTGTGTGTGAGGGTATGTGTGTGTGCATTGTGTGTGAGGGTGTGTGTGTGCATTGTGTGTGAGGGTGTGTGTGTGCATTGTGTGTGAGGGTGTGTGTGCATTGTGTGTGAGGGTGTGTGTGAGGGTGTGTGTATGCATTGTGTGTGAGGGTGTGTGTGTGCATTGTGTGTGAGGGTGTGTGTATGCATTGTGTGTTAGGGTGTGTGTGTGCATTGTGTGTGAGGGTGTGTGTGTGCATTGTGTGTGAGGGTGTGTGTGTGCATTGTGTGTGAGGGTGTGCATGTGCATTGTGTGTGAGAGTGTGTAAGTGTAGTGTGAGGGTGTGCAAAGGAGCGAGAGAAAAGTTAAAGTGAGCAAGTGGAAACTTCTTTGGTCAGTTAGTCAACACAACCAAAATCAGATAACATGAAACTCTCATCTACATAGTCACACACTCTGCATAAGTGCAAGGTGTGCGATAATTGTGTTATAATGTGGGGAAGTGTCAACAACTTTCAAGGAGCAATTACCAGATTCATGGCCAGAGGGCAATGAGAAATGGAGAGAATTATGGCGGGTTCCTCTAGGTCGGCATATAGCAGGCAAAGAAGAATTGCAATGTGAGTCACATGATCAGCAAGAGTGTGCTAGAGTCACATGATCAGCAAGAGTGTGATAATAGTCACATGATCAGCAACAGTGTGCTGATAAGAGTCACATGATCAGCAAGAGTGTGCTGATAGAGCCACATGATCATCAACAGTGTGCTAATAGAGTCACATGATCAGCAAGAGTGTGGTGTTAGTCACATGATCAATGAGAGGGTGTGATAGAGTCACATGATCAGCAAGAGTGTGCTGATAGAAGGCAAGCACTCCGAGCTTCATGACCTTACATATCTGGAGTAGGTGGAGCTAGGTTTGCATATCATTAGAGCGATTTCCTTTTACAGATCAGCCTGCTAGATTGAGAGTTAAATCCCTTCCCAGCTTGTATGAGGATGGCTTAAATCCCTTCCCAGCTATGAGGATGGCCTTACATCCCTTCCCAGCTGTGAGGATGGCCTTAAATTCCTTCCCAGCTGTAAGGATGGCCTTAAATATCCCTTCCCAGCTATGAGGATGGCCTTAAATCCCTTCCCAGCTATGAGGATGGCCTTAAATCCCTTCCCAGCTATGAGGATGGCCTTACATCCCTTCCCAGCTGTGAGGATGGCCTTACATCCCTTCCCAGCTGTGAGGATGGCCTTAAATCCCTTCCCAGCTATGAGGATGGCCTTACATCCCTTCCCAGCTGTGAGGATGGCCTTAAATCCCTTCCCAGCTATGAGGATGGCCTTACATCCCTTCCCAGCTATGAGGATGACCTTACATCCCTTCCCAGCTGTGAGGATGGCCTTACATCCCTTCCCAGCTGTGAGGATGGCCTTACATCCCTTCCCAGCTATGAGGATGGCCTTAAATCCCTTCCCAGCTATGAGGATGGCCTTACATCCCTTCCCAGCTATGAGGATGGCCTTACATCCCTTCCCAGCTATGAGGATGGCCTTACATCCCTTCCCAGCTGTAAGGATGGCCTTACATCCCTTCCCAGCTATGAGGATGGCCTTACATCCCTTCCCAGCTATGAGGATGGCCTTACATCCCTTCCCAGCTATGAGGATGGCCTTACATCCCTTCCCAGCTATGAGGATGGCCTTACATCCCTTCCCAGCTGTGAGGATGGCCAGTCTTTCGTGGCGACAGAGGGCATACTAGACGCTAAAATGTGCAAATTTCACGGTTCTCTTAACCAGAAAAACAAATTCACACATGCACTCTAATGGATGAGACGATCACTTCTCCCCTCTTCGAGACGATCACTTCTCCCCTCTTCGAGACAATCACTTCTCCCCTCTTCGAGGCAATCACTTCTCCCCTCTTCGAGACAATCACTTCTCCCCTCTTCGAGACAATCACTTCTCCCCTCTTCGAGACAATCACTTCTCCTCTTCTCCCCTCTTCGAGACAATCACTTCTCCCCTCTTCGAGACAATCACTTCTCCATTCTTCGAGACAATCACTTCTCCTCTTCGAGACAATCACTTCTCCCCTCAATGAGACGATCACTTCGCCCCTCTTCGAGACGATCACTTCTTCCCTCAATGAGACGATCATTTCTCCCCTCTTCAAGACAATCACTTCTCCTCTTCGAGACGATCACTTCGCCCCTCTTCAAGACAATCACTTCTCCTCTTCGAGACAATCACTTCTCCCCTCTTCGAGACAATCATTTCGCCCCTCTTCAAGACAATCACTTCTCCCCTCTTCGAGACAATCACTTCTCCCCTCTTCGAGACAATCACTTCTCCCCTCTTCGAGACAATCATTTCTTCCCTCTTCAAGACAATCATTTCGCCCCTCTTCGAGACGATCACTTCTTCCCTCAATGAGACGATCACTTCTTCCCTCTTCGAGACAATCATTTCGCCCCTCTTTCTTCTTCCCTCTTCGCACACGGCCAACAAATATCGGCCACTATTAGAATAGTCCTGCCTGTGTTGGGACTGGGACTCACCAGCCGAGGGACACCACTCACTAGAGCGAGTGTCTACTACTCCTCACAGCTACTCCTCACAGCTATTAAGGCTTCATCTAGCTAACCTCAAGTGTCATCAACAGCTGTTGAGGCCCTACCTGTGCCTACGTAGTTGTCGCAATTAGAGGTAGTTAGCCACTGCCTTACAACACTGTGCGCTGTAGCCCACAGTAAAGGAGGCAAAGTCGCAAGCCATCACACACTCTCCGTACAAAACTTGAGAAGTAGTTGCAAAAAATCTAGTGACCTCTGCCTGACCTTGCCAATCTTCTATGTTGACATCTGATGGCAAGGTTTTCTGCTCGGCTCCTCCCAAGACTTGCAGCTAAATTGGTGACTTGCAGCTGCTGCTTGACCACCATGAGCTTCCCTCTCTGCACCTACAGAAAGCTGCACTCCACTCCCATCAGCATGCTCCGTGGTGGCTCACTCAAAAAAGAAATTAGGCAAGCTACAAACCCATAATCCCCCGAGTCTAAAGCTGGGGGGACTATAGCTTTATAATCTCATTACAGCACTTCCTATAGTGGAGTAGAACCTGGGAGGTTTCTCCTTCAAAATAACAATATTAAAATCCAGTTGAAAATGGGAGTGATTGGGGAGGGGGAGGGAGGGGGGAGGGGGAGGGGGGAGGGGATCTTTATTTTCTCACTCCAGTGTCCAATAGATAGCAAGCAGTTAAGGAATTAAGGAATAAATTAAACAAGGGGTGAAGTCAATTTAGAGTGAGTCTGTTTGACACCTTAATGGGTGTGAAGCAAGGTTGCCATGAGATGCACCGAGCCTCCATGGCCCTTCTCCTGAGCATGCTCTCCACACTGCATCAGTGATCACCCCATACCAAGGGCACAATTTTTGTGGTGGCTTTTATCGGCGATATATACTTCTGGTGAACCTTTTGACCACAAACAACGATGACATCTATATCGGCGCTAATATGTGATACTTACAAGTACATAATTTGGGCAACATCTGAATCTCCGGTCGTCCAATAAGTGCATTTATACCAAAGTTGGCAGATAAGTCATCACCATTAGCACTCTGTGGAGCAGAGAGTATCACTCTGCAGGCTCCAAGGTGCCCCTCACATTCGAACTTTCTAGCCGATAAGCTTGAAGCTGGAGGGGCCAGCACAGAATAGTTAGACCACTGAGAGGAACAGGTCGAGGAAAGAAGTTGGGGTACTTAGCAGGAGTGTAAGTGTGCAAGATAGACTCCAGCGCCGTCTAGGTTGTGCACAGAGAAACATACAGAGAGCAGGAAGGAAACCTCTCAACAGCAATGGCAGGGAGAGATAAGGCCTCAAGAAGTGAGCAACAGGTTGACATAGAGACAGGACCAGGCAAGGGGAGAGAGAGCAGGAAATCTCCGAGCAGCATCAATGTCTATCTAGATAGGCTGGTGAGACAAGTGAGGTGCCAGGAGAGCATACAATCGCTAAAGTCAACCCAAGTTGGCATCTTCATGGCAAGCTGTATTTCTTTAGCTACAGACTACACACATGCAGTTCTTGATCGTGCTAATGTTTAGAGAGCAGACTAAAGGAGCAGAAAGATTTCATTAATGAATAATGTAGCATTGGCTTACTGACTCTTGAAATGCTGAAGCTGCAGTCACAGCATGCAAAAAATATATATAAGCTAAGCCAATACTTAGAGCTGGTTAGGATCTAAATAAATTGCATCCATAGTGGCAATATATATTTATATTTATATACATATATATATAAATATATATATATTTAGAAGGTAGTTTGCTGATGAAGGCTACAAATAGTGCTCCATGCTGTGTTAAGGCAGAGCTATTGAATATAGAAAAGTCATCCCAGTACTTTTCTATATATAAATATATATATATATTTATAAATATATATATATAAGAAAAGAGAAAAAAAGGGGGGAAAAAAGAAAGTCACTTGTGTGGATTCACGACCATGGCAACCACGCATAAGCAGGCACAACAAGCGAGAGTTTGCTTGTGGAGAGGATGTGCACATCTCAATGCATGGGACTAGCTTGAGCACCTGCCACCTGTGCTTCAGTGGTTCTGATAACCAGTCTTGACAGAGAAGTCTTTGCAAATGTCCATTGACTGTGTGCAGAGTCAGCATAACTACAATTCCAAGGTACATGTACATGTATATGTATATGAGGTCACCCCATAATGGAAGCAAACTTGTCTTACCCATCTAAACAGCCGGATTGAGAGGGCTGGCTAACCCAGTAGCAAGCTACTATGACTACAGCTAAATTCAATAATGACCCCCCCCCCCACCCAATGTTTTTTTAACCCCATAAGGCCCTAATACAGTACAGTAGATTTTTTTTTAAGAAAGAAAAAAGTTTCCATTATGCCGATCCAAATTCAGACATTCTGTAAGGTGGAGCTGCCTCAGTACAATATCCATGCCAGGTCCCTCTGTAAGGTGGAGCTGCCTCAGTACAATATCCATGCCTGGTCCCTCTGTAAGGTGGAGCTGCCTCAGTATAATATCCATGCCAGGTCACTCTGTGAGGTGGAGCTGCCTCAGTACAATATCCATGCCTGGTCACTCTGTAAGGTGGAGCTGCCTCAGTACAATATCCATGTCAGGTCACTCTGTAAGGTGGAGCTGCCTCAGTACAATATCCATGCCTGGTCACTCTGTAAGGTGGAGCTGCCTCAGTACAATATCCATGCCTGGTCACCCTGTAAGGTAGAGCTGCCTCAGTACAATATCCATGCCTGGTCCCTCTGTAAGGTGGAGCTGCCTCAGTACAATATCCATGCCTGGTCCCTCTGTGAGGTGGAGCTGCCTCAGTACAATATCCATGCCTGGTCCCTCTGTGAGGTGGAGCTGCCTCAGTACAATATCCATGCCTGGTCCCTCTGTGAGGTGGAGCTGCCTCAGTACAATATCCATGCCTGGTCCCTCTGTGAGGTGGAGCTGCCTCAGTATAATATCCATGCCTGGTCACTCTGTAAGGTGGAGCTGCCTCAGTACAATATCCATGCCTGGTCCCTCTGTAAGGTGGAGCTGCCTCAGTACAATATCCATGCCTGGTCCCTCTGTAAGGTGGAGCTGTCTCAGTACAATATCCATGCCTGGTCACTCTGTACGGTGGAGCTGCCTCAGTACAATATCAATGCCTGGTCACTCTGTAAGGTGGAGCTGCCTCAGTACAATATCCATGCCTGGTCACTCTGTACGGTGGAGCTGCCTCAGTACAATATCCATGCCTGGTCACTCTGTGAGGTGGAGCTGCCTCAGTACAATATCCATGCCTGGTTCCTCTGTAAGGTGGAGCTGCCTCAGTACAATATCCATGCCTGGTCATTCTGTAAGGTGGAGCTGCCTCAGTACAATATCCATGCCTGGTCCCTCTGTAAGGTGGAGCTGCCTCAGTACAATATCCATGCCTGGTCCCTCTGTAAGGTGGAGCTGCCTCAGTGCAATATCCATGCCTGGTCACTCTGTAAGGTGGAGCTGCCTCAGTACAATATCCATGCCTGGTCACTCTGTGAGGTGGAGCTGCCTCAGTACAATATCCATGCCTGGTTCCTCTGTAAGGTGGAGCTGCCTCAGTACAATATCCATGCCTGGTCATTCTGTAAGGTGGAGCTGCCTCAGTACAATATCCATGCCTGGTCCCTCTGTAAGGTGGAGCTGCCTCAGTACAATATCCATGCCTGGTCCCTCTGTAAGGTAGAGCTGCCCCAGTATAATATCCATGCCTGGTCACTCTGTAAGGTGGAGCTGCCTCAGTACAATATCCATGTCAGGTCATTCTGTATGGCAGATGCTTGTCCTAACACTATTCCCCTCCTCAGGATCAAAGCTTTAATTACAGTGGTGAGTAGGTATAGTTAAACACATAGTTGCCAATTGAATGGGAGAGGGGGAGGGGGGCGTGGCCACGCCCAAACACACCCTCCTAGGCTAAGCTGGCCGCTACTACAGACAAGCCAGGATGGAAACTTACAAGATGGTTTACCCTTATGTCTAAAGGAACTTACTAAATAGCCAACTGCGGCTATGTACGTGAGTAGACAGCAACAAGATTGTTGTTTTGACTCTCACTGCAGTCACAGCAATAAAAAGTTTCACAACACTTTTTGTTGTTGACAATATAGGTATATATATATTGTGTGTGTGTGTGTGTGTGTGTGTGTGTGTGTAGGTATATACTGTGTGTGTGTGTGTACACACTTAGGGTTGCAGGATTCTAATCATATGGTGACAAAACCTTGTTAAAATCACCTTCTTTTAGCCACTAACTGGAAATAGGTCTTCTCCTCAGTGAATAAATCATTTTTCAAAAATGTCTCTACATTACTACTTGTTGGGATCTTGAAAGGAGGTGTGTACAACCACACCTTTGAAGAGCTTTGCCATATTTTATGGGCAGTGCAGCATCCCCAGAGTGGGAATCTCTTTGAAGTTGAGCAAGTCCTTGGAAGTTTGTGTGTAGGTTGTTGGCCTTGGTTGTCATAGTCGGTCTCAGTCCTATAGCAGCAACAATGCCCCAAGGTGGTGGATCTAAGGATCCAATCTGGAGCCATTCCAACTGTCTTGTGCAAGGTTCAAAAGGTCACTGCTGGGTATAGGATCTGTTTGAAAATGCAGAGTAATCACATGAGGAGTATGTCAAGCAACTGGAACCAGTGGACCTCAGCAACAGGGTACAGGTGTGCTGAGTCTGGTCCTGAGCCCATCCTGGAGGAGGCCAGCCCCACTCAACCACAGAAGAGCCAAGCTGCTGAGTTTTGTTATGTTCCGGACCTCAATGGCCATGAGAAGATTTCTGAGTATGCCTATGGTGTGTAATCCTCTGCTGAGCATCCATCAAGACCACGGTAGCCAATCTTCAACCAGCAAACCGCTACCAGAGACGTCATTGGCTGGACAGATGCCATGACAACTACCAGGCAGTCATGACAAATAGCACACCAAGCAGTTGCTATCTATTGTCCTAATTTTAGGATCTTGTAGAGAGCTTTAGCGTTAGTTTTAGATGGTGTTAACCACCACCCTGGCTAAAACGAGTTTAAAACACAATCCTGATGCATATACAGTGTATACATACTGACCCTGATGCTATATAGCCCTGATGCATATATATATAGTATATACATACTGACCCTGATGTATATATATATATAGTATATATATATATACATAATGGCCCTGATGCATATATATATAGTATATACACACTGACCCTGATGCATATACAGTATAGTATACTACCAGGCAACACAGATAGTTTATACTTCTTCTCATGTGTACAGCTGGGGCAACTACCACTCGGCAAGCCAGAGCTAGTTCTTTCTAGGACCTAGGTTTCTGGGAGGAGAGGAGAGAGCTGGGAGCTACAGTCCCTGCCAACACGGGACACACAGACGTTTCTGGGAGGAGAGGAGAGGAGAGAGCTGGGTGCTAGAAGAGCAGCAGTCCCTGCCAACACGGGACACACAGACGTTTCTGGGAGGAGAGGAGAGAGCTGGGAGCTAGAAGAGCAGCAGTCCCTGCCAACATGGGACACATAGACGTTTCTGGGAGGACAGGAGAGAGCTGGGAGCTAGAAGAGCATGGAAGGATATTCCACCATGGACATGGAACTACCTACGTACCCAGACAGGGAACGCTGTCTCCTATAACTCCACTGCAAATGGCAGGTCCATCATCACTAGGCCATTATTAAAATCTGAAACAAGAGCTCACTCTAATTATATACAATTATAGCTCGCCTACTTTTAGGTATGCACCGCAGAGTCCCACACTGGGGGTGCAGGAGAGAAAGGGGAAATAAAGGAAATTACCCCCTCCTCTCCAACATGAACCACCCTCCCCCTCCCACCCCCAACGAAAATGAATGCAAGGCATTTTGTGGTGAGTGAAGGGGCTGATGGAGAGAGCCTGAGAGAGAGAGAATGAGAATTTTTTTAGTTTGAGATCCTAGCATTATTATTGCACTACTCTAACCATAGCCCTAGCATAGCTGAAGGCCTAATACAGAACTGATCTGAACATTATTGATGTCATCATGATGTTGTATGCTTGGGTTGTGGTATGGGAAGTAGCTAACATATTTCCTAACTGGTGCATGGTTGAGCAACCTGATGGCCTGCAACATTATGGGTTGGCAAACAACAGTGCATGTGGTAGTGTGGCTGTGGGTGGAGTTTGGTTAAGAGTACTTGGAAGCAGCTTCCCTTGAAGATGGGAAGCACACTACACTAAGTGCCTTCTGCAGGGATTCTAAAAGTACCAAAGAGAAGACCACGCAGAAGCTGACATGAACATCTTTAAGTGATAGTTTGCACGGTTGACACTGTTTTGTGAGTTCAGTCTGCTCTCCATCATTAGCACATCTCTCCTCTATTGCCAATATGCATCGAATAGGCCTTCCTAATGTGCCAACTATGTGCCAGTTCTCTCATCGACAGAGAGTGGCAGCATGTGTGGTTTACCTTACCAAAGATTGGTAATAGTTTCTGCATCACCAGACAAAAATAGCATATCCCACCTCCATTAGCTAGAGCATGTTGAGTAGCTATGTCAGAATGAAACTCCAGCACCTTTCCCCTCAGCTATTACCCATGCAGCCTGTCCTCACTGGCCTGTGCAGTCAGTCTCCTTTCCTCTAGCTTCCAATCTGCAGCTGTTTTCTCGCTATTTCTCTTCACTGATGATCATTCCCATTTTACGTAAGCCCACTTTACAAACATAGAGACGCTGCGCGTGGCAAACCAGGTCTTCAATGGAACCCCCCCCCCCCTTGAGGGCTCACTTCTCTTGCCAATTATGCTATTATTTGCGTCCACATATATCAATAATTTCGGGAACATCAAATAATTTCGGGAACACCAAACATCAAACATTCCCCCCTCCCAGGGTTTCATTTAGAAAATTGTCCAAGGGGGGGGGGCAACTGGAGGAATCTGGATATTGAGGGAGGGGGGCATGATAGTTAAAGATGTGACAAAGTTTCTAATGAATTTAAATAATAGAATTTCCAAGGGGGGGGGGGGGGCAAATACAATTTCCAAGGGGGGGGGGCAAAAAGGTTCCAAGGGGGGTCAGCTGCCCCCACCCCCCACCCCCCTAAATGAAACCCTGCCCCCTCCACCCCCCTACCAAAAACTCTTGCAAGAAACCCTGTATGTATGGTGCGCAGTCAAGCTAACTTTGCCCAAACTTAACGACTCCAGTTGACATGTGGCAGTTATGTACCTCTTTGTTACAACATGTTAGGATTTCTCACCAAAAGACGTTTTCTTTTGTTTGAAGATTAGAAACAGTTCCATAATGTTGAAAAGGAAGCTAATGTGCCCGTTTTGACAAGAGTGAGCGATTTCAGACAGGAAAAACGCTCCAAAACGTCACAATTGGAGCAAAATAGAGCCTGTTTCAGTTAAAAATAGTAAAATTGTGGCCTACCACTGAGCCTGAGGAGGTCAGATGCAAGTAGGTTAATCTCACCCTGTCACAGGGAGCATGTGTGTGTGTGTGTGCATATTGTATGGAAACTGTTGATATCGTTACTGAGCCATTTATCAATGAGAAGAGCAAGAGGAAAAGCCCTTCATAATTCTTCACATTGCAGTTTCACTCTGGATACCTACTCATTGTTTGTACACAGCACAGGGAAATGGCAGTTTCATCACAGGGGGTTTCTTTTAGGCAGGGGGGGGGGAGCTTATGTCCAACCTTTGGAGTTAATTTTACTTCCCCCCACCTTTTAATTAATAAATTTTGTGGTCATAATTTTAAGGCTCTGACATCCTCTTCCATCCTGAGAGGTGATTCTCTACTCACATTCAAGTCAATTATCTCCTTGTTGGCAAACAAATACATACATGTATATGAGTAAGACCATATGGATCTAAGTCATAGAAACTGCAATGAGTCATTTCTTCTCAGTCTAACCTGCCCGTGATTCCTCTTGGAAGGGCAGGCTACAAGTCCAAGGGAGGACTTGGAAGGGCAGGCTACAAGTCCAAGGGAGGACTTGGAAGGGTGGCTACAAGTCCAAGGGAGGACTTGGAAGGGTGGCTACAAGTCCAAGGGAGGACTTGGAAGGGTGGCTACAAGTCCAAGGGAGGACTTGGAAGGGTGGCTACAAGTCCAAGGGAGGACTTGGAAGGGTGGCTACAAGTCCAAGGGAGGTCACATCATCAGAGTGTAAATACCGGCCGAGGGGAAGTATGAAAATTTCTTTCCTTGAAAAAAAAAAAAAAGGAAAAAACAACAAAACAAAAAAAAACAGCCAATGATTGCACCTGCCATCTCTTTCCGGCAGTTGTACTATTTCTAGAAGCTTTTGCTGAGGAAGGCTGCACCGACACCTACATATGCCCGTACATAAATGCTCTGAATCCTTCACCTTTGAGAAGGAGATGCTCCTGGCTGGATTCTTTGTGCCACAAGTTATGTCATTGACCTAGTTGGGCGTGGCCTTTGCTTTGCCTAGTTCAAAAGAGTTGATTCTAATCTATGTGCATTCCCATTGTGCTGAAGTAGCTTGAAAGGAGAGAAAGTTACAGCTGGAGGGGCTATTCCTATAACCAATAGAGACGAGTTAGGGTGGTTACTATTGGAGGGGCAGTTCAATAGAGACTGAGCTAGGGTGGTTACTATTGGAGGGGCAGTTCAATAGAGACTGAGCTAGAGTGGTTACTATTGGAGGGGCAGTTCAATAGAGACTGAGCTAGGGTGGTTACTATTGGAGGGGCTGTTCAATAGAGACTGAGCTAGAGTGGTTACTATTGGAGGGGCAGTTCAATAGAGACTGAGCTAGGGTGGTTACTATTGGAGTGGCAGTTCATATAACCATAGAGACTGAGCTAGGGTGGTTACTATTGGAGGGACAGTCCAATAGAGACTGAGCTAGAGTGGTTACTATTGGAGGGACAGTCCAATAGAGACTGAGCTAGGGTGGTTAGTATTGGAGGGGCAGTCCAATAGAGACTGAGCTAGAGTGGTTACTATTGGAGGGGTAGTTCATATAACCAATAGAGACTGAGCTAGGGTGGTTACTATTGGAGGGACAGTCCAATAGAGACTGAGCTAGAGTGGTTACTATTGGAGGGACAGTCCAATAGAGACTGAGCTAGGGTGGTTAGTATTGGAGGGGCAGTCCAATAGAGACTGAGCTAGAGTGGTTACTATTGGAGGGGTAGTTCATATAACCAATAGAGACCGAGTTAGGGTGGTTACTATTGGAGGGGTAGTTCAACAGACTGGGCTAGGGTGCTTAGGGGAGTTCCTACAACCAATAGACAGCTGGAGAGGGAGTTCCTACAACCAATAGACAACTGGAGTCAGAGTTCCAACAACCAATAGACACTGGTCTAGGGTGCTTACAACTGGAGGGGGTAGTTCCTACCAATAGTAGAGGGAATCATTTTCCACTTCAAATTAGTGCTATTTTCTGTTTCAGGTTTTACTCAAATCCATTTCATTATTTACTTTTATAAAAATTTCCGTTTCAAAATTACCTTCAAGAAAAGAAGTGCAAAAATGAATGCAAAACATTCAGAATAAACTTCCTTGAACTGCTTGGCACATTTGCTCCTCTGCTCCTCGCTGATACACAGCTAACAGGTGCACTTCTCTCGGCCCTGGAGGGACTGAATCTGACAAATCTTTCTTTCATGAGCGTACACTACAGATGCATTAACACTCTGAATGCTGGAGGGTCCATTTAATTTTATTGCCCCACCAGCGAGGAAGATTTTCTTCTTCTTTTCAATAATAAAATCAAACTTGTAAAATATCAAGCCTAAAGGCAACTACATACTCTATATAGAGATTCCACAATTAATTACCCTCTAGGTCTACAACTGCTTAGAGGGAAGTCCCCAGTGCAATGTAAAAGTTATAGCTGCAAACTTCAGCTGTTAGTTAACTCTTTTCAAACCTCCTGGATTTAAGAGAGAATTTGGTTTCACGTAACTGGATTTCTTGATAATCAATTAAGTTTACTCACTTGCTAGAAGGCTAGAGCACCTAGCCAAAATGTTGCATGAGTACATTTAAGTCGGTTAAGCCAGCTATGCCAACTGTGAGAGTTCGTTGAGAATTCATTTGTTTGTTTGCTTGTGTTTATTTTTTTATAAAAAAAATATATGAACTAAAAAAAATTTTTTTTTATTTTTTTTTTATTTTTTTTTTTTTAACAGGATCACCAAACTCCATAGCAATCCTATCCTATGGCCTTGTACTGGGTCAGCCGCAAATTGTGGTAAAGTTTGGTTGCCATGGAAACCGACCACGATGTTATTGTACCTTCAAAAACATTAAAAAACATTAATGATTGAAATTACATAAAATAATTAGGCTGTCTACATTCTGCTAACAACTACTAGTTTCGAGGAGACCACACTTGCACACACTTGACCTGATAACCATATTTGCTTTATCAGCCAACCACCCAGGAAGAATTTACACATGTATTAATTATACAGCCCACCAACTACCCGGGAAGAAGTAGCTAAAACTGCTGGGTATAGTTGATGCTCTGCTAACAAGCTGGCTGAGACCGCACTTACTGTCAGAGCATTCTTCCTCGCTGGTATCCTCCACACCATTCATAAAATTGGAGAGAATGGCAAAGTTTCTTCGCTAAAAGATACCTAGATCCAGCGCTACAATTCTTCCCATTGACGAGGACTGTGTTGGAGTCGACGGTAGACACCCCATGTGTGAAGCCTTCCTCACCACTGGTTTCTCCCACCGACAGGCCAAAAGTCGTCGTGCAACACTCACAAAAAAAAACACTTTATCCAAACTTAGTCCGGCGGACATCACGAACAGATCGTCGGAGTGAAAGTTTTCTTAGTTACTGTCATCTATTTTTTTTGCACATGTGTGGAGGAAGCATTTAGTGGTTTGTTATACAACTCAACGATAGATTTAAAAAAATGGAATTTTCGAAGTGCATGGGCATCATATGATATGCTTACAATGAAATAATCAATGGAAATATGCGAGCTTCTCATTCACACTTCACAATACTAATTCCGTGAATTCCATCGGCTTTCCTGATCACGGAAAACAATTCCCCTACAATACAGTCTGAGCTAGGGTGGGTATACAGGAGGGGTGTGGTTCCTATTTAACCAATACAGTCTGAGCTAGGGTGGTTACTAATACTATTGTAACCAATAGAGACTGAGCTAGGATGGTTACTATTGGAGTTGGTTCCTGTAACCAATAGAGACTGAGATAGGGTGGTTACTATTGGAGGGGTGGTTCCTGTAACCAATAGAGACTGAGATAGGGTGGTTACTATTGGAGGGCTGGTTCCTGTAACCAATAGAGACTGAGCTAGGATGGTTACTATTGGAGGGCTGGTTCCTGTAACCAATAGAGACTGAGCTAGGATGGTTACTATTGGAGGGCTGGTTCCTATAACCAATAGAGACTGAGCTAGGATGGTTACTATTGGAGGGCTGGTTCCTGTAACCAATAGAGACTGAGCTAAGTGCTTACAACAGGAGGGGCAGTTTACAAACTCAATTAGAGGTGCCTCGGTAATGTCAACTGTGCCATGCAAACAGATCTTAGACTGCACACACATTTACACAAACACCTTCGGTGGATACAATCCTGGCCCACCTTCCTTTGTGGCATGAGTGCAAACATGGATGGGACTTCGTATTAATCTTACATGCTGGCCATTTACCTATTTTATTGGGCGGAGGAGGTGGAGGGGGGAAGATCTGGCATTTGGACATGAGAGTTTTTGTCCCGAGTAGATCCACCCACAATCTTTGTATGTATTTGATCACTCACACAGCAGAATCTTGAGAAAGGGAGTCATGTCAGGGGAGTCATGTCAGGTTTGGTTGAATGACTTTCCGCTAATGTTGATCCCTTTTCCCTACTTCTCCCTCGCATGCACGTAAGTCACAACGTATGGGCCATGTGGTCTTGTTGGAATAAAACAGTTTTATGCCAGTTTGCAAGACCCTTCTCCATCTCCCACCCACACACCCACCCACTTGCTCATCATCGTTGTGATGGCTTTATCAAGAAATGGTATTTTGCGATACAAAGTATCAGCCATGGGTACGAAGGAAGTCCGCTGAAAAAGGCAGTATTTGAGAGCCAGCTGAGTCCAAATGAATTATTCATGATTTAAGTGTTAAGTGGTGTTCATTTTGGTAGTAATTAGGATGGCAGGGAGGATTGGTCCTTTTGGTCCTACTTTTACACGCTGTGTTGAATTTGGTAAAGGGTAGACACTTCACTTCTATACCACATGGCACTGTATTTGTCTCCATTATTATTATGGATCTGGTACCACTCCACTCCCACCCAAAACCACTCCTTACAATTCTATGGATGCAATTCTGGTGTAGGTATTGCCAATTCTAAAGCTAGAATGCTTGTAGACATTCTCGATTCTAACTTCTAAGGCAATCCAAAGAGAATAATCCAAAGAGAATTTAATGAGAGCAAAGAGTGCAGCTAGAATGCTTGTAGTCATCCTCGATTCTAATTTCTAAGGCAACCCAAAAGGAATTTAATGAGACCAAGGAGTGTGGCTTTAAAGATATCCTCTAAGGCTGGTTTCCTTGTGGCGGGAAGAGGGTGCTGTGCATTTTAACAAGTCATACTCGTCATATCGTGCTTAGCAACATGTTAAAATACAAGCATCTTACAGAGAAAGAGAAAAAGTGAGGATCACTTATGCACGCTTTGAGAACAAAGGGATGGAGAGAGGAGGAGAGAGGAGGATGGAGAGAGGGGGAAGAGGAGGATGGAGAGAGGAGGAGGAGGATGGAGAGAGGAGGAGGAGGATGGAGAGAGGAGGAGGAGGAAGGAGAGAGGGGGAAGAGGAGGATGGAGAGAGGAGGAGGAGGATGGAGAGAGGAGGAGGAGGATGGAGAGAGGAGGAGGAGGATGGAGAGAGGAGGAGGAGGAAGGAGAGAGGGGGAAGAGGAGGAGGATGGAGAGAGGAGGAAGAGGAGGGAGAGGGGGAGGAGGAGGATGGAGAGAGGGGGAAGAGAGAGAGGAGGATGGAAAGAAGGAGAAGCGAGGGAGAGGATTAGCAAGAGAGGGAGGGAGAAAGGGAGCAAGTGCGCGAGAAAGAGAGGGAGGGAGCAAGTGCCTGAGAAAGGGAGGGAGGGAGCAAGTGCCAGAGAAAGAGAGGGAGCAAGTGTCTGAGAAAGGGGGGAGGGAGCAAATGATGGAGAAAGAGAGAGTACCGCATCTTAGTTTAGTCCCATTGATAGCCCTTTACTGTCATTCATTCTGGGGAGCATCCAATATATCTCAGCTGTTCTGCGGCCACTGGGGGGGGTGGTTGACCTGTACACACTTGTGGTCTGCGTAGGCGCTTGTGACCTTCATGATGTGCTCTGCATCATTTTATTTTTAACATGGAGAAGCTAAGCATTCAGAACTCGGGCTTCTCCGCCTCCTGACATGGAGGAGAGATCACCTTCACACACCCCACTGGTGACGTTGGCTACACACCCTCTTCCGACGTTGATGACACTTCCTTCCGTTGACAGCATCAATTTAGAGCAGCCAGTAATTACATTCCGACAAGGAAATTTTTTTTTTACACGCTTGAGTTTCCAGACGCACGCTGGAAGGAAAAGGATCTGCAACATCAGTCTAACCTTACTCTATCACCTTTAACAGATTTGCTAACTAAAAATAGTTACTTGAAAGTTTTATGTGTTTTGCTAGTGCTGCTCTAGTGTGTACCAATGCCAGGAAGAGTAGCCAGCCACCACAACATTAGCAGTTCCCAAAATAACAGTGAAGCTGCTGAACTTAAAAACAAACAACCTTCTCCAAGGGAGGCAGCCAAGTCAAATCTTTGTAAATCACCAAGTACATTATATACATATGTAATAAAAAGAGAAATAATTATATGCACTGAATTGCCTTTCAAAAGACTTTCACCATAAAATTACAAGCTAGTTACAATTATTGAGTCGGTAGCTAGAGAGCTTACTTTTCCACACAGCAGCTAAGCCTTCTCCAGTCACGTTAACCTCGCTGTTAATGAACCCTGCTGCAACTAATCGGAGAGAAAGAGCTCCAGCTTAGGCCTGCACCCACCGTTCACCGAATACACACAGTATTAACCAGTGCCACTTCGAGTCCGCGGTTGGGACAGTTTTTTTGCGGTTAAAAACGTGAAACGGCGCGGATGACGACCGCTACCAGGTTCTTGTAGCTAGAAGTGAAATTATGGCTAGTGGTAATCTGAAGCAGTTCCTGTACACGTTTTGTGGCAAGAGTCAGATTCAGCCAGCCTACACTTATGAAAGTGGAGAAACAGGCTTTTATTGCGAAGTAGGCGAGATAACATTAGCCAAATTTGTGTGGTCTTAATTAATATTAATATTGGCAGCTGGTCTCGCGTGGAATTATGTAATGAAGTTCTAATGAAGTTCGTTAAATTTGCACTTTTTATATTATGTGGTTGTGGTGGTATTTTCCAGTATATTTTTATGGGAGCTACTGTTCATTGTTTGGTGTGTGTGTGTGTGTTTGGGGGGGGGGGGGGGGAAGATTGCCCAGTCATTGGCTGCAGGACTGTTCTGTTCTTTTCAACGAACTCTCAGTTAACATAATATGGATAGAACATAATATGGATAGCTAGAAGAAACTCTAGAGTGAGTAAATTCAAGTTGATTATAGAAGCCACTGTGTTCTGTAGATTGTTGCTTGTAAATTGTTGTAAATTGTTGCATATGCATTGCATGCCCTCCTTATGTTGCTTTGTAGCATTACCTAAACCACTCAGTTGGTAGATGCAGTATGATGCTGCCATGCTTTAATGTTGTAGCTTTCATTTTTGATGATCATTACCAACCCATCTATTCTTGACTTCTTATCAAGCTTCTTGCTATGCCTATCGTCATGTGTCTGTCTCTCTTTTGTGTAGGTGAGGGTCCCTGGACATGATTTCATTGGCTGTGGTGAGGCGGGAAGCAAGACAAATTCTCAGTCAAAAGCAGCCGAGTCATTTGTGGAATACCTGGTTCATAATGATATGGTTTCCTCCAGTGAATTACCTTTCCCAATACCACAGAGCAGAAACACTCCCTCACAACCTTTGTCCGCCACCATTCCACAACGCCCCTCTAGTCCTACGGGCGATTACTGTGGTACCAGGCCATCTGCTTCACTCTTGCCTTCATCTTTTGAAAGTCGACCTGGACCATCAGCTTCACTCGGAGGTGCTAGTCAGCAGCCAGCCCAAGGTGAGTGTCATGTGATGAACACATGAGCATTGGCCTTTGGACTGCAACTCGTTAATCCTCAACATGTATAATATATATATGTAGGTGTGAAAAGATCTTACAGTGAAATGATTGAGGTAATATATTATTCACAACGTGTGCTGATTGTCTTTGATGAAATTACATCTTCCTTCTCCCTGCTATGCCTCATCTCTCTTCCTCTTTTCCTTGTCTCTTCCCCTCTCATCTCCCTCCCTGTTCTTCCTCACCCACACCTCTTCTTCATTTCCTCCTCTCCTCCTTCACCACCCTCACCTACTCCCCCTCACTACTCCCCTCATCTCCCCTTCGCCTCCCCCTCACTCGCCTTCTCTCCCCACCTCCCCACACACCCTTACCTTCCTCTGATCTCCCCTTCATTTCTTCCTCCTTTCCTCCTCCTCCCCTTCATCTTTTCACCTCCCCCTCGCATTATTTCCTCACCTCTTCCTCCTCCCCTCTCACCTCCTCTTCTCCCCCCCTCACTCCTCTTCCTCTCTCAGGGGGATCTCACTAGTTCTGGTGGTTACACGATGGAGAATTGCAAGTCTCGTCTTCACCTGTTCCTGCAGCAGACCAGACAACCTAAGGACATGCAGATCAGACCCATGGGACCAGATCACAACAGGTGTATGTGGTTGTAGGCATGGTTCACATTAATGATTACACTGAGCATTTTCTCTAGTGGTGGTGTTTGAGCCTCTCTGTATGTTTTGTGTTTTGCAGGACATTTGTAGCAGAGATGACCATCTTTATCCCAAAATTTCATCGCTGTAAGTTAATGACGCAACATAATAATCAGTGTGTTTTGCAGTTGCATGTGGCATACCTTCATGGGGTATGCTTCTATGTGGCATACCTTTATGGGGTATGCTTCTATGTGGCATACCTTCATGGGGTATGCTTCCATGTCACATGAGCACAACTTCCACATACCCATTTCTAGAGCTCATTGAACTCGTCCAACTTCATGGGGTATGCTTTCATGTGGCATACCTTCATGGGGTATGCTTCCATGTGGCTTATGTTTTTGTGGTATGCTTCCATGTGGATTACCTTTGTGTGGTATGCTTCCATGTGGCATACCTTTGTGTGGTATGATTCCATGTGGCATACCTTTGTGTGGTATGCTTGTGGCATACCTTCATGGGCTATGCTTCCATGTGGCATACATTCGTGTAGTATGCTTCCATGTGGCATACCTTCGTGTGGTATGCTTCCATGTGGCATAGCTTCATGGGGTATGCTTCCATGTGGCATACCTTCATGGGGTATGATTCCATGTGGCATACCTTCATGGGGTATGCTTCCACATGGCTTACCTTCATGGGGTATGCTTCCATGTGGCATACCTTCAAGTGACTATGCTCAACTATGTATAATGTATATGAACTACTAAAACAAAAACAATCTCATAAAAATTAAGCTCTTGACTTGTCCTGCGAGAAAGAACAGATCCCTTTACCATTCACAGCTTATTCAAGTATTGGCGAGTGCAGTAGCATATTGGTTTGACTCCTGTTTGAAAATGATACCAGCACACATACACACCACACACAGCATCCCAAGATACCAGCACACGTACACACCTCACACAGCATCCCAAGATACCAGCACACATACACACCTCACACAGCATCCCAAGATACCAGCACACATACACACCTCACACAGCATCCCAAGATACCAGCACACATACACACCTCACACAGCATCCCAAGATACCAGCACACATACACACCTCACACAGCATCCCAAGATACCAGCACACACATGCACACCTCACACAGCATCCCAAGATACCAGCACACATACACACCTCACACAGCATCCCAAGATACCAGCACACGTACACACCTCACACAGCATCCCAAGATACCAGCACACATACACACCTCACACAGCATCCCAAGATACCAGCACACGTACACACCTCACACAACATCCCAAGATACCAGCACACATACACACCTCACACAGCATCCCAAGATACCAGCACACGTACACACCTCACACAACATCCCAAGATACCAGCACACCTCACACCTCACACAACATCCCAAGCAGTGGTTTTGGCAGATTTCAGCTCCAAATTGAATCCTTCACAAAAGTAGTAAATTGGCACCCCAAAATAATGATAAACATCATAAAAAATGTGTGGTCTTCGAAGATCTGTGTATCTATCATCTCTTCAACTTGAGTACCACAAGTCATAACGATTTACTAGATAACTCCAAATCTTCCAAGTGACGTGCAATGACTAAATACACACAAATGGTAAAGGTCATCAACACAATAAACACACTTGTGTTTGTGCAATTATAAAATTAACCCACTCTTGATTCAGTTGATTCAGCTGTTGGGTTTGTGGAGTTCTTGCTCCTGGATGATTGTTCACCAAGTCCAGGAGGCTGTAGCTGATCCTCTACCAATGACTATACAATGACCTCGATAATCAACTTAAAATTTACTCTTGACATTTCGAATGCCCTATATAGCCATCATCAGGAATGGCATCTGGTCGAAACGTCGCGAGAGTAAATTTCAAGTTGTTTAGTGGAGTTGTTTAGTGGAGTTGTTTAGTGGGAAGTTTTCTTTCATTGTAATTTCATTATGTTAACGGAGTGTTCGCTGAGAGTTTCTATAATATCTGGTTTGTGGAGTTCTCCTGGGCAACTGCTACCAAGTCCTTGAAGGAGGCCTAGCTGACTCAGCATGGATACAGTCTGGATAGCATTTTAGAATCTATGAGTCCGTCCACAATATCAGCAAGTTATAGTATGTGCTGATTTACATTGAGTATAATGTGTTCTGCATAGAGTGCAGTCAACAACAGAAGATGTAGTGTATGGCGTGCTGATTTTAGGCAGTGTTCAACAAAGAGTAGCAAGTTAGAAATAGAGTTAAAAAGTGCTGGAGTATAGAAGGCAGTTGGGACAGGTCATAAAGTACTGACGTGGGAGGCTCAAAAAATATTTTGTTGTGGCAATTTTTTTTTTTATGATTATGAAAATACACTCCTTGGGATTTTTTTTAATAGTTCTATGTTGATATCTGGCACACACACCATACAGCAGTGCTTGGAAGTGGAGTTAAGATTTAACCTGTTGATATCTGGCACACACACCATACAGCAGTGTTTGGAAGTGGAGTTAAGATTTAACCTGTTGATACCTGACACACACAGCATACAGCAGTGTTTGGAAGTGGAGTTAAGATTTAACCTGTTGATATCTGACACACACACCATACAGCAGTGTTTGGAAGTGGAGTTAAGATTTAACCTGTTGATACCTGACACACACAGCATACAGCAGTGTTTGGAAGTGGAGTTAAGATTTAACCTGTTGATACCTGACACACACAGCATACAGCAGTGTTTGGAAGTGGAGTTAAGATTTAACCTGTTGATATCTGACACACACACCATACAGCAGTGTTTGGAAGTGGAGTTAAGATTTAACCTGTTGATACCTGACACACACAGCATACAGCAGTGTTTGGAAGTGGAGTTAAGATTTAACCTGTTGATACCTGACACACACAGCATACAGCAGTGTTTGGAAGTGGAGTTAAGATTTAACCTGTTGATATCTGACACACACACCATACAGCAGTGTTTGGAAGTGGAGTTAAGATTTAACCTGTTGATACCTGACACACACAGCATACAGCAGTGTTTGGAAGTGGAGTTAAGATTTAACCTGTTGATATCTAACACACACAGCATACAGCAGTGTTTGGAAGTGGAGTTAAGATTTAACCTGTTGATATCTGACACACACAGCATACAGCAGTGTTTGGAAGTGGAGTTAAGATTTAACCTGTTGATATCTGACACACACAGCATACAGCAGTGTTTGGAAGTGGAGTTAAGGTTAGATATCTGACACACACAGCATACAGCAGTGTATGGAAGTGGAGTTAAGATTTAGCCTGTTGATACCTGACACACACACCGTACAGCAGTGTTTGGAGATTTAACCATAGCCGAGAGAGAGAGAATTGAAAAGTTTTCCATGCTTTAAACATAAAGGTTATCCTTATGTGATACTTTTTGAGTGGGGAGTTTAAAGATCTGCCAATGTCTAGAACAATTTTTGCCTCTTGAGATATCTGCTCTGAGATATCTGCACGTTGATTTCAAGGGTTTGATGTTTTATGTAACAAAAGTAACACTCAACTTCAAGAAGTTCCCATTGCTCATGAAATTCTCAACCTAACTTCATAAAATTTAAATATAATCTTCCCAACAATGACTCGTCTAGACTTGTCTACACCTAAAATTTGGCGAAGATCGCATGAACAATTTTTTTTGTCTATTTCAGTTTAGAAGTTTGTAATGAAAGTCACATAAGTAAGTGTTCTGGACGGGTCTCTGGCAAGGTTGGGCAAGTGACTTTGCAGCCTCAATTGAAAACTTCTTCATGTTCCCACGTGAGGCACAAAAATGATAAAAATGATACACCTTAATTAAAGCTTTGTGGTTCAAAGTTGAGCCCAATGCTGGCTGTAGGTGCCAAATTGTCTCTATCTATAGATGAAAGGTATTGTGATTTGTACATGACCTTGTGGCATCAATCAGCTAATACTATGTCATTAGCACATTGCAAGTCTTATCTGCTTTTTAAAAGAGATCAAGACTTAACAAGTGCACTGCAACAACTTTCCAAACAGGCTTGTGTTCCATTGGGTTTTGATATGCTGCGAGGGGCTACTGTACCTGTCTGGTGCTGAGTGAGGGGCTACTGTACCTGTCTGGTGCTGAGTGAGGGGCTACTGTACCTGTCTGGTGCTGAGTGAGGGCCTACTGTACCTGTCTGGTGCTGAGTGAGGGGCTACTGTACCTGTCTGGTGCTGAGTGAGGGGCTACTGTACCTGTCTGGTGCTGAGTGAGGGCCTACTGTACCTGTCTGGTGCTGAGTGAGGGGCTACTGTACCTGTCTGGTGCTGAGTGAGGGGCTACTGTACCTGTCTGGTGCTGAGTGAGGGGCTACTGTACCTGTCTGGTGCTGAGTGAGGGGCTACTGTACCTGTCTGGTGCTGAGTGAGGGGCTACTGTACCTGTCTGGTGCTGAGTGAGGGGCTACTGTACCTGTCTGGTGCTGAGTGAGGGGCTACTGTACCTGTCTGGTGCTGAGTGAGGGGCTACTGTACCTGTCTGGTGCTGAGTGAGGGGCTACTGTACCTGTCTGGTGCTGAGTGAGGGGCTACTGTACCTGTCTGGTGCTGAGTGAGGGGCTACTGTACCTGTCTGGTGCTGAGTGAGGGGCTACTGTACCTGTCTGGTGCTGAGTGAGGGGCTACTGTACCTGTCTGGTGCTGAGTGAGGGGCTACTGTACCTGTCTGGTGCTGAGTGAGGGGCTACTGTACCTGTCTGGTGCTGAGTGAGGGGCTACTGTACCTGTCTGGTGCTGAGTGAGGGGCTACTGTACCTGTCTGGTGCTGAGTGAGGGTACTGTACCTGTCTGGTGCTGAGTGAGGGGCTACTGTACCTGTCTGGTGCTGAGTGAGGGGCTACTGTACCTGTCTGGTGCTGAGTGAGGGGCTACTGTACCTGTCTGGTGCTGAGTGAGGGGCTACTGTACCTGTCTGGTGCTGAGTGAGGGCCTACTGTACCTGTCTGGTGCTGAGTGAGGGGCTACTGTACCTGTCTGGTGCTGAGTGAGGGGCTACTGTACCTGTCTGGTGCTGAGTGAGGGGCTACTGTACCTGTCTGGTGCTGAGTGAGGGGCTACTGTACCTGTCTGGTGCTGAGTGAGGGCCTACTGTACCTGTCTGGTGCTGAGTGAGGGGCTACTGTACCTGTCTGGTGCTGAGTGAGGGGCTACTGTACCTGTCTGGTGCTGAGTGAGGGGCTACTGTACCTGTCTGGTGCTGAGTGAGGGGCTACTGTACCTGTCTGGTGCTGAGTGAGGGTACTGTACCTGTCTGGTGCTGAGTGAGGGGCTACTGTACCTGTCTGGTGCTGAGTGAGGGGCTACTGTACCTGTCTGGTGCTGAGTGAGGGGCTACTGTACCTGTCTGGTGCTGAGTGAGGGGCTACTGTACCTGTCTGGTGCTGAGTGAGGGCCTACTGTACCTGTCTGGTGCTGAGTGAGGGGCTACTGTACCTGTCTGGTGCTGAGTGAGGGTGTACTGTACCACTGTCTGGTGCTGAGTGAGGGGCTACTGTACCTGTCTGGTGCTGAGTGAGGGGCTACTGTACCTGTCTGGTGCTGAGTGAGGGGCTACTGTACCTGTCTGGTGCTGAGTGAGGGGCTACTGTACCTGTCTGGTGCTGAGTGAGGGGCTACTGTACCTGTCTGGTGCTGAGTGAGGGGCTACTGTACCTGTCTGGTGCTGAGTGTGCAAAATAATGCCGAGAGAAGAAGAATCAAAAGATTGTAAGACAGAGTTGAAGAGCACAAAGCCAAACAGAATGAGTTTGTTCATGCAAGTAGAGCTGAGGGTGTGGAGGCAGCAACAGCACGTGCTCAGGAAGTTCTGCTCAAGCAGCAGAGAGAAGTTATTGCCTGTGTGTGCAGAAACACTGGCAAGCCACAGGAGACACCCCCAAACCCTCTCACCTCTTCTAAGGTATCTTTCACCTCAGCCAATGCCCTTCAAGAGC
The DNA here is from genome assembly GCA_028752905.1 of Cladorhizidae sp. MBARI D1340-BT2. Lineage (NCBI taxonomy): Eukaryota > Metazoa > Porifera > Demospongiae > Poecilosclerida > Cladorhizidae > Cladorhizidae sp. MBARI D1340-BT2. The sequence goes on from JAQNBH010000016.1 coordinate 17,621,403, forward strand.
AGCTAGCAGAGCAGGCGCAGTCTCCCACATAACCTGAACCAACAGAAGGCAGTTTGCCGAGAGCTTGGGAAGAAATTTGAATTTTATGAATCCAAATTCGCCATCACAAAAGAAGTCTGAGCTCACAGCAGAAGAGTGTTTGGAGGTTGCATTCTAAGAGAGAGAGAGGACATCATCAGAATGGCTCCAGGTCGCAAAGACGCCCGAGCAACTACTCGTGATGGAGAAAAGAAACAGTCGCGCCATTTGGTGTGTACGCTGAAAGAGACTCATGCCCTCTTTTGGGCTGATGTTCAGATTGGACCTACCAAGTTCAAAAGTCTACGCCCACCTCATGTGCTTTATTCAAGTCTGACTCCACAGAATGGCTGTGTTTGCCAGTACGAGGACATCATACTTGCACTTGATGCACTCCATAAGTTAGAGCCAGCATTTGAGAAGTCTAGTTTGAAACAACCTGACAGCTGGTGTGCAAGAACCCTAAGACAGAGTGCTGGCTTGACTAGTGCAGGAAGTCTAGTTCTAAAAACCCGACAGCTCAGGAGATGGACTTCTCTGTGTGCTCTCTTTTGATACTAAAAATGTTGCATAGATGTATAACTACGTCAAAGTTGCATGCAGTCAAAGTTTTGTCTCGACATAATGCTCAGCTTTACAGCTCTCTCTGACATGTCCACTTTGTCTCAACCTAACTGCTCAGCTTTACAGCTCTCTCCTGGCATGTCCACTTTGTCTCAACATAACTGCTCAGCTTTACAGCTCTCTCCTGGCATGTCCACTTTGTCTCAACATAACTGCTCAGCTTTACAGCTCTCTCCTGACATGTCCACTTTGTCTCAACATAACTGCTCAGCTTTACAGCTCTCTCCTGGCATGTCCACTTTGTCTCAACATAACTGCTCAGCTTTACAGCTCTCTCCTGGCATGTCCACTTTGTCTCGACATAACTGCTCAGCTTTACAGCTCTCTCCTGGCATGTCCACTTTGTCTCAACATAACTGCTCAGCTTTACAGCTTTCTCCTGGCATGTCCACTTTGTCTCAACCTAACTGCTCAGCTTTACAGCTCTCTCCTGGCATGTCCACTTTGTCTCACAACATAACTGCTCAGCTTTCCTACCTTCTATGTTGAAACAGATGTTCTTGCTCCTCGTGATTCCATTTCCCTTCTTGCTAATACTATTCATGAATTTCCTTTTCTCTCTCTCTATTTAAAAAAATTTCCCCCTGGAATTCTAAATAGTGCTGTTATGCCCTCAGTCTTCACTGCCATAGGTTTGGGGTGAGCCCTCGCCGCCCCCTTAGATCTGTCCCTCACATTTTATCTTGTCACTACTCCAGCTTCTCGGTGGGAGTGTGCACCATGTTGGCACGTGCGAAAACCATCGTGCACATGTGAAGGACTGTCAATGCTTGCGAGTGTGCCACCAATCTACCATGTCTGTATGACAAGGTAGCTACAACATAGAGATAGATAGGTAGGTGCTTCCAAAAGCCACGGAGGCAAAAGGCTGGACTTAGTAAGTGCCAGTCAGCTTGTGGGGGAGGGGGGGGGGGGGGGGGGCAACGAAAGACAGGCAAGGAAGATGTCTCCCTGAAGCTCCCAATCTAGAGTCACACTACACTATACAAGGCTTCATATTATTGTGCCCAAAGTTATGCTCTTGGTCCACCCAGTTATGCACTACACTATACAAGGCTTCATATTATTGTGCCCAAAGTTATGCTCTTGGTCCACCCACTTATGCACTACACTATACAAGGCTTCATATTATTGTGCCCAAAGTTATGCTCTTGGTCCACCCACTTATGCACTACACTATACAAGACTTCATATTATTGTGCCCAAAGTTATGCTCTTGGTCCACCCACTTATGCACTACACTATACAAGGCTTCATATTATTGTACCCAAAGTTATGCTCTTGGTCCACCCACTTATACACTACACTATACAAGGCTTCATATTATTGTGCCCAAAGTTATGCTCTTGGTCCACCCACTTATGCACTACACTATACAAGGCTTCATATTATTGTGCCCAAAGTTATGCTCTTGGTCCACCCACTTATACACTACACTATACAAGGCTTCATATTATTGTGCCCAAAGTTATGCTCTTGGTCCACCCACTTATGCACTACACTATACAAGGCTTCATATTATTGTGCCCAAAGTTATGCTCTTGGTCCACCCACTTATGCACTACACTATACATGGCTTCATATTATTGTGCCCAAAGTTATGCTCTTGGTCCACCCACTTATGCACTACACTATACAAGGCTTCATATTATTGTACCCAAAGTTATGCTCTTGGTCCACCCACTTATGCACTACACTATACAAGGCTTCATATTATTGTGCCCAAAGTTATGCTCTTGGTCCACCCACTTATGCACTACACTATACAAGGCTTCATATTATTGTGCCCAAAGTTATGCTCTTGGTCCACCCACTTATGCACTACACTATACAAGGCTTCATATTATTGTGCCCAAAGTTATGCTCTTGGTCCACCCACTTATGCACTACACTATACAAGGCTTCATATTATTGTGCCCAAAGTTATGCTCTTGGTCCACCCACTTATGCACTACACTATACAAGGCTTCATATTGTTGTGCTCAAAGTTATGCTCTTGGTCCACCCACTTATACACTACACTATACAAGGCTTCATATAAAAAGTTATGCTTGGTCCACTTCTTATAATAGTAATTCACATGCCTATGGGGGAGTGGTTGGGGAGATCCCCCTCTTTACTAGCCCCTGGCATCCCTCCATTCTCCTCCTTGACTCTCGTCCATCAATCCCCACTTCTTCCTCCCTCTTGCCCCCTCTTTCCTCCTCTCTCCTTCTCCGTCTCCCTTCTTTCTTCTCCCCTTCCCTTCTCTCTCCATCACCTTTTCATCCTCCAGCGATCTATGGCAAAGAGCATGGAGGAACTAAGAAGTTAGTGGGCAACAAGCTCTCCCTCAACCTTGTGGCTCAGCTCTTCCAGGTGGGAGCCATCGAACCTTGCAAGTGTCCTGGCAAGAAGGAAAAAGTGGTGAGGAATGTGTTAAATGAAGACAGGGTGTGTGTGTGGAGGATGTGGTGTGACATCTTGTGTATGTGTCTAGGTATAGGTGCTAGTAGTGATGGTTGTGTATGTGTGGTGTGTGATTGTGTGAGGTGATGTAGTGTGTACTGCCACCCTGGTGTGTGTGTGTGTGTGTGCAGGCGGAGTTATGTGTAGTCTCACTCGCACCCGATACTCAAGATAACATCAAGAAACTCTTGGAAGACACGAATATAACCCCAGTACCCCAGGTGAGCTCTAGTGTGGCTGGGATTATAGTACTGTAGACCAGTGCTGGGCTGATCCAGTACCCCAGGTGAGCTCTACCAGTGTGGCTGGGATTATAGTACTGTAGACCAGTGCTGGGCTGATCCAGTACCTGAGGTGAGCTCTAGTGTGACTGGGATTATAGTACTGTAGACCAGTGCTGGGCTGATCCAGTACCCCAGGTGAGCTCTAGTGTGGCTGGGATTATAGTACTGTAGACCAGTGCTGGGCTGATCCAGTACCCCAGGTGAGCTCTACCAGTGTGGCTGGGATTATAGTACTGTAGACCAGTGCTGGGCTGATCCAGTACCTGAGGTGAGCTCTAGTGTGACTGGGATTATAGTACTGTAGACCAGTGCTGGGCTGATCCAGTACCCCAGGTGAGCCTAGGGTGGCTGGGATTATAGTACTGTAGACCAGTGCTGGGCTGACCAGTACCTGAGGTGAGCTCTAGTGTGGCTGGGATTATAGTACTGTAGACCAGTGCTGGGCTGATCCAGTACCCCAGGTGAGCTCTAGGATGGCTGGGATTATAGTACTGTAGACCAGTGCTGGGCTGATCCAGTACCCCAGGTGAGCTCTACCAGTGTGGCTGGGATTATAGTACTGTAGACCAGTGCTGGGCTGATCCAGTACCTGAGGTGAGCTCTAGTGTGACTGGGATTATAGTACTGTAGACCAGTGCTGGGCTGATCCAGTACCCCAGGTGAGCCTAGGGTGGCTGGGATTATAGTACTGTAGACCAGTGCTGGGCTGACCAGTACCTGAGGTGAGCTCTAGTGTGGCTGGGATTATAGTACTGTAGACCAGTGCTGGGCTGATCCAGTACCCCAGGTGAGCTCTAGGATGGCTGGGATTATAGTACTGTAGACCAGTGCTGGGCTGATCCAGTACCCCAGGTGAGCTCTACTAGTGTGGCTGGGATTATAGTAGTGTAGACCAGTGCTGGGCTGATCCAGTACCTGAGGTGAGCTCTAGTGTGGCTGGGATTATAGTACTGTAGACCAGTGCTGGGCTGATCCAGTACCTGAGGTGAGCTCTAGTGTGGCTGGGATTATAGTACTGTAGACCAGTGCTGGGCTGATCCAGTACCCCAGGTGAGCTCTAGTTTAGCTGGGATTATAGTACTGTAGACCAGTGCTGGGCTGATCCAGTTTCCCCACCCTGAACCTTGCTCTTACCACCTTTAGCTTCAGATATAATTATTTTTCTCCTTATTGGGAGAGAAGGGGGGGGGGGGGGGAGTGACCACTTACTGCCGATGTCTCTTTCTTAGCGAGTATGTTTTAGGGTTAGTGCTGTGCATGGTTGGGGCATTGCTTGCATGGGTGATGGTGTATGCTTTAGCTGCGCTATAATACTCCCACTCACACTTCTTTCCTCTCCGCTGAGTAATTTTTCATGTTATATACACTTGTCCTTTTAGCCTGCCAACCCCGAAGAGCCAACCTCTCTTCTCCTTCCGTTACCAAGCCCAAAGGCTGATCCTGGATACAGTTCCCGTTTCACTGGTGTTGTGGAATGGAGACCGCCTCACATAGACTGGAACCCATGGACTTGCCGTAGTGCGTACCAGTCGTCCGGGCCCTACAGCGCCATGGAGCCGGAGGCTCGGAGCAAGATGCTCAGCAGGAACTTGTGCGAGGATTTGTCTCGGCGCAAGACAAACGACTTGAGACTCCTGAACGTATGCCTGCATGTTTGAAATGAACTTCCTGTGACTTCCTTCTTGTCAGTCATTGTGTTGCCCCTCCCTCAGTTGGTTAAGGACTGCTTCACTCTGCGAAAAATGGACGGAAGCATTAATACATGCCATTTCTTAAGCCATCGCTCGCTCGAGTGGCTAGTCCACTACAGGGAGTGCTGTAATGAGATTCATAAAGCAATAATCACAAAAATTCTAGACCCAACGTAAACAATTGCTCCAAGTTTGTAGATTGCCTGTTGCTTTTGAGGTGAGCTACTACGGAATGAGCGTGTTTGTGAGGGTAGAGTGCGGTTTTCTGTTGTTGTAGAGTTGGAAGCTTATGGTGATCGAGCAGCAGCTGCAAGTCACCCGTTTAGCTGCTAGTCTGGGGAGGAGCCGAGCAGGAACCATGCGATTGGCAACATCGAGTGATGTGCAAAGTTCACTTTTAATCTTGCAAAAACAGTACTTGTCGAGACTCAACATGTGATTGCTCCTCTGACACAGTTGCGCGTGTTGTAGTGATGCGTCATTGGTGTGCCAGTGACTAGCATTCACCTCTGTGTGAGATATTGTACGCCAGCATTTCTGTTTTTCTCAATACAGCTTGACTGTCACCAAGATCTCTCACTACTATCTCTCTCACCTACCATCTCTCTCCTTCCATCTCTCTCACCTACCATCTCTCTCCTTAGGTCTTACCTTCCATCTCTCTCACCTACCATCTCTTGCTTCCATCTCTCTCACCTACCACTCTCCTTATGTCTTACCTTCCATCTCTCTCGCCTACCATCTCTCTCCTTATGTCTTACCTTCCATCTCTCTCACCTACCATCACTTGCTTCCATCTCTCTCACCTATCATCTAATGTGTAAAGATCATGTTGTCAAGACAAAGACGAAGGAGGGAGTCAGAAAGAAAGGACTTGCTACGAGTTTCTCTGCAGCCAAGTGCTGGTCACTCATGTCTGAAAGATCAGGCCTGCTCTGAATATTCCTGCAGAGCCATTCCTGGCTGGAGCATGTCTGAAAGATCAGGCCTGCTCTGAATATTCCTGCAGAGCCATTCCTGGATGGAGCAGGTCACTCCTGTCTGAAAGATCAGGCCTGCTCTGAATATGTCCAACAGAGCCATTCTGGTCACTCATGTCTCAAACACAGAGCAACCAACAAGAGTCTGAAATCCAGGTGGCGCTTTAATCGCTCCTTCCTGTCCTTACATGGCAGCTCCAAAGGATGCAGGACAGCTGCCTGCAGCCAACACCCACAATCCAGACCACATAATCCCCCCTCACTTCCGTCAAGAACCCCGAGCCAATAAGGCCTGGCCCACCTGAATGTGTTGGAACAACACAGGCGTTGGCTGGTGTGAAGCGCTGGTGCAGGAATGGGGATTTAGTAGCGATGGTCTGACCGAGTGCGACTGTGAGGAGAGGTACAAACCATGAACCACCTCCTAAAATGCCCGCCCTCTACCAGCAGAACAATGATTTGGCAAACTTCAACAGCACATGTGGACAAGAAGGATGCAGTGACTCAGAGCAAGAAGGATGCAGTGACTCAGAGCAAGAAGGATGCAGTGACTCAGAGCAAGAAGGATGCAGTGACTCAGAGCAAGAAGGATGCAGTGACTCAGAGCAAGAAGGATGCAGTGACTCAGAGCAAGAAGGATGCAGTGACTCAGAGCAAGAAGGATGCAGTGACTCAGAGCAAGAAGGATGCAGTGACTCAGAGCAAGAAGGATGCAGTGACTCAGAGCAAGAAGGATGCAGTGACTCAGAGCAAGAAGGATGCAGTGACTGGTGAGCAAGAAGGATGCAGTGACTCAGAGCAAGAAGGATGCAGTGACTCAGAGCAAGAAGGATGCAGTGACTGGTGAGCAAGAAGGATGCAGTGACTCAGAGCAAGAAGGATGCAGTGACTCAGAGCAAGAAGGATGCAGTGACTCAGAGCAAGAAGGATGCAGTGACTCAGAGCAAGAAGGATGCAGTGACTCAGAGCACGAAGGATGCAGTGACTCAGAGCAAGAAGGATGCAGTGACTCAGAGCAAGAAGGATGCAGTGACTCAGAGCAAGAAGGATGTGACTCAGAGCAAGAAGGATGCAGTGACTCAGAGCAAGAGGGATGCAGTGACTCAGAGCAAGAAGGATGCAGTGACTCAGAGCAAGAAGGATGCAGTGACTCAGAGCAAGAAGGATGCAGTGACTCAGAGCAAGAAGGATGCAGTGACTCAGAGCAAGAGGGATGCAGTGACTCAGAGCAAGAAGGATGCAGTGACTCAGAGCAAGAAGGATGCAGTGACTCAGAGCAAGAAGGATGCAGTGACTCAGAGCAAGAAGGATGCAGTGACTCAGAGCAAGAAGGATGCAGTGACTCAGAGCAAGAAGGATGCAGTGACTCAGAGCAAGAAGGATGCAGTGACTCAGAGCAAGAAGGATGCAGTGACTCAGAGCAAGAAGGATGCAGTGACTCAGAGCAAGAAGGATGCAGTGACTCAGAGCAAGAAGGATGCAGTGACTCAGAGCAAGAAGGATGCAGTGACTCAGAGCAAGAAGGATGCAGTGACTCAGAGCAAGAAGGATGCAGTGACTCAGAGCAAGAAGGATGCAGTGACTGGTGAGCAAGAAGGATGCAGTGACTGGTGAGCAAGAAGGATGCAGTGACTCAGAGCAAGAAGGATGCAGTGACTCAGAGCAAGAAGGATGCAGTGACTCAGAGCAAGAAGGATGCAGTGACTCAGAGCAAGAAGACCTTCCATCTCTCCTTCTCCAATCACATTATCCTTCTTTTCTTTCGTTTGCTCCTTTCCTCTGTAACCACTCTCCCTGCATCTCTCTCCCTGCCATTTCTTGTCCGTCCATCTATTCTTCTTTCTCTCCTTCACTCTCATCTCTCTCTCTTTCCCTCCCCCCCCCCCTCAACCTTCTTCAGAGTCTGGAGGAGCGCCAATCACTGCCTATCTCCGAGATGGCGTCTGAGATTGTAGCGACGGTGGAGCGTAACTCCGTGGTGATTGTGCGAGGGAACACTGGCTGCGGCAAGACCACACAAGTCCCCCAGTTTCTGCTGGACAACAGCATCGCCATGGGGGTGGGAGCTAGCTGCAACATTGTGGTTACACAGGTGGGTACATACTGGGAGTGTATCATCTACCAGAAGGGACAGGGACTTAAAGAGGGGGAGAAGAGGGAGTATCCCTCACCCCCTTCCCCTCCAAGACCACTATTATAGACATGTACATGTACATATGAAAGTGGGTGCAACATGACACATCCCGTACCTGACCAAAGTGATTCATGTATGAAACCATGGTAATCACACCGTAAGAGCTTGTTGCTAAGCATGTATGTTACCTCTTGAATGCTGGAAGCAGCGATCATTGTAAATCTCCACACACACATACACACTCACACACACACACACACACACATACAGAAGTTTTTTTATATCAAATATCAAGAGATTTACTTCAAGAGATTCACTTCTCCAGAAGCAGCCAACTCTGTTATTTTTTTGCTGTGGTTATATCCATCAAGATCTAGAACCTGGTGAGTATAAATAAATATCCGAGACCCTCCATTGCAAGCTACTAAAGTTTCTACACCGCTCATGCTAGCCACACAACTTACTTACCTACCTGAACCTCGAAAGAGCTATCAACCTCAGCTGTAGCTGCATTGCTCTAGGTTCAGTCCGAAGAAGGAAGTCCACATGAAAATCCAAGAGCCCACAGCTTAGGCTGTGTATATGTAATACGTCAATACGGTGTTTGATTGCTGTGAGACAGTAAACCAGCTGTAGCTACGTATGACTGCTGCATGGTTTAGGTTTGATCCATAGAAAGAGCCCACGGATTGACATGTTCAACATGTTGTGGTGAACACGTATATTTGTTCACCACTTTCATGAAAGCTTTTGTTAAGCACCTACTTCACTACAATACCCTTCTCATTAATCAACTTGAAATTGTACATCAGGAATAATGAGACTCTAAAGACTCGCGTAAGCCTGCTATAAACCGGTAGCTAGCTATTCACCACATGCTACAAAACCACACCTCAACACCTCAGCACGCACGACCAGCATGTGAACCAGATGTGGAGGAAAATAATTAATTAATTTAAAAAAATTAGTAATAAATAGTAATAAATAACAATAAGTAATAAATAATAAATAACAATAACAATAATAATAATAATAATAATAATAATAATTATTATTATTATTATAAAAATAATTATAAAAATTATATTAATAAATAAGATGGTTATTGTAATGTTATTATGTCAACAGAGTTCATTGAGAGTAAATAAATATATATAACTAAATAAAATATAAAATAATGTAATAATAATTTAACAACTAACGTGACATCCTGCTTAACAACTAGTGTTGACTGAACCTGATAATTGTGTGTCCGATTATCTTCCTCCATTTTCCTCTTCCTATTCTTTCTCTCTCCATTCATCCTTTCCACTTTCCATCTCTTCCCCTCCCTCCCCACCCCCCCCACCCCCATCTCCGGCAGCCTCGTCGTATAAGTGCAGTGTCCGTTGCCGAGCGCGTGGCAGAGGAGAGGTGTGAGATGCTGGGACAGACGTCTGGCTACAGCGTGCGCTTTGAGTCGGTTCTTCCTCGTCATTATGCCTCCATCTTCTTCTGCACTGTGGGTACGTTAAGGAGTGGTCAAGGTCAAAGTGTAAGGAACCAAACCAACATCATGGGAGGGAGGGGGAGCAGTGATGTTGTTCGGGATCTTGTGCTATATGGTTTCATTTGATATCCTCTTGTGTCTCCTACAGACGGGACTTTTCTCCCGTGAAGAATTATGAGAGAAAGCTGCTAGCTCATGTTTTGACTTTAATGTGGTTTTTGGGTGTGGCTTCAGGTGTGCTACTAAGGAAGTTGGAGGCGGGACTTGTGGGGATTTCCCACTTGGTGGTGGATGAGATTCACGAGCGGGATATAAACGTACGTATGTTCCCCACCTCATCGGAAGTCGTGCACCATCCACCATCTTGGATATTGTGTAGTGGGAGCATTTTGAAAGGGTTTTGTGGAGACAGTTGTTTTCTGGTGGTGGGTAAAGGGTAGCCAAGCCAATCCACCAAAATGGCCTTTGCAAGTTCTTCTCTTTAAATCACCATGTGCGAATCTCTAAGGAGTGTATCTAGTATACTACAGGAAGTGTCTAGCATACTACAGGAAGTGTCTAGTATACTACAAGTCTAGTATACTACAGGAAGTGCTGTAATGAGAATCATAAAATATTTATCCCCGTGAACTCTGGACCTGAGTAATAGAATATGTGCAAAGTCTGTAGCTTACCTATTGCTTTTGAGCTTGGAGCATGCTGGTGGGAGTGGAGGAGTGTGCTGGTGGGAGTGGAGGAGTGTGCTGGTGGGAGTGGAGGAGCATGCTGGTGGGAGTGGAGGAGTGTGCTGGTGGGAGTGGAGGAGTGTGCTGGTGGGAGTGGAGGAGTGTGCTGGTGGGAGTGGAGGAGTGTGCTGGTGGGAGTGGAGGAGCATGCTGGTGGGAGTGGAGGAGTGTGCTGGTGGGAGTGGAGGAGCATGCTGGTGGGAGTGGAGGAGTGTGCTGGTGGGAGTGGAGGAGCATGCTGGTGGGAGTGGAGGAGCATGCTGGTGAGAGTGGAGGAGTGTGCTGGTGGGAGTGGAGGAGTGTGCTGGTGGGAGTGGAGGAGCATGCTGGTGGGAGTGGAGGAGTATGCTGGTGGGAGTGGAGGAGTGTGCTGGTGGGAGTGGAGGAGCATGCTGGTGGGAGTGGAGGAGTGTGCTGGTGGGAGTGGAGGAGTGTGCTGGTGGGAGTGGAGGAGCATGCTGGTGGGGGTGGAGGAGTGTGCTGGTGGGAGTGGAGGAGCATGCTGGTGGGAGTGGAGGAGCATGCTGGTGGGAGTGGAGGAGTGTGCTGGTGGGAGTGGAGGAGCATGCTGGTGGGAGTGGAGGAGTGTGCTGGTGGGAGTGGAGGAGCATGCTGGTGGGAGTGGAGGAGTGTGCTGGTGGGAGTGGAGGAGCATGCTGGTGGGAGTGGAGGAGTGTGCTGGTGGGAGTGGAGCGCAAGCTTTCTGTGGGTGAAGAGATGGATATGGTGATAGAGCAGCAGCTGCAAGTCACCAATTTTGCAGCAAGTGTAGGGAGGAGCCGACCTGCCATGACCAACATAGAGGGGTACAGCTAGCGAGGTCAGACAGAGCTCACTTGATCTTTGGCAAATGTTTTGATTAAGTATATGAACAGCATGGGATATCTCCTTTAAAACCCTTTGACCTCTCTAAACTATGCGGGCTCCTTTGACCTCTCTCTCTAAACTATGCAGGCTCCTTTGACCTCTCTAAACTATCAGGCTCCTTTGACCTCTCTAAACTATGCGGGCTCCTTACCTCTCTAAACTATGCAGGCTCCTTTGACCTCTCTAAACTATGTGGGCTCCTTTGACCTCTCTAAACTATGCGGGCTCCTTTGACCCTTTGACCCCTCCCAACTATGCGGTATCTATTGGCAGGTGATGTGTGCACGACTTCCTCTACAACATGTACCATAGCGCTGGGCAGCATATGATCACTTGAATATTTTTCATCTGTGCCTAGGCTATTTCAATGTCGTTGGTGTCTGCAGTGACTGGTGGGTTGGTCTAACAGCAATGTAAGTTCATCTGGTCATGTGACGTCACATGACACACCACCCACCAGGCACTGGAGATGCAACTGATGTCCTCCTGATAAAGTTGGATTTATTTTCATTCAAAAAGTGCTGAATGAAAGTGAAGTCCAAAGTAGATACAATGTTAAGGGCTCTTATTATAACATGATGTAGCTCAATATGTAACATGAAGTGACTTGATGTGTAACATGAATTAGCTCAATATGTAACATGAACGTGAAGTAGCTTGACTTGTAACATGAAGTAACTCGACATGTAATGTGAAGTAACTTGACACGTAACATGAAGTAACTCGACATAAGATGAAATAACTCAACTCATCACATGAAGTAACTTTATGTGAGGTAGTTCTATATATAATATGAACTAACTCAACATAGCAGAGGAAACTCAACATTCATACATGAAGCAACTTGCTGGTCAAACCTACATGTCCAAATGGGGAGTGGTATTGCCATGGCGACAGTTAAGGGGGGACTATACCTGAATCTGGGGGGGAAACGTCTGTTGATTTGGACTGCCCATAACTTTTTTTTAATAATTGCTCTGTCCAAATAATATTATGCTCATATTGTTCCTTGATCTATGTGCTTTCCAATGATATAAGAGATTAGTCTATAGGCATATTTTCTCAGAAGATACATGAAGAAATATCAAGGCATTCCAAAAAACTAAACACTTCTGCCCCAACCATACTTACAAACCAAAAGACCAAAAGCTGTAAATTGGTCTGTGGTTTGCCTAATATTATATGAGCGAGACAATTTTTTTAAAACTTGATGGGTTGTCAAGTTATGGTGATTAGAAGAGGTGATCTTTGCAGATTTATCGTTAAGATCGCGTATTCACTAATACGGCAGGATGCGTCACTCCCCCCAGTTTAGTTATTGTCTCCGCCATTGCTATTAGCTTAGGCAAACCACAGACCAATTTACAGCTTTTGGTTTGTAAGTATGGGTGAGGGGGAAGTGTTGGGGCAGAAGTGTTTAGTTTTTTGGAATGCCTTGATATTTCTGCATGTATCTTCTGAGAAAATATGCCTATAGACTAATCTTTTATATCATTGGAAAGCACATAGATCAAGGAACAATATGACCATAATATTATTTGGACAGAGTAATTATATTTAAAAAAGTTATGGGCAGTCCAAATCAACAGATGTTTTTCTCCCAGTTTCAGGTATAGTCCCCACTTAAGGAACTATTACATACCTTGGTTGCATGGGGGGAGGGGGGTGACAAAATGTTTTTGAGTTACCAAAAATATTGAGGAGTACACTAGCACCCCTATATTAGTTGACCCCTATACTGGTTTGACCCCTATACTGGTTTGACCCCTGTACTGGTTTGACCCCTGTACTGGTTTGACCCCTGTACTGGTTTGACCCCTGTACTGGTTTGACCCCTATATTGAAATAGAGGATAGTAAAGCAAACTAAGCTTATATCTCAGATAAAACAAAACTCACGTTGGCAACTTATTAATATCCTGGTTTCGGCTGATTTTAACCCCCAGAGCACAAGAGTGCCTTTAACCCTTTGCAAAGGTAGCCCCAAAACGATGACATTTTGTCTCAGGATCTCGTATCTATCTGCCTTCCCCTTCATAACGTGCATACAATATATCCATTTACAATATATTAATTGATTTACCAGAAGTCTCCAAATCACTGCAACGGCTGACCATTTCTCTATAAGGTCAAGCACCTGAATAGGTAAAGGTCAACAGTGTTATAAACACACTTGTGGGAGTGCAATGTCAGGTCAAGCTGAGCTGGGTCAGCAAGCAGCTGCATCTTTTGGCTCCTCAGAAGTTTTCTCTTGTGACAATCATTAACACAGAAACGTCAGCAAGACTAGGTAACCATAAAGCACATGTCTGTGTGTTACATGAATACACGGGCTACTGGAGTAATCAACATTTAAATACATGTAATGTCATCTCTGATTGGTTAGTTCTGGCATTACACAGAGTAACTTCTCGTAGATGGCTACAACAACAACAAAAACAACCCCCCCCCCCCCCCCCCCCCCCCCCCCCACACACAAATGGATTGACAAGAAATGATAATGGAAGACCAGTATTATATATGGAGTTCATTATATTAATAGGTAAAGGGTCATCTACATGTTGGGTTGCCTGCATTGGCAAAAGCTTGTTTCATTTCTTGAAAGCACATTTCTTGAAAGCATAAAAAAAAAATATTATGTGATCACTTCCCCCCAAAAATGAAAAAGAATTAACCAATGTAGGCCACATTAATTTACAGGATACTTTACAGGATCCTTTACCAATAAATCCTTTACCAATAAAACCAATAAAGTCAAATATTGTACTGCTTTTTTAGTCCGTATCAAATTTGGCCTTTGTTATATTAATGGGTAAAGGGTCCTGTAAATGTTTATGATCTCATTGTAAAAATTTTTTATTAATTTTTTAAAAAATTTTATATAGTCGAGCGCTCTCAAGAAGCTACTCCGGATAAGTCCAGAACTAGCTAACCATTTACCATATTTAATAATAAAGTCTCGTGGTTCGTAGAGGCAGAACTAGCTAACCATTTACCATACTATGTACATAATAAAGTAGTATGGTTCGTAGGGTGAGGCATGAGGCAGAACTAGCTAACCATTTACATAAGGTCATAATAAAAGTAGTAGGGTGAGGCAGAACTAGCTAACCATTTACACAAGGTCATAATAAAAGTAGTAGGGTGAGGCAGAACTAGCTAACCATTTACACAAGGTCATAATAAAAGTAGTAGGGTGAGGCAGAACTAGCTAACCATTTACACAAGGTCATAATAAAAGTAGTAGGGTGAGGCAGAACTAGCTAACCATTTACACAAGGTCATAATAAAAGTAGGAGGGTGAGGCAGAACTAGCTAACCATTTACACAAGGTCATAATAAAAGTAGGAGGGTGAGGCAGAACTAGCTAACCATTTACACAAGGTCATAATAAAAGTAGTAGGGTGAGGCAGAACTAGCTAACCATTTACACAAGGTCATAATAAAAGTAGTAGGGTGAGGCAGAACTAGCTAACCATTTACACAAGGTCATAATAAAAGTAGTAGGGTGAGGTTTGATATTTTTCACAACCAACCATGCTATATAGCTCATGTTGACGCCATACAATAAGAGTGGGTGAAGAAAAAACACTTTCAAGTAGTTCTAGATGTTTATCAAAAGGCAGTAAGTATATCTAATTGCTCGAACATAGTTAACGATGATCTATATACTACATTCAGAATCAAAATTCCCTACTTCATCTTCCCACTTACTAATCTGATTTGGCACACACTTATTAGCGCAATTTCACTTCTTTTCTTCGCTGCTAGTGAAATTTTTTAATGGCGTTCTGATTGGCTAATAATTGAAGGTATCGTGTCAATAGCTAGGGCCTTCTACTACTGGAAGAAAACTACTGGAAGAAATTAAATTACTCGAGCATACACATGTGCCTATGTATCCATGTATACGCAGCTGAGTCAACCAACAACTTGTTAGTAGTGAAAAATTCAGCTGCTTCTAGCTCAGCGTCGCTCGACTAGTTATGCACACATAAAGCACAAGTAGTCTAATGGCCAATTATTTATTTATTTTCTTTCTGAGAAAAGGATTAGTCACTGCAATACACTGGGCAACCTGGAATCTTCAGATCTGTATATGTACATATATATATAAGCTTCTGCACACACCCTTCCATAATTTCACAAACCCTGATTGTCTTCTCCCCTATAATTTCATAAGCCCTGATTTCCCCCTATAATTTCACAAACCCTGATGGTCTTCTTCCCTATAATTTTATATGCCCTGATTGCCCACTATAATTTCACAAACCCTGATTGTCTTCTCCCCTATAATTTCATAAGCCCTGATTGCCCCTCTATAATTTCACAAACCCTGATTATCTTCTCCCCTGTAACTTTATACGCCCTGATTGCCCCCTATAATTTTACAACCCCTGATTGTCTTCTCCCATATAATTTTATAAACCCTGATTGTCTTCTCCCCTATAATTTTATAAACCCTGATTGTCTTCTCCCCTATAATTTTATAAACCCTGATTCTCTTCTCCCCTATAATTTCACAAACCCTGATTATCTTCTCCCCTATAATTTCACAAACCCTGATTCTCTTCTCCCCTATAATTTCATAAGCCCTGATTGCCTCTCCCCATTAGCCCTGAGACCATTATGTTATATCTATTGTCTTAACCAACTATGCTCGTATATGTAGCTATTGTGCTCAAAATTATGCTCATAAATTTGATGAAAAGTATTGTGTAGGACAAGAGTTTATGTGGTGGAAGTAGAACTAGTTCACTGATTATTGTAGTGCAGCATAAGAGATGATTCTAAGTCATTCTGTAGGACACTGTCTTGTTGCTCATTAAATGGAAGTAAATGCACCTCGGAGGCAGCGGAAGCCAGCGGAACTAGCAGGACTTTTGGGGCAGCTCCAGCCCAATATGCAACTCTGAATCATTTCCTATCCACATCGGCATCTGTACACTTCAATGAATAAGTGGGCAGTTTAGTAGGACTTTTGGGGCAGCTCCAGCCCAATATGCAAGCCCTCTGAAGTATTTCCCTTCCACATCGGCGACTGTACACTTCAATGAATAATTGGGCAGTTCACCACTCTTCAGTTTTACTATGAAGTCACGTCGAGGAGGGAAATTCTGATAAGCATTTGATACCTGTGGCACTTGGTGTGTGCTGTCTACCTTCTGCTAACTTGTAGGTGGCTTTCACAGGGTCCCCAAGTCAACAATGGAGGCTAGCTCAAGCAAGAGTGGTACACACACACTTAGGGGGGCTCTGGAGCATGTAGAATGACTTCTTGTTGGAAGGACATATATCTGTATTCCCAGCAAGAAAAGACTCCACATCTCCTAACTGCACAAGTAGTTGGCTAATGACCGCCCATCTACTCCACCACCTAGTTGGGCTATTAGGACTCCATTGCTGTACCTGGTTCATGCTTCCTGCATAGCTTTGCCTTGGGGCTGTGGGAAAACATGGAAACCTGCACAGGTGGAATTGTCAACAACTGGAGTACAAGAGTGGTCTCCAACACTGTATGGGAAAGCATATTACTGAAGTACATACTAGTGTTACAAGTGGCAGGAGAAAGCTGCAGAGCCATATCGGAGTTAGCACAATTTACACAGGCTTTTTACAGCTGTCACTGCTTGTGTCAGCTGACTAGCAGCTGTAAAAGCCCATGACCAGCAGCTGTAAAAGTCCATGACCGACCAGCAGCTGTAAAAGTCCATGACCAGCAGCTGTAAAAGCCCATGACCAGCAGCTGTAAAAGCCCATGAGACCAGCAGCTGTAAAAGCTCATGACTAGCAGCTGTAAAAGTCCATGACTAGCAGCTGTAAAAGCCTATGACTAGCAGCTGTAAAAGCTCATGACCAGCAGCTGTAAAAGCCCATGACCAGCAGCTGTAAAAGCCCATGACCAGCAGCTGTAAAAGCCCATGACTAGCAGCTGTAAAAGCCCATGACCAGCAGCTGTAAAAGCCCATGACCAGCAGCTGTAAAAGCCCATGACCAGCAGCTGTAAAAGTCCATGACCAGCAGCTGTAAAAGCCCATGACTAGCAGCTGTAAAAGCCCATGACCAGCAGCTGTAAAAGTCCATGACCGACCAGCAGCTGTAAAAGTCCATGACCAGCAGCTGTAAAAGCCCATGACCAGCAGCTGTAAAAGCCCATGAGACCAGCAGCTGTAAAAGCTCATGACTAGCAGCTGTAAAAGTCCATGACTAGCAGCTGTAAAAGCCTATGACTAGCAGCTGTAAAAGCTCATGACCAGCAGCTGTAAAAGCCCATGACCAGCAGCTGTAAAAGCCCATGACTAGCAGCTGTAAAAGCCCATGACTAGCAGCTGTAAAAGCCCATGACTAGCAGCTGTAAAAGCCCATGACTAGCAGCTGTAAAAGTCCATGACCAGCAGCTGTAAAAGCCCATGACTAGCAGCTGTAAAAGCCCATGACCAGCAGCTGTAAAAGTCCATGACCAGCAGCTGTAAAAGCCCATGACTAGCAGCTGTAAAAGCCCATGACTAGCAGCTGTAAAAGCCCATGACCAGCAGCTGTAAAAGCCCATGACCAGCAGCTGTAAAAGTCCATGACCGACTAGCAGCTGTAAAAGCCCATGACTAGCAGCTGTAAAAGCCCATGACCAGCAGCTGTAAAAGCCCATGACTAGCATCTGTAAAAGCCCATGACCAGCAGCTGTAAAAGCCCATGACCAGCAGCTGTAAAGCCCATGACTAGCAGCTGTAAAAGCCCATGACTAGCAGCTGTAAAAGCCCATGACCAGCAGCTGTAAAAGCCCATGACCAGCAGCTGTAAAAGCCCATGACTAGCAGCTGTAAAATCCCATGACTAGCAGCTGTAAAAGCCCATGACTAGCAGCTGTAAAAGCCCATGACCAGCAGCTGTAAAAGCCCATGACCAGCAGCTGTAAAATCCTGTGACCAGCAGAGGAGAGCAGCACTAGTGAGTTGCAGAGGACATTAGCACCAGTGGTAGCAGCGGACAGTGGTAGCAGAGGAGAGAAGCTACATATCAATCTCATATTAACTTTTCTTGTTTCTCTTTGGAAGCGGCTGAGCAATGTGGCTCCTCAGTCAGAATGGACAGACAGTAAAGAACTTGTTCAGCATGGGAAATGGAATCAAATGATGTGTAGGTTATTTTTAGGACTCTTAATCTACTGCACTGTGTGTATTACTGTGTCCAGGTGCAATGGTCAGGTAATCTACTGCACTGTGTGTATTACTGGGTCCAGGTGCATTGGTGTGTAGTGTTCAGGTAATCTACTGCACTGTGTGTATTACTGGGTCCAGGTGCATTGGTGTGTAGTGTACAGGTAATCTACTGCACTGTGTGTAGGTGCAGTGGGTGTAATGTGCTGTGAGCTCTAGATAGTATATTATGCAACCCTTCAATATTTATTGTGGTCTGTCTCTTAGCTTTGCCCATGAACCCCTCGAGGTGAATGCCAGAGTTGCATTCTACAATCCCGATATGTCTTTCTTGATTCCTGTCTTGTGATCCCGCTCTCACTTCCTGGTGTGTAGTCGGACTTCCTGTTGGTGGTGCTGCGGGACATGGTGCGTACCTTCCCTAGTCTGCGAGTGGTGCTTATGTCTGCAACCATTGACATCGGCCTCTTCTCAAAATACTTTGGAGGCGCTCCGGTTGTGAACATCGAGGGACGGCCTTACCCTGTGGAGCGTCAGTAGGGACACGGGAGTGGGGGGGGGGGGGGGGGGGGGGGGGGGAATATGGGGATATACTCTACTATAAAATATCTTAGGTTGGAGATGAAAGACAATGAGAGCATTAAGGTAAGGGTTAAGGGGGGACGATGCTAAATTTAATTTTTTTTATAACCCGTGGTTACAGCTCCGTAGATTCTGCAAACTTCATGCTATGGACTTGATATATAGCTCAAAAGATAGGTCTCTCTGTGTGCTCTCTTTTGATACTAAAAATGCTTCATTAGATATAACTATAGGCAAGTTACTAGACCCTAAAGCGGAGGGACCTCAAAAATCTGAATCACCGCAACCTCCACAGAAACCACTCCGAGTTGCAAATCAACGCCCTCAATTTTGCACCCACGTGTCTGACCAGTAATAAATTTTTAACGCCTATTCAAATGAGTTAGTGCGTGCTCTAGAGCTTCCTCTAGCCACTCGTACCATTTTCAATTTTTTTGCACTTTGCAACTCGGAGTGGTTTCTGTGGAGGTTGCGGCGATTCAGATTTTTGAGGTCCCTCCGCTTTAGGGTCTAGTAACTTGCCTATAGTTATACCTAATGAAGCATTTTTAGTATCAAAAGAGAGCACACAGAGAGACCTATCTTTTGAGCTATATATCAAGTCCATACCATGAAGTTTGCAGAATCTACGGAGCTCTAAAGTTGTAACCACGGGTTAAAAAAATTTAGAATCGTCCCCCCTTAAATGAGATTAGGCCATAGAGGGATGTTAAGGGTTAAGTGAGATTAGGCCAGAGAGGGTTGTTAAGGGTTAAGTGAGATTAGACCATAGAGGATTTTTAAGGCTTAAGTGAGATTAGGCCAGAGAGGGTTAAGGGTTAAGTGAGATTAGGCCAGAGAGGGATGTTAAAGGTTAAGTGATATTATGTCAGAGAGGGTTTTTAAGGGTTAAGTGAGATTAGACCATAGAGGATTTTTAAGGGTTAAGTGAGATTAGGGTTGTTAAGGGTTAAGTGAGATTAGGCCAGAGAGGGATGTTAAAGGTTAAGTGATATTATGTCAGAGAGGGTTTTTAATTAAGGGTAAGTGAGATTAGACCATAGAGGAATTTTAAGGGTTAAGTGAGATTAGGCCAGAGAGGGTTGTTATGGGTTAAGTGAGATTAGGCCAGAGAGGGATGTTAAGGGTTAAAGGAGGTTCGGATAGGGTGAGATATTAAGGGTTCAGGAGGGATATTAACTCATCCTACCACTCCATTTGATTAGTGATCATACATGTATGTACTGTACATACACAATCGTGTATATTGTATTTATGATCATTTACAAATTTGTGGGTGTATTACTGAAATGTTCAACAGATTAATCGCAGTGGGCAGCTTTAAGTTTTCTGGTAATAAGAATGGTTCTATATACAATTTTTTTTTTAAGTACCCATATTTGAATGCTTGTACTAATAGCGGAAATATTAGTACTAAAGGAGAGCAAATAAATAGAGTGAGAATTTTTTAATGTTCGAACTCAGTTGGAAGAGGGTTAGGTGAGATTATAACATAGAGGGGTGATGAGATTACCACAGGCAGGGTTAAGTAAGATCAGTGCTGGAGTGAAGGATTAAGTGGGATTAGGACAGAAGGAGCTAAGGGTTAAGTGGGATTAGGACAGAAGGAGCTAAGGGTTAAGTGAGATTAGGACAGAGAGGTGTGAAGGATAGGAACGAGCATGCCAAGTGAAAGTGCCCCACCCTCTGGTTGTGCAGGCTATTTCCTGGAGGATGCTATTGAGATGACCAACTTCAGGCCCACCCCCAACGATAAGAAGAGGAAAGTGAAGGAGTCCGAGGGTGAAGTGGACAAAGATTATGTGAGTCAGCTCCCTTGCCATAACGACCGCTAACACTTTCCCTAGACGCTACCGCTAACACTTGCCCTAGACTCTGCCTCCACCACTTGCCCTAGACTCCACCTCCACCACTTGCCCTAGACCCTGCCTTGCCTTAGACTCCGCCTCCACCACTTGCCCTAGACTCCACCTCCACCACTTGCCCTAGACTTGACCTCTACCTCTTGCCCTAGACCTGCCTTGCCCTAGACTCTACCTCTACCACTTGCCCTAGACTCCACCTCTACCACTTGCCCTAGACTCCACCTCCACCACTTGCCCTAGACTTGACCTTCACCTCTTGCCCTAGACCTGCCTTGCCCTAGACTCTACCTCTACCACTTGCCCTCATTATTTGTAGCTATTGACTTGATGCTAACCTCGGTCAGGACTGGGCCGTTTGGAGATACCCCCTAGCCTTACTAAACCATAAGGCTGGTTCACATTGGTGCTGGCAATGTTGCACTGCACCACTTCATATCTCTGTCTAGAGCATCACTTCATATCTCTGTCTAGAGCACCACTTCATATCTCTGTCTAGAGCACCACTTCATATCTCTGTCTAGAGCACCACTTCATATCTCTGTCTAGAGCATCACTTCATATCTCTGTCTAGAGCACCACTTCATATCTCTGTCTAGAGCATCACTTCATATCTCTGTCTAGAGCACCACTTCATATCTCTGTCTAGAGCACCACTTCATATCTCTGTCTAGAGCACCACTTCATATCTCTGTCTAGAGCACCACTTCATATCTCTGTCTAGAGCACCACTTCATATCTCTGTCTAGAGCACCACTTCATATGTCTGTCTAGAGCATTACTTCATATCTCTGTCTAGAGCATCACTTCATATCTCTGTCTAGAGCATTACTTCATATCTCTGTCTAGAGCATCACTTCATATCTCTGTCTAGAGCATTACTTCATATCTCTGTCTAGAGCACCACTTCATATCTCTGTCTAGAGCACCACTTCATATCTCTGTCTAGAGCACCACTTCATATCTCTGTCTAGAGCACCACTTCATATCTCTGTCTAGAGCATCACTTCATATCTCTGTCTAGAGCACCACTTCATATCTCTGTCTAGAGCACCACTTCATATCTCTGTCTAGAGCATCACTTCATATCTCTGTCTAGAGCACCACTTCATATCTCTGTCTAGAGCACCACTTCATATCTCTGTCTAGAGCACCACTTCATATCTCTGTCTAGAGCACCACTTCATATCTCTGTCTAGAGCACCACTTCATATGTCTGTCTAGAGCACCACTTCATATCTCTGTCTAGAGCATCACTTCATATCTCTGTCTAGAGCACCACTTCATATCTCTGTCTAGAGCACCACTTCATATGTCTGTCTAGAGCACCACTTCATATCTCTGTCTAGAGCATCACTTCATATCTCTGTCTAGAGCATTACTTCATATCTCTGTCTAGAGCATTACTTCATATCTCTGTCTAGAGCATTACTTCATATCTCTGTCTAGAGCACCACTTCAGCTGGCATACATACCTCTTTTTACAGTTTTTTCCCCTCTTTTTTTCCTTTCCTCCCTTCAACTGAACTACTTGGTTGAAAAGTTGGGGGGGGGGGGGGTTAAATAGAGAGAGAGAGTCTATTTCATTCTCTTCTCACTCTCACCCTCAATGCCTGGAACTCTGAACCCCATTCATTCAACCCCTGAACCCCATCCATTCAACCCCGATATTCCACACCTAGCACAATATCCAGCAATGGGCCACAAAGATGATGGTCGCTGCTTGAGCTCGAACTTTTCGCTATAATGAGGAGGAGGAACAATTTGCACTTCGACTCACAGAGGCATTAGAGGAGTACCTGTCAGACAGGGGCATTAGAGGAGTACCTGCCAGACAGGGGCATTAGAGGAGTACCTGTCAGACAGGGGCATTAGAGGAGTACCTGTCAGACAGGGGCATTAGAGGAGTACCTGCCAGACAGGGGCATTAGAGGAGTACCTGCCAGACAGGGGCATTAGAGGAGTACCTGTCAGACAGGGGCATTAGAGGAGTACCTGCCAGACAGGGGCATTAGAGGAGTACCTGTCAGACAGGGGCATTAGAGGAGTACCTGCCAGACAGGGGCATTAGAGGAGTACCTGTCAGACAGGGGCATTAGAGGAGTACCTGTCAGACAGGGGCATTAGAGGAGTACCTGTCAGACAGGGGCATTAGAGGAGTACCTGTCAGACAGGGGCATTAGAGGAGTACCTGCCAGACAGGGGCATTAGAGGAGTACCTGCCAGACAGGGGCATTAGAGGAGTACCTGTCAGACAGGGGCATTAGAGGAGTACCTGTCAGACAGGGGCATTAGAGGAGTACCTGTCAGACAGGGGCATTAGAGGAGTACCTGTCAGACAGGGGCATTAGAGGAGTACCTGCCAGACAGGGGCATTAGAGGAGTACCTGTCAGACAGGGGCATTAGAGGAGTACCTGTCAGACAGGGGCATTAGAGGAGTACCTGTCAGACAGGGGCATTAGAGGAGTACCTGCCAGACAAGGGCATTAGAGGAGTACCTGTCAGACAGGGGCATTAGATGAGTACCTGTCAGATAGGGGCATTACAGGATGTTGTTAGACAACCTCCCATATGCAAGGGAAGTTTATGACAACCTCCATCAATATTTTATCTTTCACCAATCGAGCGTAAAGCTTACCATTAACAAGTATAACCCACTGGTCCGGGAGACCAACACAATCAACGAGGCGCACAGAACTCGAGGCTATTCAAGCGCAGAGTTACAGTGTTCACAACATCACAAAAACAAAGTGAGGTGTCGTAGCACGGTCCTGCAGCCGTCGTGGACGCCTTGCCGCTGTATTGATGGGCGTGTCAAATACACTTCTTTCTCTACCCCCACATCTAACCCATCCAGGAGAACCTGAACTTCTGTGCCGAGCCGTACTCCCTGCCCACACAGAACGCTATCAGGCAGCTCTCGGAGAATGACATATCTTTTGAGATCATCTCCACCTTGCTGGGTTACTTCAGGAGCCTGAACAATCCAGGGTCGGTCCTTGTCTTCCTGCCAGGATGGAACACCATCTTCACCTTGTTGCGCTACCTCACCCAGGACCCTGTGTTTGGTAAGGGTCATCACACCTAGTCTCGTCGTAGTGTAACATGCACGAATATTTGTTATGTTATGCCTGTCACATACACGGACTCGGTATTTGGTGGGTTTTGTCAACCTGGTTATGTCATACGCAGTGATCCTGGGTTTGGTAAGGGGGTCATCACACTGAGTTTCATCGTAGTATGAAACGTGCACGAATATTTGTTATGCTATGCCTGTCACATGTGTGGACTCGATATTTGGTAGGTTTTGTCAACCTGTTTATGTCACACGCAGCGCAGTGTTGCCATGGTAATTTCCAAATTAATCGCTTGTGTTATCCAAAAAAATTGGCAACAAACAATCCAAACAAAATCCAAACAACAATTTCATGAGAAATAACATACTAAAGTGTGTTCATAGCATTTACACATGTCTTTAATAGTTCAGTGTTCGGTTTAAATTCATAGCATTTTTGAGGAACATTGAATTGCACTGTTAAAAGTGAATTTAATGTAGACATTTCTAGTCTGTTTCTGTGCTTCGTTTTGTTGAGACCAAATGTGGCTGAATAAACGTTCGGTATTCATTGCCATGGGGTATATATAACTAGAATGGCTTTTGCGAGTTTTGCTAATGTGGAGTAGCGATACTCAGTTTCCAAGCAGTCTTTGATTTGGCTGATTGCATGCCATTACTTATCCACCTCTGTGATGGCCGTGACTTTAGGAGGTAATGGCGAAGTGCAGAAATCCATAAATTCCTCTTGAAGGCTAGGTTTGTCACCAACTTGAACTATGGTACCTGAGGAACACACTCTGCTGCAGCAAGCACCTGACCAGCCATTACTGTATTGTTGTAAGCCTGGTTGAAGCCATTTGAGATTGGAGAGTACCTTGTGACTCATAGGTAATCGTTTGACAGCTCCCTTGGCTGCAGCAATCCACCAAGCTTGGATAGTCTCCCTAAATGTTCTCACATCTTCAGATGATAATCCATCCTCTTCTTCAATGTATGATAGTGTGTTGTGACCTACGAAAACTTCGTGTAAAGGGAGATACTCTTCTGAGATCAATACACACTTGTGAAACATGTTCAGCAGCATACACATACTCAGAATTCATGAACCGCAACAGAAATTTTGGTATTAAGCCATCGAGCTCTTGGTAGAGAACATGAAGAATTGGAGATTGCTGCTGCATGTACCTGTTGACAATTGGTAATGCAGAACATAGAAAGAGCAAGTTAGCTTTGGTCAGAGGCTTTTCAAGTACAATTTTTACTCTTCTCACAGAATCCATATCTGAAGAATCTTCTTCTGGTAACCTTGAAGTACTGGGTTCTGAAGATGCCATAGCTAACTCCATATCTGAAGAATCTTCTTCTGGTAACCTTGAAGTACTGGGTTCTGAAGATGCCATAGCTAACTCTCTCTGACACTCGCTGTGAAAGATTCTAACTCTTGCACAAATCAGGCTTTAAATACCCAACCAGATAGCTCATGCATGAGCATGCACATAGATCAAAGGGTTCTGGCTCTGCAGGCATATTCCTGCACAGACCAGGTGACCACATAATAAGTGTCACAGGGTGCAGGAATATTCCTGCCATACCAAGTGACCACATGAATATTCCTGCACAGACCAGGTGACCACAACATGACCACACTCAGCTTACCACAGAGAATGGTTTTGAAATAGGCTGCACATGGTCTGATATGCATGAAATGTCAAACAATTCTCTAATGATGAAAAACCCAAACATTTATTGATAAAATCCAAACATAAAATAACATAAAATTTAAGGGTCAAAAATCCAAACAAATCCAACACTATGGCAACACTGTGTGGCGCATTCATCCTTGGTTTGGTAAGGGGTCATCACACGTGTTTGTCAGGTGTGGTCTCATTGTGCCTATAATATATTATGTTTACCTTGTGGAGCCTGTATTTGGTAAGGGATTGTTCATTAATACAGTTACAAGTACATGTTGCTGTTGGACGTGCTTGTGTGGTATTTCTTTCATGTCCTATTTTTGATAAGGGTCATCAATACCATTGTTGCCATAGCTAGCTCCACCATGTGTACATGCCCAGTGTGGTATCTAGACAGTGCAAAGCTTGAGGAAAGAAAACCGGCTGCAGTGGCAAGTGAGAAGTTGTATGGTAAATAGCTGAAGAATGCTGGATTCTGACATAGTTGATCAGCGTGCTCGAGCCATGGAGGTGTGATACTGCCTTAATTAAGAGGAGCATTTTCCATTTTAAGATTTTTTTTTTTAAGTACCTGAAATTTTAACTATCATAACTTTTTTTTGTTATTTGTGTGTAAATTCCGGTAACAAGTTTTTTTCCCTTCCAAGAGCTGTTCAATATCTACTTTATGGAGGCTAGTGAGTGAGTCTTGAAGATTCATGGAGCAATAGACGCACAAAAAGTTACGATGATGACAAATTTCAGTTCCAAAAATAATAAATAATAAAAAAAATAATGGGTTAGCCCCTGGGCTACATTGGAAATGATTGTCTCGGTGAATCTGGAGAATATCTGAGCGGACTCACCCCTCAACCGTGCACAAGTTCGGAAGTTCGGAATCTCTAAGGAATATAATGTGTACCATTCTTGACTGCTTCTCTTATCATAATCCAAGCATTAAAATAATGATGACATCAATAGTATACAGATCAGTATAACTATTAGTATACAGATCAGTATAACTATTAGTGTACAGATCAGTATAACTGTATTAGTGTACAGATCAGTATAACTGTATTAGTGTACAGATCAGTATAACTGTATTAGTGTACAGATCAGTATAACTGTATTAGTGTACAGATCAGTATAACTGTATTAGTGTACAGATCAGTATAACTGTATTAGTGTACAGATCAGTGTAACTGTATTAGTGTACAGATCAGTATAACTGTATTAGTGTACAGATCAGTATAACTATTAGTGTACAGATCAGTATAACTGTATTAGTATACAGATCAGTATAACTGTATTAGTGTACAGATCAGTATAACTGTATTAGTGTACAGATCAGTATAACTGTATTAGTATACAGATCAGTATAACAGTATTAGTATACAGATCAGTATAACTGTATTAGTGTACAGATCAGTATAACTGTATTAGTGTACAGATCAGTATAACTATTAGTGTACAGATCAGTATAACTGTATTAGTGTACAGATCAGTATAACTGTATTAGTGTACAGATCAGTATAACTATTAGTGTACAGATCAGTATAACTGTATTCGTGTACAGATCAGTATAACTGTATTAGTGTACAGATCAGTATAACTCTAGTAGTGTACAGATCAGTATAACTGTATTCGTGTACAGATCAGTATAACTATTAGTGTACAGATCAGTATTAGTGTACAGATCAATATAACTGTATTAGTGTACAGATCAGTATAACTATTAGTGTACAGATCAGTATAACTGTATTAGTGTACAGATCAGTATAACTGTATTAGTGTACAGATCAGTATAACTGTATTAGTGTACAGATCAGTATAACTGTATAAGTGTACAGATCAGTATAACTGTATTAGTGTACAGATCAGTATAACTGTATTAGTGTACAGATCAGTATAACTGTATTAGTGTACAGATCAGTATAACTGTATTAGTGTACAGATCAGTATAACTGTATTAGTGTACAGATCAGTATAACTGTATTAGTGTACAGATCAGTATAACTGTATTAGTGTACAGATCAGTATAACTGTATTAGTGTACAGATCAGTATAACTGTATTAGTGTACAGATCAGTATAACTGTATTAGTGTACAGATCAGTATAACTGTATTCGTGTACAGATCAGTATAACTATTAGTGTACAGATCAGTATAACTGTATTAGTGTACAGATCAGTATAACTGTATTAGTGTACAGATCAGTATAACTGTATTAGTGTACAGATCAGTATAACTGTATTAGTGTACAGATCAGTATAACTGTATTAGTGTACAGATCAGTATAACTCTAGTAGTGTACAGATCAGTATAACTGTATTAGTGTACAGATCAGTATAACTGTATTAGTGTACAGATCAGTATAACTGTATTAGTGTACAGATCAGTATAACTGTATTAGTGTACAGATCAGTATAACTATTAGTGTACAGATCAGTATAACTGTATTAGTGTACAGATCAGTATAACTATTAGTATACAGATCAGTATAACTGTATTAGTGTACAGATCAGTATAACTGTATTAGTGTACAGATCAGTATAACTGTATTAGTATACAGATCAGTATAACTGTATTAGTGTACAGATCAGTATAACAGTATTAGTATACAGATCAGTATAACTGTATTAGTGTACAGATCAGTATAACTGTATTAGTGTACAGATCAGTATAACTATTAGTGTACAGATCAGTATAACTGTATTAGTGTACAGATCAGTATAACTGTATTAGTGTACAGATCAGTATAACTATTAGTGTACAGATCAGTATAACTGTATTAGTGTACAGATCAGTATAACTGTATTAGTGTACAGATCAGTATAACTGTATTAGTGTACAGATCAGTATAACTGTATTAGTGTACAGATCAGTATAACTGTATTAGTGTACAGATCAGTATAACTGTATTAGTGTACAGATCAGTATAACTGTATTAGTGTACAGATCAGTATAACTGTATTAGTGTACAGATCAGTATAACTGTATTATTGTACAGATCAGTATAACTGTATTAGTGTACAGATCAGTATAACTGTATTAGTGTACAGATCAGTATAACTGTATTAGTGTACAGATCAGTATAACTGTATTAGTGTACAGATCAGTATAACTGTATTAGTGTACAGATCAGTATAACTGTATTAGTGTACAGATCAGTATAACTATTAGTGTACAGATCAGTATAACTGTATTAGTGTACAGATCAGTATAACTGTATTAGTGTACAGATCAGTATAACTGTATTAGTGTACAGATCAGTATAACTGTATTAGTGTACAGATCAATATAACTGTATTAGTGTACAGATCAGTATAACTGTATTAGTGTACAGATCAGTATAACTGTATTAGTGTACAGATCAGTATAACTGTATTAGTGTACAGATCAGTATAACTGTATTAGTGTACAGATCAGTATAACTGTATTAGTGTACAGATCAGTATAACTGTATTAGTGTACAGATCAGTATAACTGTATTAGTGTACAGATCAGTATAACTGTATTAGTGTACAGATCAGTATAACTGTATTAGTGTACAGATCAGTATAACTGTATTAGTGTACAGATCAGTATAACTGTATTAGTGTACAGATCAGTATAACTATTAGTGTACAGATCAGTATAACTGTATTAGTGTACAGATCAGTATAACTGTATTAGTGTACAGATCAGTATAACTGTATTAGTGTACAGATCAGTATAACTGTATTAGTGTACAGATCAGTATAACTGTATTAGTGTACAGATCAGTATAACTATTAGTGTACAGATCAGTATAACTGTATTAGTGTACAGATCAGTATAACTGTATTAGCGTACAGATCAGTATAACTGTATTAGTGTACAGATCAGTATAACTATTAGTGTACAGATCAGTATAACTGTATTAGTGTACAGATCAGTATAACTGTATTAGTGTACAGATCAGTATAACTGTACTAGTGTACAGATCAGTATAACTGTATTAGTGTACAGATCAGTATAACAGTATTAGTGTACAGATCAGTATAACTGTACTAGTGTACAGATCAGTATAACTGTATTAGTGTACAGATCAGTATAACTGTATTAGTGTACAGATCAGTATAACTATTAGTGTACAGATCAGTATAACTGTATCAGTGTACAGATCAGTATAACTGTATTAGTGTACAGATCAGTATAACTGTATTAGTGTACAGATCAGTATAACTGTATTAGTGTACAGATCAGTATAACTGTATTAGTGTACAGATCAGTATAACTGTATTAGTGTACAGATCAGTATAACTGTATTAGTGTACAGATCAGTATAACTGTATTAGTGTACAGATCAGTATAACTCTAGTAGTGTACAGATCAGTATAACTGTATTAGTGTACAGATCAGTATAACTGTATTAGTGTACAGATCAGTATAACTGTATTAGTGTACAGATCAGTATAACTGTATTAGTATACAGATCAGTATAACAGTATTAGTGTACAGATCAGTATAACTGTATTAGTGTACAGATCAGTATAACTATTAGTGTACAGATCAGTATAACTGTATTAGTGTACAGAGCAGTATAACTGTATTAGTGTACAGATCAGTATAACTGTATTAGTGTACAGATCAGTATAACTATTAGTGTACAGATCAGTATAACTGTATTAGTGTACAGATCAGTATAACTGTATTAGTGTACAGATCAGTATAACTATTAGTGTACAGATCAGTATAACTGTATTAGTGTACAGATCAGTATAACTCTAGTAGTGTACAGATCAGTATAACTGTATTAGTGTACAGATCAATATAACTGTATTAGTGTACAGATCAGTATAACTATTAGTGTACAGATCAGTATAACTGTATTAGTGTACAGATCAGTATAACTATTAGTGTACAGATCAGTATAACTGTATTAGTGTACAGATCAGTATAACTGTATTAGTGTACAGATCAGTATAACTGTATTAGTGTACAGATCAGTATAACTGTATTAGTGTACAGATCAGTATAACTGTATTAGTGTACAGATCAGTATAACTGTATTAGTGTACAGATCAGTATAACTGTATTAGTGTACAGATCAGTATAACTGTATTAGTGTACAGATCAGTATAACTATTAGTGTACAGATCAGTATAACTGTATTAGTGTACAGATCAGTATAACTGTATTAGTGTACAGATCAGTATAACTGTATTAGTGTACAGATCAGTATAACTGTATTAGTGTACAGATCAGTATAACTGTATTAGCGTACAGATCAGTATAACTGTATTAGTGTACAGATCAGTATAACAGTATTAGTGTACAGATCAGTATAACTATTAGTGTACAGATCAGTATAACTGTATTAGTGTACAGATCAGTATAACTGTATTAGTGTACAGATCAGTATAACTATTAGTGTACAGATCAGTATAACTGTATTAGTGTACAGATCAGTATAACTGTATTAGTGTACAGATCAGTATAACTGTATTAGTGTACAGATCAGTATAACTGTATTAGTGTACAGATCAGTATAACTGTATTAGTGTACAGATCAGTATAACTGTATTAGTGTACAGATCAGTATAACTGTATTAGTGTACAGATCAGTATAACTCTAGTAGTGTACAGATCAGTATAACTGTATTAGTGTACAGATCAGTATAACTGTATTAGTGTACAGATCAGTATAACTGTATTAGTGTACAGATCAGTATAACTGTATTAGTATACAGATCAGTATAACAGTATTAGTATACAGATCAGTATAACTGTATTAGTGTACAGATCAGTATAACTGTATTAGTGTACAGATCAGTATAACTATTAGTGTACAGATCAGTATAACTGTATTAGTGTACAGATCAGTATAACTGTATTAGTGTACAGATCAGTATAACTGTATTAGTGTACAGATCAGTATAACTGTATTAGTGTACAGATCAGTATAACTATTAGTGTACAGATCAGTATAACTGTATTAGTGTACAGATCAGTATAACTGTATTAGTGTACAGATCAGTATAACTGTATTAGTGTACAGATCAGTATAACTATTAGTGTACAGATCAGTATAACTGTATTAGTGTACAGATCAGTATAACTCTAGTAGTGTACAGATCAGTATAACTGTATTAGTGTACAGATCAATATAACTGTATTAGTGTACAGATCAGTATAACTGTATTAGTGTACAGATCAGTATAACTCTAGTAGTGTACAGATCAGTATAACTGTATTAGTGTACAGATCAGTATAACTGTATTCGTGTACAGATCAGTATAACTATTAGTGTACAGATCAGTATAACTGTATTAGTGTACAGATCAGTATAACTGTATTAGTGTACAGATCAGTATAACTGTATTAGTGTACAGATCAGTATAACTATTAGTGTACAGATCAGTATAACTGTATTAGTGTACAGATCAGTATAACTGTATTAGTGTACAGATCAGTATAACTGTATTAGTATACAGATCAGTATAACTGTATTAGTGTACAGATCAGTATAACTGTATTAGTGTACAGATCAGTATAACTATTAGTATACAGATCAGTATAACTATTAGTGTACAGATCAGTATAACTGTATTAGTGTACAGATCAGTATAACTGTATTAGTGTACAGATCAGTATAACTGTATTAGTGTACAGATCAGTATAACTGTATTAGTGTACAGATCAGTATAACTGTATTAGTGTACAGATCAGTATAACTGTATTAGTGTACAGATCAGTATAACTGTATTAGTGTACAGATCAGTATAACTGTATTAGTGTACAGATCAGTATAACTGTATTAGTGTACAGATCAGTATAACTGTATTAGTGTACAGATCAGTATAACTGTATTAGTGTACAGATCAGTATAACTGTATTAGTGTACAGATCAGTATAACTGTATTAGTGTACAGATCAGTATAACTGTATTAGTGTACAGATCAGTATAACTGTATTAGTGTACAGATCAGTATAACTGTATTAGTGTACAGATCAGTATAACTGTATTAGTGTACAGATCAGTATAACTGTATTAGTGTACAGATCAGTATAACTGTATTAGTGTACAGATCAGTGTAACTGTATTAGTGTACAGATCAGTGTAACTGTATTAGTGTACAGATCAGTATAACTGTATTAGTGTACAGATCAGTATAACTGTATTAGTGTACAGATCAGTATAACTGTATTAGTGTACAGATCAGTATAACTGTATTAGTGTACAGATCAGTATAACTGTATTAGTGTACAGATCAGTATAACTGTATTAGTGTACAGATCAGTATAACTGTATTAGTGTACAGATCAGTATAACTGTATTAGTGTACAGATCAGTATAACTGTATTAGTGTACAGATCAGTATAACTGTATTAGTGTACAGATCAGTATAACTATTAGTGTACAGATCAGTATAACTGTATTAGTGTACAGATCAGTATAACTGTATTAGTGTACAGATCAGTATAACTGTATTAGTGTACAGATCAGTATAACTGTATTAGTGTACAGATCAGTATAACTATTAGCATACAGATCAGTATAACTGTATTAGTGTACAGAGCAGTATAACTATTAGTATACAGATCAGTATAACTGTATTAGTGTACAGAGCAGTATAACTGTATTAGTGTACAGATCAGTATAACTGTATTAGTGTACAGAGCAGTATAACTGTATTAGTGTACAGATCAGTATAACTGTATTAGTGTACAGATCAGTATAACTATTAGTATACAGATCAGTATAACTGTATTAGTGTACAGATCAGTATAACTGTATTAGTGTACAGATCAGTATAACTATTAGTATACAGATCAGTATAACTGTATTAGTGTACAGAGCAGTATAACTGTATTAGTGTACAGATCAGTATAACTGTATTAGTGTACAGATCAGTATAACTGTATTAGTGTACAGATCAGTATAACTGTATTAGTGTACAGAGCAGTATAACTGTATTAGTGTACAGATCAGTATAACTGTATTAGTGTACAGATCAGTATAACTATTAGTATACAGATCAGTATAACTGTATTAGTATACAGATCAGTATAACTGTATTAGTGTACAGATCAGTATAACTGTATTAGTGTACAGATCAGTATAACTGTATTAGTGTACAGATCAGTATAACTGTATCAGTGTACAGATCAGTATAACTGTATTAGTGTACAGATCAGTATAACTGTATTAGTGTACAGATCAGTATAACTGTATTAGTGTACAGATCAGTATAACTGTATTAGTATACAGATCAGTATAACTGTATTAGTGTACAGATCAGTATAACTGTATTAGTATACAGATCAGTATAACTGTATTAGTGTACAGATCAGTATAACTGTATTAGTGTACAGATCAGTATAACTGTATTAGTGTACAGATCAGTATAACTGTATTAGTGTACAGATCAGTATAACTGTATTAGTGTACAGATCAGTATAACTGTATTAGTGTACAGATCAGTATAACTGTATTAGTGTACAGATCAGTATAACTGTATTAGTGTACAGATCAGTATAACTGTATTAGTATACAGATCAGTATAACTGTATTAGTGTACAGATCAGTATAACTGTATTAGTGTACAGATCAGTATAACTGTATTAGTGTACAGATCAGTATAACTATTAGTGTACAGATCAGTATAACTGTATTAGTGTACAGATCAGTATAACTATTAGTGTACAGATCAGTATAACTGTATTAGTATACAGATCAGTATAACTATTAGTGTACAGATCAGTATAACTATTAGTGTACAGATCAGTATAACTGTATTAGTGTACAGATCAGTATAGCTGTATTAGTGTACAGATCAGTATAACTGTATTAGTGTACAGATCAGTATAACTGTATTAGTGTACAGATCAGTATAACTGTATTAGTGTACAGATCAGTATAACTGTATTAGTGTACAGATCAGTATAACTGTATTAGTGTACAGATCAGTATAACTGTGTTAGTTTACAGATCAGTATAACTGTATTAGTGTACAGATCAGTATAACTGTATTAGTGTACAGATCAGTATAACTATTAGTGTACAGATCAGTATAACTGTATTAGTGTACAGATCAGTATAACTGTATTAGTGTACAGATCAGTATAACTGTATTAGTGTACAGATCAGTATAACTGTATTAGTGTACAGATCAGTATAACTATTAGTGTACAGATCAGTATAACTGTATTAGTGTACAGATCAGTATAACTGTATTAGTGTACAGATCAGTATAACTGTATTAGTGTACAGATCAGTATAACTATTAGTGTACAGATCAGTATAACTGTATTAGTGTACAGATCAGTATAACTGTATTAGGGCTCCTGCTAAGCCACGGATAGGACAATGTCTATAGCAATGCACTACTCTTCTCAGCAAGTATAATCCATCAGGTACTTACTTCACCCATCAGTCCTCATTAAGATTTCTTTCACTGCCTGGCTTCCTCTGACTTGACTCAGGGTGATCAGCATTCCTTGTTCTCCTGGGCTGGGGGACACTCGAGTCCGGCTCCTGAAGGACACCTGTGGTGGACCATCGAAAGCAACGGAAGCTATAGAATTGTGTGTTCTCCAACACAAGCATGTTTAAAATAGTCGAGTTGTCTCTCTGGGTCGTGATACACTCGGGAAACATTCAGCTGCCACGCAGGTATCATCCGAGCACTGCTGTGAGGTCACATGATGATAGGGTCGTAGACAGATAGGGTCGTAAACAGAAGACAAATCATATATTTGGTCTCTGATCAATTTCAGAGCCCTTCCTCTTATAGTCATCGCTCGCATCTCTGACGTAGATGGTCTTCAGTGGGTGTGACCTTAATAATGCCCTCCTCTGGGGAGTGGTATCTAGCGGCTTTCAAGCAACCAGCCAATCAGGAGTTAGTGTGTTCTACATGCAGATGTTCTTGGAATCCCACCCCAACCCCCCCCCCCCCCTGCTTCTTCTCCCCTGTGTAGTCCCACCCCCAGTCCTGGCGTTCGAGGTAGTATATGTCGGTGCCTCTCTCTTTAATGTCTCTTGTCTCTAGGTCTGACTAACATATTCCTTGTGTGTGGTGCTGATAGTTCTCTCCAGGTGCAAGCCAATTTTTCCTCCCAGTAGGTGTTTTGACAGGCTTCTTGGAGGTGTTAATCGTCAGGGCTTGCAGCGATTAAAGCCAAGCGCACTTTTAATATATTGTTTCTCAGCTTTGGTGTCTTCCTCTGTTCTTACCATAATTATTAGCAGCCCTTGGCGATGGATGTGTGATGTCACCCAGTTGTTAGACACAGGGCAAGGCTTCTACTTGAGATACATGCTCAGTGGATCAGGAGCTCTACTAAAGAAGGCTATAATTTTGGAAGGCCTAACTCATGAGACACAAATATATAGCAGCCTACACATAACCCTATGCTACATGAACCCTGAACTTTTCACTCTGAACTGGTGAACTTTGCTATATAATTAGACGCTCGTGTGGTGCTGCCACAATTTGTCACCAAATACTAATGCCTATTTTGGTGTGAAAGTGATAATTGGACAACCCAATTGAAGGGTAGTTCACCCACTTTGGCTGCATATAACTTGATCCATGCGAAGAGTGCTCGTACGTGGACAGAGTGCTAGCTGTGCCAAATGTACCTCTGCAGGTTATATATATTTTGTTCCCATTTGTATTCCATTTTAATTAGCATACACACCACTTGGAAAGGGGTTATTAATACACCTGGATTATTTGGTAAGGGATCGTCAACGTGGCCTTACCGTGTTTGGTAAGGGATGAGCTTATTCAATACACCGATTTGACCTGTGCGTCTGTAGGGTCTAGCGAGTACTGCATCCTTCCTTGCCACTCGATGGTCCCACGTGAAGAACAACGCAGAGTGTTTGCCCCCGTGCCTCATGGAGTCACCAAGGTAATGCTTTAATTAAGTGATAATTGCTATGCAGTGCCACCCCCAATTAGTGCTTGCTGACTTAACTTCATCACAGTGCGTGATTTATTTGTGCTTGTGTTTCCGCTGTGTGTGTGTGCAGAT